>BMAU01014897.1:0-337500 GCA_019973935.1 Trichonephila clavipes
CTCTGTACCAAGTTTGACGACTGTACATCTAATAGTTTAGTAATGGAAATAATTATCTATAACGCCCCTTAAACCCCCGTAACGCCCCTTGGGGTTTGAACTTTGCAAAATCCGTTCTTAGCTGACGTCTACTCCATGAAGGGAACCTATTTCCCAAATTTCAAGTCTGTAGGTTTAATAGTGCCGGAGATATCGTGATTAGTCAGTGAGTCAGTCAGAGAGTGAGTGAGTCGCTTTCTATATATATATATATATATATATATATATATATATATATATATATATATATATATATATATAATATATATAGAGAGAGAGAGATATATATATATATAGTCTAATTCTCTACAGACAAGAGATAAACATTCACCAATCACATTCGAAAAAAACACAGAGACAGTAAAGAGAACATACAATGAAAGGACACTAGATTAAAAATTATAAAATGGATGCTGCAGTATTATAAACATTGCTGACTTAGGACAGCTAATATATAAATTATATAAAAGTAGGGTTGAACATGTTTTTTGGCCAGCTTAATAGAAAGAACATTTTTTACATATCTCATTACATATCTAGAACATTACATATCTCATATATATATATATATATATATTATTGATATTATATATATATATATATATATATATATATTATCCGAGATTGCCCTTGGATATTTTACAAATTTTTATTTTATTTTATAATTTTTTAATTTTGTTTGAAACGATGGAATATTATCTTTTATATTCGCCATTGATATTCTGAAGTGTTTTGGTATTATAGGATTCATATATTTCAATTTTTCAATTGATAATTGTGGTTGTTTTTATATATTTAAATAAATATATATATACATATACATATATGTATAATAATCCAAAGAAGATTATATATAACCTTCTTATTATTAGAAATATAATTTCAAATTTTCTTTTATCCACATTAAATGAATATTAATCATATATTTCTCTTGAATTTGGAAAAATATTTTTGTTCGATTTGTATTAGTATCTGCAAAAAAATAAGATAAAATCAGTTAAGCGAAGGTAGGAAATATGTTTCACCTGTTACGGAAAAAAAGGAAATATATAAACCAAATTTTTCATTAGTTTGAGAAAATTAAAGATTTGTTGAATTGAATGTGTGAGAAACCTCCCGGATTCCCCCTTGGACACCACCAAGATTGAATTGGGGCAAAGAATTACCACGACATTTATACAACAATAAATTATATTTTTGTTTACTTGAATCAATTATCAACCATATAATTACAAAGATTTCTAAATATGTCTACGTCAATGGAATTGACTTTTATTATTAAATTAAATCCCGAAATATGATACTAATCAACTATTAAACTCAATATCGAACGAGTTTACCGGAATAAGAGGACCGAGAGATACACGTAATTTGAATATTACTAGCATTCATTAACTTTACACTAACTTTATTATATATTTACCTTTATGATCCGATAATCTAAATTTAAATATCACCTGACTTTTAATTCGTTACTCTCCAGTTGAATCATTCCTTCCAATTGTAGATCACTGCCTAATAATCAGCAATACGCTAATTACAAAATCAACTTGAATCTTCTTGAAACTCCGTCAACCTATCTCTTGGTTCATTGGAGTAACTTCATGGACAGTCTGACGCCATGCAGTAATCACGTGATTCCAACGTCAATAAACAGCACGTGCGATTTCATACTATTGGTTTTTATACGTTTGTTGACGTCGTTCTTGTATCTTAATTTTATCTAATTAAAAACATATGATATCATTGCATTTTTTTTGCATTATTCTAGCATATATATTTGTTAGGAAATAATTTTAACAACTCTTTTATATTATTTTTGTTTTATTCTAATTTATTTATCTAATTAGGTAAATGTCTACTTCCGACTAGTGTTAGCTAACATATTTATTTATCCTAGTTCGGTTGGATCCTAGCATTTTTATTTATAGTTCATGGTAGACTTAGGTATGACTCTTAGTTATTTTAGTTCTTAATTAATTTAGTAGTTATTTATTAGATAGTTTTGTGCAAGAATGGTTGACAGTATAGAATTAAAACTACTTTTTTAAAATTGTATGATTATCGAATTACATTTTAATATCATTTCTTTAAAAAGAGCTCACACCTATTATTATACAACACAGTGTCAGTTAGGTGTGAATAATATAAAAAATGTCTGTTTGTAATTTTAATTAATAATTCAAAGTCAGGAGAAAATATTTATTCTGAATTTTTTCAATTTTTTTTATGATAATTTGTGGGAGGAATGTTTAAAAAAATTAAAGAAATGTTTCTTTGATTTTTACCTTCCACACACAAATTATCGATTTCTAAATTATTTATAATTATTCTTTGCTGTTAAAATTTAATGTCATTTCTTTCTTTAAATTAAAATACAAAATATTCTTAAGGGGAATGAAACCATTACAAAAGGGGTAACAATTTTTAGAAATGATTACATTTAATTTGATATGTTATTGTCTTATTTTTTTGAAGTACGTATCAAACTTGCAAAAAAGTTTATTTCTTGAATCCTGTGTACATAGAACATTAGTTAATATAAAAATTTTAGATAAATGAAGAGAATTATCTTTTGGTAAAAGTGTTTCTTTCCATCTTTTTTTTTCTTTTTTTTTGAAATCTCAGTGGCTACTTAAGAAGTAAGTATTTGTTTATCCATGATTTAACTATTTTCCTTTTTTGCACAAATCCTTAAAATAGTTAAATTCCTGAAAACTCAGTATTATGCATGTAAAGGTAATTAAGGATGCGAGTATAGGATTCATATATATGTCTCCTGTGATGAAAATTGAATTTTTTTTTACAACTTCATGAATTGCAAATTGTGTAATAGTATGGCTTACCAATGGGGGCATTAAACACTTTTTGTGAAGCATTATAAGTGTCAGACATTTGAAATAATTCCGTAATTTTGGTTTGATTTATCAATATTATAGGAAGTTCTTAATTTTTTTTCCTTTGTACTTATATGCTACTAGCTGATAAACCTGTTCTTCACACAGGTGTGAATTTATATATATATAAATAATGTTATGCATGAAATTTCTCTCCCCCCCAGTACTTCATTATTTAGAAATGGTACATAATAAAAAAAATTTCTAAAAAATATATTATATTTACTCGAGTTTACCTACCTACACTTAAAATTCAAATGAATATTTTATTTCACTGTGGAGCAGTTATTTGTTGAAAATGAAATTTTTGTTTACACAATGTATTGCGTATAAATCCTTCATATATATTTTGTACAATATTATGAAGCATTTAAAGCTATTTGAAAATGTTTCTAATAAAATAACATTCCTATCTTTGACTGTCTGATTTACTTAGTAATTATCTTTTAAAAATGTTTGGAAATTTTTTAGAAATGATTGTATAAAGTAATAAAAGAAAATACAATTTCACTATTAAGTTAAAGAAATAAATCATATTAATATATAATTTTTAAAAAATATTCAATGTAATATGAACTTCACCTTTATATCTCAGCTACTAAATATTATGCATTGATATGCGACACTTGTATCACAAATTCAGATTATTAATGCGAGTATGAACTATATTAAAAATTTACATTACAAATTCAATAATTTTTTTAATTTCCTTTGTATAAAGTGCTTATAACATGTTGAACAACTTGTTATAAATAAGTGTATAATATTAAAGAATATTTCATCAGAAAAAATACTATAATTTTCACAAATTCAATTTAATTTCTAATTGAATTGCATACTTCTTTAAGCTATTGTTTATCTCATATTAGATAGAGTTAATATGAAAGTTTTTGATTAACAATATATATTTATCCTTTGATGAAAATGAATCTTATTTTTATAATACAATGAGAATTGCAAATAAGATGGAAACAATTTAATACAATATGGAAATAAAAATAGTTGCATAAAATTTCCATTCACAATTTCTACTAGTTATGTCCTTTGACCAGATATTTATGTTTAGTGTTAAACACTTGAGTTCCATTTCATGCAAACTTAAAACTTACTTGGAGAAATGTATTGACATTTTATTTTGTTATCACTAATACGCATCTAAAGTGTCCTTTTATATATAATTATACTTTTAAAAGGAAGAAATTGATCATTATAATACACAAGTGCCCAAAATTTATCTTCGAAACATATGTCACACAAAAATATCAGTGATTTTGACCAATTAACCTCTTAACAATAATTTTGAAAAAAGATTCTCTGTAATTCTCTTCGATAAATATCATAAAATTGATCAAAGTACTCTTCTTAGGTCAATATTTGCAACAAACTCAATGCAACAAATTTATTCAGGACATATATCATGAGATTTATTTTTACAAAAGTATAAAATAAATCTAATCTCTATAATGATAAATCTACAAATCGTGCAAATACCAATAAATGCATATTTGTTATACATATGTAGTAAAAAAAATTGTATATATGTGTGAGACAGTTTTTATACCACACATTCAAACTCTGAAAAACATATGTGTTGAAACCACGTAAATATATTACAATTTTTACCTTTTTCTAAAAGAATTATGAATTCAAAAATGACTTTTTTTATTTTCGTCATGTAGGAGTCAAACAGCAGGACTTTTATATTTAATATATGGACACAAATTTATATTCTACTATATACACATTTTAATTTCTTAATTTATTACCATATTTGGAATTCAATTCTCGATAAATCGTATATTTTACCTTAAGCAGTGCAGCGAATAAAGATTTTTAAAATGTAGCACAATTTTTTATGTGTAATTTTACAAATGGTAAATGATAATTTTGATTTCTAATGTTTGAAAGTGGTTATTATTTCATCAACTTGTGTGTATAAACATTAATAGAGCTGTAATAAAGTAAGATATTTTTCCATTTCATTATTTTTACTTTTTCCCTGTAATATTTGAAAATTACTAAGCAAAATAAGTTTTATAAATATATTTACTTTTTTTATATATGTATGGTTACATATCAGATTCTTGTTTTCTAATTTTAGATAATTAAATGCTGAAATACCTTTGTTAACTACTCTGAAGATGTGTAACATAAGTAAAATTTAAGTTAACTAAACATAATATGTTCTCAATATAACTTGAAGTAAAATAAACAAATATTTGCTTTTAAATATTGTAAGTCTACATCTACCCAAAATCCATTTTGAAGAAGTTTCATTTGTCTTACGGTGTTGAAAACATTATTCAAAGAGTGGTCAAACACATAAACACTGGGAAGATGCTATATAATCCTCACGCTTCACCATGCTATCAAAGCACTTTGATTTGTTATAATGATATTATAAAATGATTTTTTCTTTCTAATTATCCTTTCTATAACTTATCGAGCAACCATTTCAGCAAAATGAGACATTTTAGAAAGTAAAATGTAAATCTTTAAGAACAAAATAATCGTACGCAAGAGTAAACAAACGACGCCATATTCACCGGTTGACGGAATCACGTGATCGTGACGTCACATGAATTTAGTCCATAGCCTAACCTTTCTGCTAACTTACAACACTCTCCTTAAATACTTTATTTACTTGGCATATCCCGGTTTCTTCTTTTTTTTTGAGCTGATTTGAAATATACGCGAATTTATAATCCCCAAAGACGCCTAAGAGTATTGGTGATAAAAGTGCCGTACAGATTTGTCACAAATGCTAATATTTGAAGAGTAACTTTTGACACACATGATGGAATAAAAGAATTTTCACATCAAATATTTGGATGAAACCAAATTAATATAGATTTCTATTTCAACTACGAAATTAAATTATTTTCTGAATATCTAAAAAAGTAGTAGTAGAGAGGCCCATTTGTAAGGATCTCGAAGTCCCGCCTAGAGATGAGGGAGAAAGGGAAAGAAGACTAGACATGTACAAAATTAGTTAATTTATTTGTAACACAATCAACAACGCAAACTAAATCAATAAAAACTAAGAGACGCACCCAATTAAGAAATATGCAGACAATTAATGAGGTACGCGAAGTATGAGAAGACTTTAAATACCATTACTCTTACTTCAGGTTCGAATACACTGTCTTCCTAGCTATCTAATCTCTATTCAATCTCCAGTGACAAATCGTCACCTTAATTGTTACAATTATCAAATAGCAAATATCTGCATTACACTATAAATTTGATTAATCACGGTTCTGCTAGCAATCTACCCTATATCTCTCTCCCTCTAGCTTAAAGGCCTAGACTATACCTAGCAAACCTAATTTACATGTTCACGTTCTCTTTTTGAGAGGGTGTGTTCTAATAAAATAGTTTTTACGGACCAAAGATTCCCCAAGAGGGTTTGTTAATGAGAAAGATGCGGATAGAGCCGTCACACATTTTATTATCATGATGGTGAACGTTAAGGATTATACAATATCAATTCATTGTGATGCATATTACTATTCGACTGTAGATAGAATTATCAAGTAATGCATCGAATTCTTTGTGAGAGATCTGTTTAGTCTGTGAAAAAGTACTTTTAGGTGGGTCTGGGACTCTGCGCGCATATGAATGCGTGTGTGCACTTGTGTGTTTTAAAGTTGTATATTTATATATATACTACTACCTACTGTCCTTTTCTTTAAATTATTTCAGTTGCTAAAAATAGTATTTACATTTAGTTCATTAAATGTTAATTCTGTTTATAAACTTCTTGAATACATTCGAATGGAAAGCTCAGGATTATGGACAAAATATATAAAAAAAGACTACATTCTTTTCATTTGATAGTTTTCCCTCTGCATAGAAAAAGAGAGAAAAATACTGTTTTTATTTACTCCCACACACTAATCTATATTTGTAGAATCATCCCTTGGAGAAAAAAAATATTTTGAGGATTTGGATAAGATTCAAGTGAGGGCACAGTTTTTTTGCGTGAAGGTGAGTGTCAAGGATTACATAATAGCAACTCAATGAGTTATGTTTTAGTAGTGGAAGATACTACAACTCGAAAGGATTACCAAGTAAAGCTAGAATTTCTTTCTTTAGGATAAGTTCCGGTTGGAAAGAAAGACCTCTCCAACTGTTTTTTTAACAGAAAAGTGACTTTTCATGTAAGATTTCTTTTTAACATTTTCTCTTTATTCCCTCACTTCATTGCTGGAAATAAATGTGAATAGAAGATTTAAATATTAAATAGTCAAGTATCATAAAATCACTAGTGTGGAGTAATTTTATCCCCAATCGCGTTTTGATTTGATGTTTCTAATATATGATGGGAAGAAAGTGTTTTAATTACTATTTTTTCTGCAACTATCTTATAAACTAAGTTAGCTTTTGGAGATTCTGAGATCTATGGTATTCTATTAACATCTGTAATTTGAGAGGAATTTGTTTGAAACATTTGAAATAAAGATATAAAACTCATTAACTCATTTATCCATTGTTGCGTACGCAAAATACAAAGTTTAACTTCACAAAACGAATTTATCATACTAATCTCATGATGTATGGGTTAAATTCTATGTATGTGTGTTTATATTTCTCAATTAGTCTTATACTTCGTAAAAAAAAGTAAGTTACTGAAAATATGTTTTCTTTTCAGCATTTTTTAATAATTTATTTTTGAATATAAATTGAAATTAATTCAATGTGTTTCAGAATTTTTTTATGTATGTTAATATGTTTGATTGATTGATTGAGAGATAGATAGAGAGAGAGAGATAAAGGAGGGGGCTTAGTTTGCGTTTATTTTATCAGAGAACTTAATTTGATTTAGTTTTTCTATCTACTTGAATAGAGTGGGGCATTGAAGTATTTGGCAACAGTTTTATTCTGCATTTACTTGATATGTTTATCGAATCTAGGGATGAAGATAGATATGTTGAAATTCAATTCTTGTGTTTGTGGAACTTTGATATCTTGAATGCTGTTCTATTTAGAGAGGGCTATTCTTTCCGAAAAAGATCGATTTTCAAATCGATTCGAATCGTAACCTGATGGATCGATTCACAAAAAGTCTAGGTCTAAAAGATCGATTTATAAAAAATCGATTTACAAATCTGTATTTACAATGTAAATATAAGTTTATTTTATCAAAAAACAAGAAAGATACCATAATAAACGATCTCTTATCAGTGAAATCAAGGAATTTTTTAGTTCAAGGAATTCGACAATTATAATTTTTTTTATTACCGTATCAAAGTATTAGGTATAAAAGGACACATTTGTTTTCTAAATGTATTTGTTGCATTAAAAAGTTTAGAGTAAATAGAGAATATAGCTTACAGTTCCCAATGCTTAACATCTAAGCTTTTTAAAAACAACAGTTTGTCAAGTCTACTGGTATCCAAGTGGGGTTCCGCTCATCACTTGCGATGTTGACGGCAATCGAAAAAAAGCACTCACAAGGAACAGATGATCTCACGATATTCAAATACATTATGGCTATTGAATGAACGTGATGATAAATTGAGTTTTTTTGTTCTTGCCTGTAATTTTCAGTATACAATCATACTTCAGGTGCACAACTGCCTGCGATAAATAGTGTTTAAATATAGTACATTCAACTGATTTTAAATAATTTTATGGTTTTTACCAAAACAGAAAAAATCGAATGTCTATTTTCTAGGAGGAAATATCGATTTGCTTTGCCCGAGAAGGTGATTCTTCGATTAATCGATTTCAGATCACCCTCCCTAGATATGTTCGTGCCAGTTCTACGTCATGAGTAATGCCCTCAACTTTGGTTAGTTTTTGATGTGTAACAACTTTCTTCTCGGTTGCTGGATATTTGATGGGAGTTATTTCGTGAAAAGGGACGGATGTGTGTAACAGGATGTGACGTAAGCGCGCTCTACTTGATTTGACCAATGAGAGTGCGTGGCTGTGTCTCTCTCTTTCCGCTACTTTCGCATGGGGGTCCAACTCTAGTAGCCGCCAAGCACCCGAGCGCTTGACTCTAAATCCGTTAGTCATGATATTGGGGGACATAAGTGCGACAAAATGCTTATTTGAAAATGGACAAATAGTGATTTCGGTGGTAGTATACATTTTTCGAATCAAACGGTTAAAAAAAATTAAAGATTTCCTGCATTTTGTACTTTTACCATATAACGAAGGTGGTTCAGCTCTTTAAAAAAATTATCACTCGCTTCCTCTGATTTTGAGTGGTGATTTTAACTTTAACTTCAGTTTGCTAAAAGCTGAGCCCCTTATAGCTTTTATGAATGATGAACTCAAGCTCGAAATGAACACAAATTAGAATGCTTCGACTGCTAACAGTGTTTACTGTCAATGACGCTGTTTTTCAACGGCCCACGGCTTCAAAATACGAGGTACTTTACCAAAAAACAGTATTACCCTCTCATCATAATTAATAAGAAAAAAGAGAAGAATTAATTGAAAGTTCCATAAAATTTAAAAGATACTATCAAAATTATTAACAACAGCTCAGAGCCATTCTAAAAGAAAGCTTCTCACCAGTAGCTGGGAACATACTACCAGTGTGAGAGAGAGAAATAATTCAATCGGCAAGTATGGAACATTTTTAATGAGGCACCATCCCGGAGGGAGGTGGTAGAAATCCTCTAATTCTTCCTTAACAGAACGAAATCAGAAAGTAGACACGGAATTTGGAAGATAAAAAAGATGAAATGGAAAATAAAAGCAATTAATACCGTGGTGCTCGTGGTACATGATGTTTAAATAAAGGGAAAGGACAAACACTGCTGAATCGTGTAGTGATGACGGGAGTGTCGCTGAACAGCGAACGAAAAGAGAAGGCGTTGACACAGAAAGTGTCCATAATGTGATGCCATCTGCTGGAAAATGAGTGAAATAAAAGATGACCCACAAAAGATGTGAAAAAGGAGAATAATTGACGTGGAATTAAACTACCACGCAAGACCGATTCAAAAGAATGTGGGTTTAAGTCGAAGTAATTTAATGAAGATGAAATCTTGCACATACAAAATGACAAAAGTTAAAATTAGAGATTTTTTTTTAGAAAAAAAATTGAAAAGAGTTACCAAAGACTATATTTAGGATCTCCGAAGTCTTTTAAGGACTGGAAAATGCTGATACATGTGGTGAAGAGCAGCTCTAGGTCTTTTTGCAAAGCTTGGGTTGATTGATTGATTGAAATATTAACGTCGCACTGTTCAGCTACACGAGGGCTTTTGGCGACGGACCACGTAATTTTGAACCATGGTCAAGTGACGTGGACGACACCTGAGCTGGCACCCCCCTCTCCTAACTACCACACCTACACGGCGGGTCTTTAGTGGTACAGGGTTCGAACCCGCGACAAAGCAAGCCACGGTCCGATACCTATACCACTCGGCTACCGCGGCCACTGCAAAGCTTGGGACCGAGTTATCATAGGCAGGGATGACTCGGATAGATTGGTTAGGAATTTGAGGTAATCTGTCAAAAAACTTTTTTGGACTGATTTTTAAGGAAATCAAGAATTGGATCAATTTTGAGATCTTAGTGCAAGATTTCGTTTCTAACAAACCAGGGAGCATTAGTAATTTTTCGAAGGTGTTTATTTTGAAAAACGTGCAATTTTTTCAAGTGAGTTACTGCAGCAGAAGCCCAGATGGGAGATGCATATAACAAAATTGGTCGGAGAAATAACTTATAAAGCAAACCCTTGTGTCTGATTGTGAGCTTACACTTTCGAGAAATTAAGCAATTGAGCGTTTGGCTCATTCCTGCCACTTTTTGAAGTGCAGCACGGATGTGGGAGAAGTTCAATTTTGCGTCGAGAATGAACCCTAGGTACATAAATTCAGTGACCCAGGGGACGGGTTGGTCAAAAATGTAGATATTGGGTAAGTTTCCTATGCACCTTTGTTTCGTAAAGAGGAGGCTTGCGATTTTTGATGCATAAACTTTGATTTTCCAAGCAACGAGCCAGATTTGAAACCTTGTGATGTAATTTTGTAATCTTTCAATAATTTTGAAATTATAAGTGTGTTGAATAATGATAGCAGTGTCATCCGCATACATAGTTAAATGGACATTGCCAGCCTTCGGAATGTCGTTAATATATAGATTAAAAAGTCTTGGTTCAAGCAAACTTCCTTGAGGAATTCCACTTTTTACTGGACGAGGGCTGGAGAGGCAGTTTTCGACTCTAACTCTAAACTCTCTCGAGTTTAGGTATGAGTGAATAATTTTTAGGATTTGGTCCGAAAATCCAAGTCTCATGATCTTGGATATTAAGCCCTCATGCCAAATTTTGTCAAAGGCTTTGGCTATGTCCACAAATAGCATACCCTTGGCTTGATGGTTTTGGAAGCCTGTGTGAATCGATTCAGTGACTCTGAGTAACTGGGTTACTGTAGAGCACTTAGTTACAAAGCCATGCTGTTATGGAATAATACACTGCTGGACAATTCCTAAGAACGGATAACATAATCATCCATAGCAACCACAAAATTAAAGGAAGCAAAATGTGGAAAATTAGAATAAGTGCGGGATATTAGTAAGAAGAAGTATGAGTATATGCAAATTTTTTTCCACGTCTGTTCATCACGTGATAGCGTACATAAGAGCTTTAAAGGTTTTGACGCGTGTGGACAGTTGTTGTTTCAAGTCAAAGTTTTACAGGAAAGATTTAATAGACGAACTTAAAATTTTTGGCATGTCTTCTCGACATCACATAGATGATTTTATGCGTGGCCGAATTATTGGAAAGATCGAAGAAGGGCGAAAAATAACAGATGTTGCGAGGGAGTTCGACATCGCTCACAGCGTTGTTTCACGGATGTGGAAGTCATTTTAAACTACTGGAATGTGCAGTAGACGGCACGGAGGAGGTCGTGCTAGAAGTACGACGCCGGCTGAAGACAGATATATCGTCCTATCAGCAAAAAGGAACAGGCGCACCACAGCTCAGCAGGTGGAAAATCAGTTTCTTGCTGCCTCAGGAAAGCAGATCTCCCGAAAAACTGTTGCCAGACGTTTGAGGGGAGGAGGACAATACGCACGCAGACCTGTTGTGTGTGTCCCATTGACCAGACAGCAACCTTAATGCCCGTTTGCAATGGTGTCGTGAGCATCACAATTAGACTGAACAGGACTGGGCATGCGTACTATTCTCAGATGAGAGTAGGTTCAGTCTGTCATCGGATTGTAGACGCCAACTGATCTGGCGCGAGAGTGGTACTGCTTATCTTCCAGAAAATATCCAGGAAAAGGACCAATATTCGACATGCAGTATCATGGTGTGGGCCGGCATCATGATTAATGGCCGCATGCGCCTACATGTGGTTGCGAATGGGACTATGACGGGCCAACGATACATTGATGGAGTTCTACTTCCTCATGTTCGTCTTTTTCGTGGTGCTGTCGGTGATAAATTTGTTTTTATGGACGACAACGCAACATGTCATCGAACACTCGCTGTTCAGGATTGTCTAGACAGCGAGGGTAGTCAACGTCTCGTATGGCCAGCGCGGTCTCCAGATCTAAACCCCATTGAAAATGTGTGGGATGCTTTGGGGAGGCAAGTTTCTAGTCGAAACTATCCTCCGACAAACAAGAACACCCTCATCCGTGCACTCACAGAGGAATGGGATAAATTGCCTCAACAGCTGCTGGATAATGTTGTGAAAAGTATGGTACGACGTGTGGAATGTTGCATCACACTCCACGGTGGACATATCCCGTACTGATACCTTTCTTTAAGGTGCCTGCTGACTTTTAGATGCATTGTTCCATTTCTCCGTACGCAGATCAAATGAACATTTTTTTTCCTTTCAGATGTTTCACAGCTTTTGTACTTTCCAGAACAATAAAAATTCTTTATTCTAATGTCTGAACAGTTTGGCAACTATATTTTATCCTGCTAGGCCTCATGTCTCGCTTAATGTTATGCAACATAGCAATTTGTGATTCGTCCTTAGCAATTGTCCAGCAGTGTAATATTCCTGGCTAAGCAGTGTTGGTTCAGGCGGTTCAATATCACGAATTCGTATGCTTTACTCAAGCTACTAAGTAGTGAGATTGGACGATAATTTTGAGGATTAGAGGCATCAGAATTGGGTTTAAGAATGGGGATCATAACGGCCCTCCTCTAACTTTTAGGGAAGTAGCAATTTTTCAAAAGCATGTTGAACAGCAAAGCAATGAAAATGATAAATTTAGTGGGAAGTTTTTAAGGATATGATTTGTGATGAGAACAATACCAGGAGATTTGTTTGGTTTGAGATTTTTAATGAATCCCTGTATTTCAGAGGGAGATGTTTTTTCCAGATCCATACAGGTAGGGGAATAAAGGAATCTTTGAACCTTCCTTTGTATATGTGCAGAGAATCTAGAATCCTCTAGATCAGTATTTGGTTCAAATTGATTTTGAACGCTGTCAGCAATTACCTCGGTTTTTTCAATCGGAGCAACTGCGATACTTCCGAGAGCGCCCTTTAGGGGAGGGGGAATGTGATGAAAAGGCTTTTTGAGAAAGGAGGTACGCCTCCAAAGAGTGCCTGATTCGGGAGATAACTCCTGAATTGTTTTCCCCATCTTGCACGGGAGAGGTGTCTGATATCACTGGCAATCTCGTTGCTGATAGTACGGAGTTCATTTTTAAGAGCAGGGTCTCTAGATCTTTGCCAAAATCTCCGTATCCTATTTCTGTGGTGAATTTTGGAGCGAATATCTGGAGGTAATTTAATAGGTGTGGTTTTAAATTTGGGTTTTGAAGCAGCCACAAGTGCTTCGGAGATGTTTTCTCCAAGCAGACCAATAGCAACATCGAGATGCTCATTGCTGGGAGACGCCGGACTGGGAAGTGGCTCATTTTTAAGAAGGAATCGGAAGTTCTCCCAATTGGTGGAGAGTTGCGCTGGAATTTTCATGGTATCAGAGTTAGTGTATAGAGTTAAAATGACCGGCAGATGATCCGAACAAAGATCATCTATAACTCTAATGTCATAATTAAAAGGGATATTTTTGAAAACAGCCAGGTCGATAATTGAGTCACATACTCCCGACCGAGAACGTGAATTAATATGCATTGGAGTATAAGGTGTAACAATCCTTGCATTGGGATAAATTTGAATAATTCTTTTAAGACGAAAGCCAAAATTGTTCGACCTGGTGTTATTCCACGTTTGTGAGCAGCGTTAAGGTCTCCAGCAATAATTAAGTTATTACCTTAATTTAGAATTTTAAGAAAATCCTTTTCGGGGAATTTTCAGTTGATTTCAGCACAAAAACGAGCATAAGCTGAAAATACTCGGAGGGGAGAGAAATTATTAATTTTAATTTCAATAGCAGTAGCATCCATATAGTGCATCCCCGGTAAATGGGCTCTGCTTTGAATGAAATTACTTTTACAGTATATAGCGGTACCTCCTGCTGTACGAAAACTAGGAAAAATTACACGATCATCTTTATAATGATGATCATTTGCAATCAGAGGGTCCTGATCAGGTTCTAGTTTGGTTTCTTGGACCAAAAATAAATCAAGATTTTGCTCCAGAACGAAATCTCTGACTTCATGAATTTTGGAGCGCAGACCGTTTGCGTTCCGGGCCACGGTAGCCGAGTGGTATAGGTATCGGATCGTGGCTTGCTTGGTCACGAGTTAGATCCCAGTACCACTAAAGACCCGCCGTGTCGGGCAGCGATGCACGTTAAATCTGTCGTTGTCCTCCCGTTGGTGTGGCGTGGTAGTTAGGAGAGGGGGGTGCCAGCTCAGGTGTCGTCCACGTCACTTGACCATGGTTCAAAATTACGTGGTCCGTCGCCAAAAGCCCTCGTGTAGCTGAACAGTGTGACGTTAATATTCAATCAATCAATCCACCGTTTGCGTTCCAAAAACCAATTGAGATTGATTGCACGATTGCAAGTTAGGCTTAATTTTGGGCAACAGAATTACGCCCATTTTTTAACGCGACATAGACCTGAAAAATTTCACAAGCCTTATCGTCAGGATGAGAAAGTTTTTGGAGGGCTGGGAGTGCTGCTCGGAAAGCCCGGGCCAACAGTTGCTCATCGACTCCTTCATCTTTAGCTATCTGAATTACATTTGTGAAAATGGTTGAAAAATTGGAATTTGGAGTGTTAACGTGACTCATCTCCCTGATCTGTCCAGAAATAACTTTAGAATACGAGACGGAGGGAATGACAGCGTGGTAGTTTGATTGAGGCTGTTGGATCTTGGATTGAACATGCATGCTACTTTTTAAGTTTAGATAATTACGAGAGCCTAAATTTCTCTCTTGAATTTTATTTTGTGGCAAGTTATTAGGATTATTCCCTTAGAATGTGTATTTTTATTTTGATTGCCCTTTTGGGGCACTTTTTTATTATTTTTAGTCTTCGGAAAACGGGGTCATTGGCGCCAATTCGCCGCATGTTCCCCACCGCAGTTGGCACAAATTAGTGGGTCTTCAAATGCACGATTACAGTTTTTAGTCTCGTGAGGCTCTGCGCATTTAAGGCATTTAATTGGGAGATAGCAGACTTCCGAAGAATGGAAAAAACCCTGGCATCTCCAGCATTGATTGGGGCTTTTTGTTGCAACGATTGTCATAGCGCTCAAAGGAAACTTGTGTGCCAAACATTTCAGTAAACTAAAAGATAGTGTCAGCTTTGGCATCATTTACAAGTTGTAGGTAAATTAGCAGCATGGGAGCTTTGGTTTTAAATTTTTGTAATCGGGAGTTTTTATGGATCTGAAATCCTTCTCTCTCGATTTCAACACGTATTTCTTCTACTTTGGTGGAAGTAGGAAGACCACGGATTAATAATTTAAGGGGCCGATCAGATTTAAGCATAAATGATTTATACTCAACTCCTTCATGTCGAAGGAATTGTTCGAGTTTACGATATTCGTCATCACTTTGGACAGTAATGCGAAGAAATTTACCAGTTAGTTTACTTATTAGAGTTGGGGCTAATTGCCTAGCTATGGAAATTAAAGTGCACCAATTGTCAGGAGGGTTGACAAAAATTGGTGGAATTCGATTTTGGGGGGTGCCAATAGCCGTAGGATTGCTTTTACCAGCATCCTCGTCCTCAATCTCATAATCACTCGATTCAGCAGGTGGGGGCGGGGCTGGAGCGGTGTTAGAAGTCTGGGAGGTGGTAGGAGGCAAGGAAGGGTTTTTCTCACCGATTTTCTTTGCGGTATGTCTTTTGTCTAGGGTTTGAAACCCATCATCATCAATCAGTCTCTTTTTGTCGGTTTTCAGTCTTAAATTTTTTAAAGTTCTCTTGCTGGGAGAGTTCAGTGTGGTGTCAGATGGAACACAGTCTCTTTTGGAGTAGAGTCCACAGGAGTTAGATGTGCGCGTTGCTCTTCCACTTTCTTGATGAGGGCGTCCAGGGCCTCTATAGATATGGGGAGCCGGAACAACGGTAAGTTCATCCTTTCCTTGGCGGCAAGAAGGCCGGTGTGGATGTTTCTCAATTCTGCACTAGTGGCGGTATACTCGTCGCTGTTGCTGGTACAATGGAAAGTTTCCTTGCCCAGATGGCGTAAGAGTCTCTGAGAGAGAGAGAGAGAGATCTATCAGTTCTCTTACTGATTGTTGATTATCGTAAATGAATTCGTCAGTAATCACGAATCTAGAAGGTGAGGATGGTATGTGAACATTATTGATAATTCCATTTTGAGTCAAATCCATGTCATTAGCGGTAGCCATAATTCGGTCCAGGTCAAAAAGATTGGAAGCAGAGCCAAAAATAACCTACGTGCACAAGCTGTGCAGTCGCAGGCAAGCAAAAGAAATGATCTCAGAAACTAAATCTGTTCTCGATGGAGTCTGGAGCTAGAATCAAGGCGAAGAGGTAAGCGAAAGCTGCGGCAAGAAGAAAAGCAGAATTTCCGATACCGGAAAGCTTGAGAAAAACGACCTCACTTCGTGAAGGCGTAAACTCGAATCGCTGTTTTTCAACGGTTTTTAAATACTTTGAAATCACAAGTATATGTGTCATATTTTAGTTATCATAAGTCTATTGTCTCCGCGCTTCCCCAAATTGAACAAGAATAATTATTTTTGATAAAATATTGCATTTTTTTACTCCTTTTGTTAATTAAATACAATTTTCATTAAAGATATAATTATTCGATAGAAAATGATTTCCAATCATACGCGATTGATATTTTTTTCAGGAAAAAGTTAATATTGCGTATTTACCACGATAACATGTCAGATGTTACACATCATATGTGACTACTGTAAGACTTGTTTCTTTTTCTTATAATCAGCGATGTTGTGCCTTCTGAGCAAATAAAAACATGTTATTGAAACAGTAAGAATAATTTTATTTTATTTTTGCTAATAAAACTCCCAAAGTTCCGCCAGCCTCACGGACGTGGTAGCCTAGTGATACAGGTAACGAACTCGTGGTCAGCATGTCATGCGTTTGACCTTAGTATCACTGGAGACCCACTATGTAGATGGGTGATGCCTGTTAAACCTGTCGAAGCTCAATTGTCTTCCCGTTGGGATGGAAGTTGGGATAGAGGGTACCAGCTCAGGTGTCGTCCTCGTCACTTGACCATGGTTCAAAATTTCATGATCTGTCTCCAAAAGCCCTCGAGTAGCTGAATAGTGCGACGTCAACGTTCGCTCATCCGCCAGCGCAACATTATGTGTGGTACAAATGACAACACATACTGATAGTTTTTAATTTTAGTAATGTTATTTCAACTATTTTAAATGGACTTAAAAACAAAATGTTAAATTTTTTTCTTAATAATTATTTTTTAAAGAAATGGGTTAATATATCACATCTAATTGTGAACTCTTTCTCCCAAATTTCTAATCCAATAATGTAGAAATATATTTTACTTCCATTTTGCTTCAAAATTTGAAAAGTACATTTGCATAGATAAATATAAAAAAAAAGTCAAGTCAGTTTATTGGTTGCTACTTCAATAACAATTATCTTTTTTTTACCCTGAGTCTTTTCCTTTTTCGTTTGTTCTCAAAATATTTCTTTTATATATTCAACATTTTTTAAGTTCTAATTTCCCGTTGAGTAGTCTAGAATCGAGAAATGCTGATTAGCAATTTAGAGAAACATTCTTTTGCTCCAATAGATAGAGGGATTCACTAATTTGTATTCCAAAAAAGCTCCAATTACGAGCATAATCATATTAACTTGTAATTAACGCTCCTGTTTTGGGTAGCATGGGCATCGCATTACACTTTTTTATACAACTTAGATAATGCGATTATCACGTTCGCATGTTTTAAGGATATTTAAACGTTTCAGCGACACACACACATACGTACGTCTATTTCTCTGCTGTGATATATTTTCTTTTAATTTGAAACATGGAGGTCTCCGTTTCTCTCTTAGTTTTCTTAATATTATATAAAAAAAACTCAGCAACTCTAAAAGGTTGAAACTCAACTCAGCATCTATAAGGCTGTTCACGTCGTAGTCAATCTTAACTAATACCTTGATCACAACCGAGATTTTATAAAAAAAAACATAGCCTGTAGTTATGAACTTTTGATAAATGTAAATTTTTCAAAATATCACAGATCATTGAATTGAGATAAGCTGATTCTGATATATCCATACAAACTTAGATATAATTTCAAAGGACCCAGTTCATGACGGGCACATGATAAAGGCAACCACATGTTCCCCATTGGATTCAAAACTGACATTAAACTTACTTGTACTTGTTCTATTTATAAAATTTAGATAAAATTTCCAATTTCATAATTGAGTAAAGATGCACGAATATAGTAAAAAATTCATCAAAAAGATTTTAAAATTTAACCCACCAAGCGGTTAGCACGGAAAATTCCGTCATTGTAAAGATGCTTCGAAAATGCACTGCACGGATTTTTTTGCCCTCAAGTAACATTTTCAAAAGCGGTTGAGCTGTACTTTTATGAAATCCTTTCTCCCTTTTAAAGGTTTAATATCTTGAAAGATAATTAGGGTTGGTGGAAGCAACACAGCATGACACTAATAGGAAGATTTATGGCTCGCAGGGAATCCCGTGTTTTGACCCTGGAGCAATCGTAAAAATTCGTGGGAAAATTTCTTTAGACCCCAGGAAGTGTTTGTTTTTTAGCTTGTATTTTAAAAGTTTTGAAAAATCCCAACGCATAAGTAAAATATATTACAATTCCCTTTTGGTTTCATATTAATTTGAAATTGCAACAATTTGGGGCTTGTCAGGGCAATCTGCTATTTTATATAATTAGACAAACTATCTTTTTTTAAGTATATTCTTTCGCTTCATTTTTCTTATCTTAATCAATGCTTTCAGTTTTTGAAACATGATTATTTCATTATAAGATGTCAAAAAAACTAATAAAACACCAAACACTTTAAAATTTGAAACCTTTTAAACTTTCCAACCACTAAAAATGAATAAATTTAAACTTCATCAAATCATTTGAAACATTTTCTTACACTTTGAAAAAATAAAAACGAAAAAAAAAAAAACTAATTACGATCTATTAGTTTTTTTTAGATTTCAAAGCCCAAGTGTTCAGGGAAGTTTACGTACAGTGCCTAGTTATATATTGTTAAAATACACCGAATTATATTTGAATTTTAAGTGCTTGAACTTCAGTTTACATCAAAGACAGCATGAATGAAGATTTTCCCACATTTTTTTTATAACTTGACTGTTTGAATAAATGGTAATCAAAAGTATACGGAAACATTTACAGTACACATTTATGCATATAAATAAACATAAAAATCAATTTTAAATTCGAGCTATTCAAAAACATTCGAATTATTATTCAAAAATTTGTATTTATGCAAAACACCTCAACATTTATCTTATTATAAAGGCTATTTGAAAAAGTAATTAAAATCTGGATATGTTTTGAAATCTCGACCGTATAAAGCTAGAAATTTTATGTTAGAAATTCCATTTGAAATTTCGAAAAAAATGTATCGCGCAGTTAAAAATTATTTACCATAAGTTCTAGCAATTATTTGAGTATAATAAAAATTTCAAATTTTATTATATAGCTTCTTTAGTATTTTTTAATATATTTCGAAAATTTCATACAATTCAGTTAAAGACTGCATGCTAAGAGCGAAAAATATACTAAAAAAATTGATGAATATACAATAAAGTTTTACATAGAAGCAAAACTGAGAACCTAAAGCGTAGGAATGAAAAATTTTGAGTATATCTGAAGTAGTTTTCGAAATATTTATTTTAAAGTTCAGAAAATTTGTGTGCGTTATATATGTTATACTTAATATTAATTAAATAGTTAAAAAATATTTTAATAATAGTCAAGTAATCGTTTGATGACACATTCATATACTAATAAAAATTATCATGGTCATTGATGCGAATGTCAAGAATTTTATGTAATTTTAAATTCAGACATTAAGATATTGATGAAGAAAATATAAAACGACCATCTAAAATACATGAAAAATGCAGTCTGCTATAAAATGATCTTGACAAACAAAATACGGCATTTTCAGAGCCGGCTTAGTCGTGGTCCGTCGCCAAAAGCCCTCGTGTAGCTGAACAGTGCGACGTTAATATTAACTCAACTCAACTGCTATAAAATGATCTTGACAACAAAATACGGCAGAGGGGCGATCTGGAAAGACAGAGAGGGAACCGCGGTTTTGATGGATGTCGCTCTAGCTTTTAAAGTTCTCAGGAAAAAGAATATCTTAATATAAAAATATATATAAATTACAAATGCAAAAATAAGTCTTGTAATTTTCCATACATTTTTATAACAACGAATTGTGGAATTGGCTTCCAATACATTGTTGTGTTTGACAATATCTAAGGTAACCAACCCTACTTTAGATAGATTTGTACTACTTTTTCGTAACCGTATTCCTTTGAAAATTAATTCGTGCAGCCAAAATACACATTTTGCACTCTTAAAAATTTATGTAAACTATAACGGTTAATTTTAATTTATGCAACTTGTGAAATGTTCATATTTAACCATTTCCGTCTAAACAGTTTACATGAAAAAAAAGTTTGGACTCCCTCATTCATTAGGGAATTATAAAAGATTCTAACATTATAAGTTTTATTTTTCACCGAATAGGGCCGAGTGGTAGTGTATCGTGCTTTCACACCACAGGTCTGGGGTTCTATTAACTGGCTGGGCAAGGTCGACTCTGCCTTTCATCCCCGCTACATTGGGTAGAAAATTGAGTACCAAGCTTGCTTGAAGTCTTAAATAATAAAGGTCTCTCTTCAGACAGACCACCAGATCGGGACATCTGTTCATGCACCTCAGCGCCCAATGGTCACGTATATTAGGATGGACATAGTAGTTCCTGGCCCTCAAGGATTGTTGTGCCACTGAGTTTGAGTTTTAAGTTTGAGGATTGCCTCACTTTGGGGATACCCCTTAGATAAACATGTATTTTCACTCATTTGCAATTAAACATTTTTCTTTCAATTACGTTTATTTGAGAAGGAACTTTGATTTTTCAAATGTATTTGCTTAATAACATGTATATTTGTGTATTATATTAAGGCGTCTCAGGGGTGTTAAATATATCTAGAGGTCTTAAAATATAAACGATTTTCAAACGCGTATAATTCTTTTAAATTTAAATTAAATGATTCGAATCTTTTACGTATTGTTTAAAATAGAATGGGGCTTCAGAAAAGTATAAAATGTTCAAAATATATATAGTAGTATATTTAAAAATGATAAAGACATTTTTACGACTGTGTGAGCTTTTATGCCTCGTTTATAAATATAAAAAATTGCATTCAGCTACAGTTTTTAAAATGTACTGAAATAAGTGGAGGAATAGGATATTTACATATTATGAATATTTTTGACTGCAGTAAGATATATTTATATTTCAGTTTCATTACAATTTGAATAAAAGTTGTAAGCCATTTTGCGAATAGTTTGATATTGAATATAAACCCATAGGCTGTTTAATATTGTAAATTGTTTTACTTTGATACCAGCACACATTAAAATAAGACTCATTTGCAGTTATATGATCAGCTTTAGTGATATTTAAATTTTCAAAAATAGTCTACACGTACGAAAACATTCTTTCAAAACCGCACACCGCATCTCATACTATGTCTTCCCTACAGCAGGAAATATTTGTGTATACTCAAAAAATTTAATACAGGATACATTTCCAAATGTTAAAATTGTTTTTAAAATTTGGTATGGATACATTGTGGAACTGTCGGTTAACTTCACTGAACAAAATTGTTTTAAGTGTACTGTTTTGAAAGACAAAATTAATTAGGGGGAACTTTTCTCACAATAGAATTTGTAATGACTGAATTGTGTGAAAATGTAGTTATCGATGTGTGACATTTTTCCTTGTAATAAAAGAAACAGAAAGATAAGAAATTTAACTTGAGTAGAAAATGGTTAGAAGTACTGTCATGCCCTTTTGAAGAAGTATATCCCCCATTAAAATTAAAAGTTATTGACTGAATGTGTGTTATGTCCATCACAAATGCCGATGTAGAAAAGGAATTTTTATTTAATACAAGAAGTTCGAAAAGGAGATCACTAGGATAGAAAATTTAGATTTTTTCCGAAAAATATTCAGTTAACATAAAAATATCATTTATATATTTTAATTAAAATAAATTAAAAGTATTGAAATCCTTTTTTATGCTATTTTAAATTAAAAATATAATTGAATAGAGAAAGATCGGTTTTATTTCATAAATATAATCATCGTATGTATATAACCGTATGCACCATTTATTGTCTTATTGTTTAAAAAAAGAGATAGGGCCTTTGCTCTTTTTACCTCATTACTTTTTAAAAAACAGGAAAGTGAGCGCGTTTTCTTACTCTCATATTCAAAAATGAATACAGGATGCTTTTTTCTGGTTCAAATCGCAATACCAAAAAAATATATGTTTTTAATTTTTAAAAAATGTTAGAAAAATAAATTTTGTTTGAAGAAAATATAATTATTTTTCAACTTCTAACATACTATTTATTTCATTTTTTCCTTTTTTTTACCCTTCATTTTATTTTAATTTTACTGTGACTGAACATATAGGGAAAAGAAACACCGAGTTCCACTACAGCTTTCATACAAGATTGCCCAAGGCAACTTAACAGCTAGCTGTAAACGATTGATGTCTTTGTTCTTACTTGACAAAGGAACCGAACTGAGTAATAAAATTGCCCCCGTTCGACCTCCCAAGTTTTAAAAGGGGGAAAGGAAAGAAGTCTGTTGCTTTTTTAAAGCGAACGGCAAAATAAGAGTAAACGCTTTCGGAATAACTTTTCAGGAGGAAGCTAACCACTCAGAGGGTTAAGAAAAATATTTATTTGTGTACTTTTGAATTAAGTATATTTTGCTTACTTTTGCGCTTTATTATTGTTGGCAAATATGTGCATTTTTAAAAGAAAATTTATGCAAAGAGCAAAATTTAACAACAACTAAGTGTCTGCACTGATTAATTGGAAACGAATGATTGTATTTATCGTATGATTATGACGTTATATGAACGTGTTGGTTAGAAACACGTGTTCGTCATTATCAGACCACTATGACATCACATGAATAAGGTCCATTGGAAGATTAAAGATATCTTTATATTATCCATTTACTATTTCTTTTTAGAAATCCAATCATCATCTTGGTCATTTTAAGTACAACAATTTGTGAACTATCACCACTGGTACGCAGCTAAGAGTCCTAGCCTATCTGTAGAATGCAGGACATCCAGGGTTCTTAAGTCGGCCTTGGCGCCCTTTAGAAGTGGTCACCTGCGTGGTATAACCCTTGTGCAGGGGGTAAAGTCTTTCCTTACCTGTCCCTGCACTCTCCCTGCTTCTGCTGCTCATCTTGTGGACTGCTGGGGCATTTCCCTGGGATAGTTGTTTGGAGATCAAGACCTGGCGTGGGACCTTCTTATGCGGAAATGTGAAATAGACTCGGTGTAGGTTTTCCTACTTCAATGGGATTTGAAACAACAGCAAAATTTTGATTTAGTAATAGCTTTAAGTACGTATGATGAAAATATCTTAATGGTTACATTCGTGAGTTTCACAACCGGTAGCATTCAAATCGAATTTTGAGCTCAATCCCACGTACTTCTGTAACTACAGCATGAATTATTTATTTGTTTATTTACTCGGGAGGAACGAGGTCATCTAAAGAATTTAGAGCTACTCTCCGAGGCACTTCAGTGGCCGCGGTAGAGTGGTATAGGCATCGGATCGTGGCTTGCTTTGTCACGGGTTCGATCCCAGTACCACTAAAGAAGGGCAGCGATGCACGCTAAATCTGTAGCTGAAACGTCCTCCCGTTGGAGTGGTGTGGTAAGGAGAGGGGTGCCAGCTCAGGTGTCGTCCACGTACTTGACCATGGTTCAAAAACGTGGTCCGTCGCCAAAAGCCCTCGTGTAGCTGAACAGTGCGACGTTAATCTTCACTCACTCACTCACCCGAGGCACTTCGAGAGACGGAGAGAAACATAAAACACACAGTATACAAAGATCCATAAATCAAAGCAAAAAGCCCTCCTTTAAAGGGGGTACAATAAAAAGGAATAATGTAATAAAAAGAAAGGAATAATGTAATAAAAAATAAAGGAATAATGTAATAAAAAGAAAGGAATAATGTAATAAAAAAGAAAGGAATAATATTATAAAAAAGGTGCTCCACAAAAATGCAGTCGTGAGGAGATATAACTAAAATTAAAAAAAATATCCCAGATATATTTCAAGTATGGCTTCTTCGCTTTGAATTTTAATGTATAGTTATATATTACATTTAATGTAAATGTCACAAAGTTTCAAAAACAATACAATTGTTTTTAACCTGTTAGCAATATGCTTGTGACGTCTTACGCGTCTTTTCTTTAACAAGTTCTTTGGGCCAGAATTAATGGCAACCAAATCCAAGAAACGAGAAGTGAAGAGATGCAAATAATATATGATAAATATAGGATCTTAGAGTAAGCGCAATGGCAATGTAATGGTAATGTAAAGGAATGTTAGATAATTGACGTGCGTTGTGGCAGTTGATGATTATCGGAGTTCGTCGTTCAAGATTTAAGTTCTACGTGTCGTGGATAAACATATTGGTGATCGATTAGAAGTTAAACGCCAAGCTACATACCATTGTAGATAAAGACAAGTTTATTACAGAATAATATAACGTAGGATTGTTTAATTATTAGTATATTTGAAGATTAGGCGGTTCGCTTTATTGAGATTGGTCTGAATTATATTGTGTGTTGCGTATTGCGTCTCTCTCATCGTAGATTCTCTCATTAATTATTGACATTATATTTGTTCAAAGTTTAAGTTGAATATCTTAATAAAGTCATATTAAGATAATGTTTGATCCGAGTTCTTTCGCAAACCCTATACCTCTAGCTCACGCTGATGCTTCGAGGGATGTACATCCAAGGGGAGGTACATCACATGCTGTTTCGGCTTTTAGGCCAAAGTTTCTGTAATTTGTATTGAAAAATTTTGTCAAAAATATAGTTATATTAATGACATCAAATGTGAAGTCTTTATCAAAAATAAAATATGTGTTGTGTATGTAAGCATACATTTAATTATGAAGATATGTAATTGATTTACCGTTATCTTCTAAAAATAAGTTTTTTGAACCAAAAGTGATTCGTAAGCAGAAAAGTTGACTTCTGAGGAATCTGAAAATGACAGAAAAAAACACACCAAACAAAGTAAAAAGGGAACGAAATAAACCGTCTCAAAACACTATGTCTTTTATAAAGGTATTTGACTGTAACTAAGTTGACATATTTGACGTATAGATGTAATAAGATTTCTACCGCTTTCTGATCAATCTCTGATTTTATCCTGGTTGGTTCTGCGCCAAAAACGTTTCAGACACCAGATTACATTATTTTTTTTGTCAAGTTTTATCTTTCCTTCCAAACGAATTTTGTGCTTTATTTCGAAAATGAAAAAGTTCCCTTGTGTTTGTTGGTTTTTACTCCGCTAAGACAATTTCTTTAAGATATATTTACTTCAATGAAGAAGAGGTTTTCCCCAATGATATACTTTAGCAACAAAATCATATTTTCATGTTCCTGTATATAATTTATGTGTAGATATGATTTACAGAGTTAAATTATGCCTATTGCTTTTGTAATACTGAATTTTCCAATTTTTCTCCTACCATTTCAGAAATTTAAATATACTAGCAGTTACAAACCCACTTCGTTGGAAATTTCAAGCTATTGCATGGCTATAAATTGTTTCTTTAATTGTTAATATCTAAATCGGAGGATTAAACTGTCAATTGCATTGAAAAGCATTCTGATAACCCTCATCTCTTCATTTAATCCTTTAGCGGGGAGTTGCTAATAGATCTAGCCACATATTAAAAAAATTAATTTTCTCCACTTAATTAATTAAAAATGAATTTCTTCCTATTGGTTATTTAGTCTATCCATATGCGTTAATTGAAGCTAAAATGCATAAAAATCAATATAGATGGCAGCAATATACCTTTTTTTGCACTTAATGTCCTCTGATGGGTAGTTAAAATCTGCTTTCTCGGTGTAAATCTACAAATTGTATTTTGATTACTATAAATAAAATTTCTGATCTTAGAAAAAAATTTCGACATGTCTTAAGTATACTTGTCTCTCATCTGAATGAATTAAGCAAATGTGCAATTAAAAAAAAAAGTTTTATTTAGGTTTTTGGAAAGCTTTTATATGTGGATAGAGGCTATATCCACTTCCCATACAGAACATAAAAATTGCCTTGAAATTTTCGCTCTTCCACTTTGAGAGAGAGCACTTAGAATCACGTGAGGATGTTGGGGTGGGATATATAAACAAACTTTGTTTACAACATGTGGTTCGAGATTCTTGGGTTCGAAAATCTTTCAATATAGCTTTTCTGTGTGTACCACTATGCCTTCAAGCAATTGGCCCTACTTGCTTTGAAAAGTTCCACAGTGAATAGCTTATCAAATTTGTGAAATAACAAATTTAAATCCTCAAAAATATTACTTTATGTCTAACATTTTATACTAAAATTAAGTAATGTATAAAATGTGGATATATACCAATATCAATGTATATTTTAGAAAGTATTCTATGTTATACAATTAGTCTATTTTTATTTTATTACACTTATACTTTGTATTTAATTGTTATTGAAATATTTATTAGCATAAATGTTAATTTTTCATAAAAAGTTTATTGTGATATGATTCATTAATTCTATCGTGAAAAGTAAGTTAAATGTCTTAAGTGTGCAGTGGCTATAACGCCTAGTCACCACCCAGGAAAAAAACCGTCGATTAGATATTTTTTTTGTGATTAAATAATGTTATAGAGGATAAGAACATTACATTTATCAAGTACTTTATCAAAGAAAATTGTATTTTAGCTGTGTGCCAGTTAAAGGGTTAATAAGAGCAGGACCTTAACTTCGAAAGCGGAAGTATATTTATTCTTTACACTCCCATAACGACTCCTCTCGCAGTCGATTTCCACAAAACTCATTTTTAGCTGTTCTCAGCAAAGGAAGCAAAGAAGTATGTTTACGAAATTTAAAAAGTCATTAAGGTTTCCATTATCCGTAAAATTCCATATTCCACACATTATAATATAATGCTAAATAATTTTAAGCTTAAAGTATTCATCTGCAAAATTGTGCATTTTTTGAAATGTTTCTAAACTTTAAGAATACTACATAACAAATGGAGGCCTGTGTTACAATGTTCTAAATTTGTATGGAAATTGGAAGCTTTTTCTGTCCGGAAATATGTTCCAAGTTTGGAACGGTTCCTTTGACAAAACGAGAAGAGAGCTTCATGTAGTTAGTGATTATATAATGTTTCCTTTTCATAGGTTGAAAGAGATTTAGTCTTAAATGATTTACCTTAAGCAATTGCCACTGTACGTACTATTCTATGCGAAAATGTTAATACTTAAATTCGAGAGGCATATCTATATCACCTTTAGTAATCTAGAGAAGTTACTTATTACTTTTAACTCATCAAAAATCGATAAAAACTTCGTAATACTCTAACGTTACAAGTAATAGTGTTGTAGAAAAAAATAGTCTATATAATGATCAGTATATACAAAAACCATTAAACTTGGGGGAAAAGAAAAACCTTTTCACTTTAAGCATTTGTCACAATTAAGAAATGAATTAACTTTCGCATTAATATCGCCCATTTGTTTGATCAGCAAACGATATTAATATTTAACTCATTACGAGCTAATTCTCCTAAAAGAGGTAATTCAATAACATGAAAAAAGAAAACGGGTATTCTATTGCTATTGACAACTGCATCTTTATAGAAAAAATATTAACGTACTTCGGAATAAAAAAAAATAAGACTTTTTTTCTACGGAAAGGAATTCTTTGAATGCGATGTGACTCTGAAAGACTCATTCTCATCGAATAAATATTAACTTCCTTTTTACTTCAATATTTAGATTCTCTGTAGTGTCTTGATTAATAAATAATCGAGTTGAAAAAAATCAACAGGACTAGTGAGCTCTGAGTTTCCAATTAACTACAAATGTTTTGCTGTATTTCCCAAAATTAAGTCATCCATACTTTGCATTAAGTATATTTCTTTACTTTATTATTTTCCAATCTCGAAGAAGAAAAATTGAATGCAAATGAATGTAAATATGTTTATCTTACCGTTTTTTTAAGCAAATTTCAAAAGTTAGTTGTTTTTCCGAACCAAATTGTACAATTAACGAGAATAGAAAATAAAATTGTAGTGGCCCTGAGGTTGTGGCTGTAAGAGGGTTCGGGAAATAAGTAAACATGATCTTAAAAATAGCTACTTTTATTCTATTTTTAACAATTTATGAACTACATACAACTTTATTGCTTAACTCGGAAAGCAATCTGAAATCTTAACACTTAATATGATAGATAAAAATATTAAAAATAACAGCTTCAGTCGGACTTTTTATGATGATCCTTCTCCAACCCCGATAGCTCGGTCAGCTCCAAGTTATTTACTTCCACAACTCTTGATAAATTCTACGACGAATATTAATTTCAGGACGCGTGACCTCTCCCAGTCGCAGATCACCTTCTCTTATTCTTAGACTTCAAACTTGATCATTAACTTCACATACTCGACATCATGGTTTAAGTATTAGTTACATTTGAGTAAAATCAAGTCCTCTCTACAAAAAGCAGCGGAAGGAAAAATAATCGCTTCCCCAGACCCGTACGTTCGTAGAGGATACGCACACACGGGACCGGACGATGCTCCTTTCTAAGCCAAACTTCATTTAAAAATTCATATAAAGTTTTAAATGCGATAAAAATATACACTAAAACTTACAATTTACTATCATCGATAATATCTTAGCAGAGAGTACAAAAACTTTCGTTACACTAAACAAAAACATTTGTGAATTTTAAACAAAAAATTTTCATTTGAATAAAAAAAAACATACACGTTAAAAAGAAATTGACAACACTCTCAAAAATTTGCATACGGATATAGAAAATATTAGAAAACTAAACCAAATTATTCAAAATACACTGCCGGACAATTGCTAAGAACGGATAACACTATCATCCATAGCAACCACAAAATGAAAGGAAGCAAAATGTGGAAAATTAGAATAAGTGCGGGATATTAGTAAGAAGAAGTATGAGTATATGCAAATTTTTTTCCACGTCTGTTCATCGTTCATAAGAGCTTTAAAGGTTTTGACGCGTGTGGACGGTTGTTGTTTCAAGTCAAAGTTTTATAGGAAAGATTTACTAGACGAACTTAAGATTTTTGGCATGTCTTCCCGACATCACATAGATGATTTTATGCGTGGCCGAATTATTGGAAAGATCGAAGAAGGGCAAAAAATAACAGATGCTGCCAGGGAGTTCAACATCGCTCACAGCGTTGTTTCACGGCTGTGGAAGTCATTTAAAACTACTGGAATATGTAGTAGACGGCACGGGGGAGGTCGTGTTAGAAGTACAATGCCTGCAGAAGACAGATATATCGTCCTATCAACAAAATGGAACCGGAGCACCACAGCTCAGCAGGTGGCAAATCAGTCTCTTGCTGCCTCAGGAAAGCAGATCTCCCTAAAAACTGTTGCCAGACGTTTGAGGGGAGGAGGACTATACGCACGCAGACCTGTTGTGTGTGTCCCATTGACCAGACAGCACCGTACTGCCCATTTGCAATGGTATTGTGAGCATCACAGTTGGACTGAACAGGACTGGGCATGCGTACTATTCTCAGATGAGAGTAGGTTCAGTCTGTCATCGGATTGTAGACGCCAACTGATCTGGCGTGAGAGTGGTACTGCTTATCGTTCAGAAAATATCCAGGAAAAGGACCAATATCCGAATGCAGTATCATGGTGTGGGCTGGCATTATGATCAATGGCCGCATGCGCCTACATGTGGTTGCGAATGGGACTATGACGGGCCAACGATACATTGATGAAGTTCTACTTCCTCATGTTCATCTTTTCCGTGGGGCTGTCGGTGATAAATTTGTTTTTATGGACGACAACGCAACATGTCATCGAACACTCGCTGTTCAGGATTGTCTAGACAGCGAGGGTATTTGACGTCTCGTATGGCCAGCGCGTTCTCCAGATCTAAACCCCATTGAAAATGTGTGGGATGCTTTGGGGAGGCAAGTTGCTGGTCGAAACTATCCTCCGACAAACAAGAACATCCTCATCCGTGCACTCACAGAGGAATGGGATAAATTGCCTCAACAGCTGCTGGATAATGTTGTGTAAAGTGTAGTACGACGTGTGGAATGTTGCATCACACTCCACGGTGGACATATCCCGTACTGATACCTTTCTTTAAGGCGGCTGCTGACTTTTAGATGCATTGTTTCATTTCTCCGTACGCAGATCAAATGAACATTTTTTCCCCGATGTTTCACAGCTTTTGTACTTTCCAGAACAATAAATATTCTTTATTCTATTGTCTGAACAGTGTGGCAACTATATTTTATCCTACTAGGCCTCATGTCTCGCTTACTGTTATGCTACATAGCAATTTGTGATCCGTCCTTAGCAATTGTCCAGCAGTGTATAAACAGAAATCCATAGAAGAATAGGTCACGAACTTTTAAATGATTGATTCTCTCGAAAAATCCAAACATGTGTAGTTATTTATATTTATAAATATCGCGGATCTAATTTTTTTAAAAACATGAAGCTGAAAACACATATTGAAGTTAAAAGTTTTGTGAAACCTTATTCGAAAAAAAACGGTTTTAAACCGCCATCTAGGGCTTGTGAAAATTAATATAACGTTCCTAACTCTGATCCCACCATTGTGATCACGAGCCTACGAGCAGGGAATGTTCAACCACATATATGATGCTGTGGAAGGAGAAACGCGTGATCACATATATGTTATTATGGTCCGGATCGGGTTAAACTAAAATCACAGTTAAAAAGAATAATTTTCACAAAAGGATCAGTAAAAGAACCTGAAAAGTACCCGTTACAAAATAGAACAGCTAAATGTTTGCCTGTAATGTTTTTTAATACGATTTCGTAAGCTATTTATTTTTTAAAAAAGTAAGTTGTATAAATATATTATATTTAGAGACTGGGAATCTCTTGTGCTTTTCAATTAAACTAAATATATGAATGAGTGTTTGTTAACGTTGCACTTGAAAGCAACGCAAAGGCTATTGGTGATGGACTTCATAGTTTGAACATTGGTTTGAATATTGTAGTATCCCATTCTCCAAACTACTACACGAAGCAACCGGAAGGACTTTCAGCTACGACAGATTTAGGGCGACAGAGTATGATTCAATTGACAAAAATTGGCCAAAAAATCTAATCTAACCTTTTTAGCCTTAATTATTTTTTACATTCGTTTCTACAAATTCACAAAATTTAAAAGCTCTAAGTTTAAGGTATCCGACTACGTTCGGAGCCGCAATTTTAAAAAGGCGCGTAAATGGATAATTTTCATGATATTTAATGTCACTTAGATTAGAATACACGCATAAAATTGTTTTAAGACGATTTTGACAAAAAAATTATTTAAATACCATATTTTGGCAAAAAATTAGCTTGGAATAATCTTTTTCAAAATGTTCTCCTTTTGTGAAAAATGCTTCTATTATAATAATATTTTGCCTGAATGTAGCTCAGACCTCTCTACAGAGGCTCAACTAGAATTTTAGAAAAATTCACATTATTTTCAGAGTTACCACCCATTGAAATAATTATTGGCGTTTTTTTCTTAAAATTGCTCCCCTCTGTTGTCGTAAAATATGGATAAATCTACTTCAGAGTTATATATTTCAAAACTTCTAGTTGAGCCTCTGTAGAGATGTCTGAGCTATATACAGGCAAAATATTATTGTAATAGAAGCGTGATGTTCCTCCCCTTGGAAAAACATCTCTCGGAAGTATCAGCGTGAGCTAGAGGCGTAAGATTAACGAAAGGACTAGGATCAAACATTATCTTAATTTGACTTTATTAAGATATTCAACTTAAACCTTTAACAAATTAAATTATAATAATTACTATGAGAGAATCTATGATGGCAAAATACGCAACATACAATATATATATATATATATATATATATTTATAATAAGACTTAATCTAATTCAGACCACTATCAATAAGCGAACCGCCTAATTCTCGATTCTAATATTAAATAATCAATCCTACCTTATTACAGCTTGGAGAAACGATTAATCTTGTTTTATGCTTAATCTTGTCTTTGTATGCACTGGTGTGCAACTTGGCTTTTATATATTTTATAACTAATAACTTGTATTCACGTCACGCAAAACTCATTCATACTTGAAACCTCAACTATAATAATCATCAACTGCCACAAACTAACATCAATAGTCAAACATTACCTTACATTGCCATCTCGCTTACTCTAAGTTCCGATATTTATCCTTTGTTATTTACATCTTTCTTCACTTCGTTTCTTGGATTTGGTTGGAAAAGAGTTACCATTAGTTCTGGCCCAAAGAACCCAAAGGACATGTTAAAGAAACGACGCGTGAGCCGTCACAGAAGCTTTTTGCACAAAAGGAGAACCTTTTGAAAAAAAGATTATTCTAAGTTAATTTTTTGCCAAAATATTGTATTTAATTAATTTTGTTTGGTCAAAATGTCCTTAAAACAATTTTATGCATGTATTCTAATCTAAGTGGCACTGAGTATCAAAAAAATTATCCATTTATGCGCATTTGCAAAATCACAGTCACGAACGTAGTCGGATACCTTAAATTACAAAATTTTGTGTATATCGTACCATGTCTCCTTACACTGCATCAGTCTCTTTGAATGGCAGGTCGTCGGCGTCATGAAAGCTTAAACTCATGACAGAGCGTCCATGAATCCGTGATCATAAACACCGTGGCAATGAAAATAAAGAAACTATGCTCTTTCAGGTATATAGCTTCCAAATTCCCGTCTAGTTTCTATCTTTGAATAGGAGAGTATAACGAAGATCGAAACTTAAAAATTGGATGAATACATCCTGCTAAAGAATAAAATAACTGCAGTCGGACCTCTTTTTAATGAAGTCGCTAAATCCCGAAAAAAAGTTGGTTGTATGGAAAATTCTTTAAATAGAGATTCATTTTTTAATGTACTTAAGAGATTACTTAAAACAAATTTTAAAAATCTCATAAACGTTATGTATTATGTTATTTAAGGAAAGTAATTATTCACACTTTCTTTAGTTAATATCTACTCATTTTATATATTTAACCCATCAAAATAAATCTGGGTGGGGAACAAGAAAAAAACATCGTCTAGGAATATAACTGTATTTTCAACTTTAAAAAATAATTTTATAATTAAATTAATGAATTTTTTAACGAAAGTTTCTAATTTCAAGCACATAAATAATTTTAAACATACATTATTTTGTAAACCAGTATTACATTATTTTATAACCAGTTTTAAGCATACACTACCACACACGTCTTTAAATTTAATTATTGATAAAATCTGTTAATTTACTTGAGTTTTTTTGTTTGAAAAAATTGCAGCAATTTCATGTCTCTGAGTAGGCATTTGGTAAAATCAGTTTAAGGACATTGATCACCATAAAATTTACTGAAAGAGAGAATAATTCGAAAAATGTCCTGAAATATTTCAAAAATAAGAAGAAAAAAATAGAATCACAAGAGAAAACCTTTCTTAAATAGAAAATGCGCTTCACTATTTGTAGGTTATTTTGTGAAGAAAATATTAAAATGATCTTCGTTTCAGCGCAAAATAGAGGTTCGTTGCTTAGAGGCTTGACTCTGTGTTTGTATATTTTTCTTAAACAGAAAATTTTACGTTAGAAAGAGTTCTTGTATTTTACTCGAAATGTAATATTTTTTAATATTTTAATGTACTTTTCCAAAACACTGTTGATTGCATATAATTTAAAGCCTTTTTGAAAACTATTATTCAATATTATATTTTTGCTTGTTCGATTTGAAATAACATTTTCATTAAGCCTATGTACAATAATATTTTGGTACATACTTTTGTTTTCTTATTTAGATTTAAAAATTATTTTTTCAAACTTATAATCAAGGACTAAAGTGTTTCCAATACGGAAGCATGGAATTCTTTCAAATTTGTGAAAAAATAGTTTCGAGAGGTCAAATCATCTACTATCTAGGAACTTAACAATTTTTTACATAATGTTTGCTCAAGCTCCCAATATTTTGGGTAAATAAAAAAAAATTCAATTATTTTTTTTATCTTATACTTTTTGTATAAAAACTAAACATTTTAATATATTGCCTTGAACACTCCTATTCCTACCCTCTTTCTGATTGAAAGAGGAAATCAATTTTAGGCGTTGTAACGTATCGAGAGAAATGTTCAGTAGCGTGAGATTAAAGGGAATTAATTTAAGTTATTTATTCTTACGTCTACAGTTATTATTTACAATACTTACATTTATATGAAGTTACTATACGCCCCAGTAACTGCCTGAAATTCCTCCATAGGAATCGATTTTCGTAAAATCCGGTCTTAGTTGATGTTCATTCAACAACAGAAACATGCTTATCAAATTTCTGGTATGTAGGTCTAACGGAACAAAAACATAAATTTTTGTATACAACAACCCCTTAACCCCTGGCAATATCCATTGAAAGTCAGTTTTGATAAAACCTTTATCATTAGATCAATACTTGACTAAATAAACCTGCGTAAAGAATTATAAGTCTGTAGGGGTTTAATAGTTCAAAAACGGATTCTTTTTTGTTTATATGACCCCTTAACCCCCGTTAGGGCCGATTTTCACAAAGCGAGCTCTTATCGTATTTCTAATCTATGAAAGAAACTTACCTGGTAAATTTCAAGACAGTCCAGTAATTCAAAAACTGTAATATTTATCTATAGCGACCCTTAATACTTCGTCCCTCTTGAGGTTGATTTTCGTAAAACTCGTTTCTAGCGGATATCTACTCCATGAAAGGAACATACCTGCCGAATTTCAAGTCTGTAGGCCAAAATGATGATTGAATGATTGAGTCTCTTTTCTCCTTTATATAAAGAGATTTTAAAAAGTAATTATTATACACAAAATTCTTTTATAAATTTTAAGGCTTAAAAACTGACTAATTGAGAGTTAGAATGCACGGAATTTTTGGGGAAAATTCAATTAAGGACTCTCCCAATTTAATAATTCAAAAGATTTTTATAAGAAATTTATTGTTACGTCAGTAATCCTTGCTGACATATAAAATACATTACAATAATTTACATGCTATATTGTCATTCGTCACTGTATAAGTTGTAGTGTTTAACTGTGCAACCTACATTAATGAATTAATAATAGCAAATCTGAATTTGATTTATTATTTAAATGAGACGTTTAAAAAGTATATCGAATAAGAGATTTTTACGAAAAAAATTAACGCATGAAAAATTATGTAGACTCTGAGAAATAGATAAAAGAATCAATAACTGTACAATTTAAGAAACTGAAGTGCATGAAATATTTTTGCAGTCGGTTAGATATATCAAACATTACCTTTTTAAAAACCAATCGTTTTTTTCTTACTCTTTTTTCATTTTGTTGAAAAGAAGTGAAAAATGTTTGCCAAAGAATTTTTTTAAATTCTACTCTTTAGATTTGATATTAAAAAGCAAAACAATTTTGTATTTATAAAATATTTTTAATGCAAAAGATATTATAGGAAATTTTTTAGTTTTAGATTTTTTAAAATTTGTTGACAGGTGTTGACATACCTAAAGAAGAATTCTTCAATTAAATGACTTCAATATAAATTATATATATTTATATATATATATATATATATATATATATATATATATATATATATATATATATATATATATATATATATATATATATATGTAATAGTAACAACAATGTATATATATAGTAACCTATATGACCAATGTATATATATAGTAGTATATATATATAATAGTAACAACAATGAAGCAAATTTTCTTGACATACTTATGAAATTAAAAGATAATGCAATAGTTTCTTATATTGATGATAAAAAAGAATTTAATTTCAATATTATTCCTCATTGGGAGAGTAGTGTACATGTTTCTATATTCAGAAATATTATTATTAATTATATACAACGCAATAAATTTCTGGTGTCAAAAAAATCAGAAATAATAAATAACTATAAACATTTTACTAAACATTGCTTAAATCATAAATACCCAATTCCTTTTATTAATAGTTATATGAATAAAGCTACTCAAAATAGTAAGGATTAAAAATTCTGTGAGATTGATAATAGTTTATTACTATAAACTTACATATTTCATAGTTATAGTTACCTCCATATTTTAATATTAGATAAAATTTCCTTTTATTTAATTCATATATACTCTAGTGTCACTAAAGTTATGGTAATTTGTAACTCTCTTATTAATTTTTATTTCTATTCTTTCTATACTTTTGTTAAGTGCTACATTTCAGCCATTCACATGCTTTGAATCTGCATTAGGGTCCATAATCTGGCAATAACTTATTTATTGCACTCAGTTTTAGCGCGGGCTAAGCATTTTTAAGTGTAATTTTTAGGTAAGTTACCTCTATCTTGTAATGGATTTAGATATTCATATCCATTACTTTCAATAGGTTTTTGCTCAGTATTATTTAAATAAAGGGGGAAGGTTGGCTGGCCAAAAACCATGTTCAACCCCACTTTTATATAAATTATTTTATGTATTAGCTGTCCTAAGTCAGCAATGTTTATTACACTGCAGCATCTATTTTATAATTTTTAATCTCGGTTGATCATGTGTCCTTCGTTGTGTGATTTTCCTATTGTCTTTGTGTTTTTCGAATGTGATTGTTGGATGTTATCTCTTGTTTGTAGAGAATAAGATTATATATATATATATATATATATATATATATAATTATATATATATATATATATATGCCGATTGAAGCATTCAATCAATTTAGATCTTATGTAGCAACAGAAATTCGGGAACTAGATTTCACTGTTGAAAATGAAATTATGTATAAAGATCTTAGATCATCAATAGTAAATATCCAAAATTACTTCGTGATTACATATGTTGATAAGGTCCCTGCTAATTATGCCATAATTTGTAAATATTTTTACAGTAAAATATTAAGTAACCACATTTTAAATAATAATTCATTTCAAAAATCAATTCACAATAATAGAGAAGATGATAATCGTTTTTAGCTTTGAACAAAAGACTGAATATTCATCTAAATAATATTAAATATCCAAGTATTTTTTTAACACCAAAATTTCAGAAAAGCCCTATAAAATTCCGTAGTATCACTAATGGATACAATACAAATATCACGAAGTCTGGGAAGATTTTACAATCTCTTTTCAAAATCTAATTGATAATTTACAAAACACGGCAATAATTAAAAATATCTTAGAGATTGTTAGAGTTACTAAGGATATGTTAATTTTTTTCTATGCATGGTTTTGATTTCGAGGACCTTTTAATTCTATAGATATTGACGATATGATTAAGGTTCTACAGTTAATTTATGATAAATATGAATTATATACTTCGATGAAAAAAGTAAACTTTGATATTCTTGTTAACCTCGTATTAAAAGAAAATTTCATTACATTTGATCAGAATCTTTATAAACAGATCAAAGGATTACCTCAGGGTTGTCCAGCTAGTAATTGTTTAGAGAACCTATATTTACATTTTTTTGAAATAGATCATGTTGTAAATGATTCTTACTTAATTTATCGTTATATAGATGATATAATAATTTTTTGGTAAGAATAGTGAATACAAACCAAATATTACGTTCTACCCTGATTATCTCAAGCTCCTTAAAATTAACTTCAACTCAAATATGGTGGAATTCTCGGATTTAGACTTGCATCTTATTAACAATAATGTAGTCAGTAACATTTTTGACAAAAGAGATTCGTTTAAGTTCCATATAATTAAAATTCCTGTATGGAATAGTAATTTACATATATCAATTTACAGAAACATCATATTGAATTTTTATTTAGAAATGATAACTTAACTACCCACAAAATAGATAAATACAATAATATGAAAAAAATTTTTCAATGTTGTTTAGATCATGAATACCCTTTTAATTTCTTAAGAACTTATATTCATCACAAATACATTAACCGTCTTGCTACTTGAATTCCAAAACCACCACACAACAATAGGATTTAGTGGTCTTGCTGTGAAGATTATATCATAACACTCATATCACAGTTTACATTTTTTCCACACACATCTTGAACATCTTACACATTGTTGACAACCAACCAAATTAGAGCCTGGCTAATTTACATTTTTGACAATCAACGAATTCAAATTTTACCATATTTGATTGTCGTCATTTTATACTTGTCTTTGCTGGCTGGTTTAAAAGTCAGCTCAAAAGATATGTTTATGTATTTTCGAATTTTTTAACTTGGTGAATAATTGATTTTCATTAATGGCAAGACGCTTGATTCTCTTCGTAAAAGCTGTGTGAGTAAAGAAATGTTGTTAAATTATTTTTTTTGAAAGATACTTTTCTTATGTAACTGTTTTAGCATTTTTCTACTTTTCTTACGTAATTATTTTGTGATTTTTCTGCATTAAGAGTTTGGGAGAGTTTGTTACATAATAGTAGTGATTGGTTTTATCATGCTCTCTGAGTTATCCATACTCTGAAGTTTTGTTTATTTTATTTTATTTGGTTTTCCTACCGAGTTGCAAAGGGGGAAGGTTGGCGCCTTCAAACTAGTTTAACCCCACTTATTCGGTCCTAAGTCCGAAATTGCTTTCTGACTCGCTAGGTTCTTCTTTTTTGTAGTTTTTTTGTTTTTTTATTTCTCTATAATTTTGTTCTTCATGTTCAGCTTTTATATTTTTATTACGCTATTTCTTGTTATGTTCTTTATCTATTATTTCTTGTTTTTGATATATAATACATATTTCTTTTATATATATATATATATATATATATATATAAATAATTTATATATATATATATATATATATATATATATCGCATTTAAGAGTTAATATGTGTAAAATGCATTGCTATATAACTTTGAAAATATTGATATTTTTCAAACATTTTTATTATGAATTTAAAAGCCATTGTTATGCTGTTTTTTAGATGGATATAATGAATCTGAAGTTTTTGTTTGAAGTAGAGAATTTTAAATTTAAATTTTAATTCAGTATTAAAATTTACAAAAACTCGACGATTTTTTTTATATTTTTATGAGCAGCTTTCTTTTCAATTTCCTCTTGTAGGTTTAAGCTATTTATTCTTGTATACTTTTATTTATTTATTTGTATTTTTTCAAATCATGGATTTTTTTTTCACTTAACTTTTTTATAATTTCTCCTTTTTTGAGATACAATTTTTGAAAACTTTCCGGTTGATTGGGAAAAGCAAATTGGGAAGCAAAAAAAATTATTTCTGATAAGTTTTAAGTTTTTACTCGTATTTTATTTTTCTCTGAAAAATTTGCGATAAAAACTCAAAAGTTTATGAAATAAATTAGAAAAGGCAAGTAGCAGCAGTTTTGTTACAGTTCATTATTTTTCTTTCATTAAAAACATTTTGAGCTTAGATTTTTAGTTTTTAATCATTTTAAAAACAAAACCAATTAATATTTATAACGCAAATTCTACTGATTTCTAAAACTATTTTAGTATTGAAAAAATTAGAGAACTTTTTAATTAATAAATTTCTTTTGAATAAATCAACTACATCTTGTTTTAATGTGCAGAAAAAAACTCTCAAAAATTTTAAACCATAAGCAAAAAGTGTTTGTCAGAAGAAAGCTAATTAATTCCAAGGTTATAAGAGAACAAAATTATTTTAAAAAATGTTACAGTTAATGATAAAATATAGTAAGATGATAAATTCTAATAAGAAAAACTAAACATTTAATTTTTATTGTTGTAGTATCATTTTAATTAAGTATCATTCATTAATATTGAGTTATTATTGTTACTATATGAACTTTGGATGAAACTGTAAAACATGGAAATAAATTACTAACAAAAAAATAAAGTAATCACATTAATTATGCGAAATAAAAATTGTTAAAAGAAATATCTTCTTAATGCATTAAAAATAAAAATTAAAGAACAGTAAAATTATTTAAAAATAATATATTTGAAAAGATTTATAAAAAGGATTAACATGGAAATAACATATGAAAAAAGATATCAAGCTGAGTTAAAGAGGAAAAAATTTACTAGAAAGAAAACAAAAGAAAATATATTAAAGACGAAATTAAAAAATTATTATAATTATTCATTGTTATTTTTTAAAATAAATTTAAATCAATTTTGTATTCTTAAGTGCTTTGTAAAAAAATACTTTTAAGGAAAATTTTTTCTGGGGAAATTAAATTAGTATGTGGAACAGGAAATTAATTACTCAATTTTTCTCTGTATAACTTGATGAAGAAGTAATATTTTTAATTTAACTTATATATATAAAATATTTCGAAGTTACTGAACTTCTTTTGTTCGAATTTTGTGTCACTAGATATTTTAACAATTTATAAAAATTTACTTAAAAAGAAGCTTTAAATAGTTAAAAATTCGAAAAGTAATTCAGAAATTGTATTTGGAAACAATCGGGAAAAACTTAATAAAGAGTTTAGAAAAATTCTCACTTTTCATTAAATGTGTTTATAATTGTTTCAAATATTTCATTAAAATTATTTTAAATCTTTCTTGAAATTTAAAAAAAAAACTAATGTTTTTTGTATATTAACAATATTTAATAGAAGGAGAAACTTTGTTGTTTCTAGGTTGCTTCTTGCAAAAATTTATATTTCCCTAGTAATTTTCTTCCAGACTCAAAATCATTTCCTACTGATATAAAATTAGTCTAGTTCAGAGCGCTATATAATCTTAAATAAGGGTTTAAGAATATATTTGAACAGTGTTTGTTAAACTATTAAAGTTAAGGAACAATTGTTATTCTTAAAGAACTACATAAAATTAAATAAACTCTAAAAAAACCCTAATTTATATCATATTTAAAAAATACTAAGTTTTGCAACTTTTTGCAATCATACATCACTTTTTTTCAAGCATACATAAAAAAAAGTTCATATTCTATTTCAAATTTAAAAAAATTAAATATCTCCAAAAAGATTTCAGAAATTAATAATACGTTAGATTTCGTGATCTATGAACTAAATCTTTTAATTACTGTAAATGCAATTATTTCTATAATTGTTTCACTTTATTATCATCTTTCAAGGCATTCATTTGACATGTTTGGGAAAATTTAAAGAATGAACATTTTCTTGATAAAATTTAAATATATTGCGATTCATTCAACATTATCAGAATTAAATTAACTCATACACAGTATAACATCTAGCTATGCATCCAGTGCCAGAATGCGCTATTTTATACTTGAGATTTATTTGAATTTTCTCTTAACTCCTGGAAATATACCCCCCTTTCTCACTTTTTCATTTCATATTCAATTCAATATTTTATTCATGAATATTTGCTTTCACCATTCCTCATATTCATATTCGGAAAGCACATTTTCTAGATTTTATGGAAATAACTGGCAAAAATAAAATATCCCTGAAACTCAAGTGACCACTTATACTAAATTTAACGAGCTTTCCTCAAATATATGCACTTATTACAAGAACTTTATAGTAAATTTCAGTTCTAATGATGTTATACGAGTATAAGCCAAAATGGCTCGTGATTAAATTCTAATGAGATAAATTAAGTTTAATAACTGATGTTAAGTTTTAAGCAATCATTATGTAAATTATTATCATACTTTAATGGGAAACATCGGTATAGATGTATATCTGGTACTCCTACTTCATTTCTCTGATTATTAACCTAATGGCATCAGAAGATTAAATTGTTTTTTTAAAATTAATCTTGTGTAAGTAGCTTTTTTCCTCTGAAGTGGCATTGTCTTTTGTTTAACTATTTTTCAATTCCTATTACTAGTTCATTCTCCACACACACACACACACACACACACACACACACACACACACACACACACACACACACACACACACACACACACACACACACACACACACACACACACACACACACACACACACACACACACACACACACACACACACACACACACACACACACACACACACACACACACACACACACACACACACACACACACACACACACACACACACACACACACACACACACACACACACACACACACACGCACACGCACACGCACACGCACACGCGCACGCACACGCATCGTTGTGTCCCTATAGCGCAATGGATAGCGGGTTGTGTTTTCAATCCAAAGGGGTCATGGGTTCTAATCCCACCTGGGATGGCCTAATTTCGGAAAAAGTGATTTCATTTTTATTATACTACTTTATTAGAATAATTAAATTTAATTAATGAATATAAACAGTAACAAACAAAAAAAATGTTCAACACCATGTATAGAAAGGAAAATTGCTTTCTAATTTGTCATTTAATATTGTGATTCTGTCATTTATATTAATTAATTGTTAGTATTTATATTAATTAATTGTTAGTATTTATATTAATTAATTGTTAGTATTTATATTAATTAATTGTTAGTATTTATGTTTATATTAATTGTTAGTATTTAAAAAAATAACTAAAATAAAAATTTTCTTTGTTGCCCAAGTAGGAATTTACTTAAAATTTTTTTTATATTGTTTCCCTTCAATAAATGTGAGAAAATTAAAAAAATAATCTTATAACATTTAAGCTACTGAAGTTTATTTATGAATTTGGCAGAGAATATTAAGTTTTTACTTCATCATTAAACCGCTGAATTCTTTTTAAATTTATTTACAGTTTTGGTAAAAAATTTAGTAAGTTCACTTTATTTTATAAAGGGGGAATTTTGTTAACTAAATATGTTTACTTTTAAAAAGATGTATATAAAAAAGTTCAAAATATTTATCATTACTCACAAAAACTATTTCTTTAGACTAAATGCTCAAAATATCGTAATGCAGCTTTTTCTAGCCAGAAAAAGTAAGAATATTCATGATAGATAAAATATTCATTCTTTACACATAGATAAAAAGTACAAACATATGTTTCTGGGAAGAACTGGTTAGAATTACTGAACAAAATTTTAGTGAACGTGGGTTTGAAATAAGTGCATTGCTTTTAATTTCCTAATTATCAACTAATTTAATTTAATAATTATCAATTACTTTCATATAATAATTACCAATATTAAAAACTAATTAGCAACAGATAATAACGAAGGTATTTGCATGTACTGTAAACATTTAAAAAACAAGCTTCCGTGGAAGGCATTTTATCACAAATTTTAGAGAAATGTTTCTCATCAAGTGAAATATATTCTCACGATTAAAATTTTCGAACCTCGGTCTAGTTACCTTGAAAAGGAGTATGTTATGCTTATGTACTGATGATATGGAATCTGTGCTTTGACCTTGGGAGCTAATGACCTTGCAAATATTTATACGTGAACAAATGTTCAAGAATTGCTATGGGCTATCTCACGAGGTTTTTCTCTTAAAACTAAACTGGGGGAAAATTTAAAGTTATTGCAAAATTTTAAACTTTCACCTCTTTAGAGAGGAAATGTGTTGGTTCCGGTGGCTTAGAGGTAGCGTGCCCCTTCATAAGCAAGGTTGCGGGCTCGTCCTCGGCTGGAGTCAATAGATTTTCTGGATGCGAAAATCGTATGCACGCAAGTCTTATGATTATGTGAAATGTAAAAGATGCCTTGAGTATCAATTTGGTCCTGGTACTCTCAGCAAAATTAAATCATGACAATATTTAGCATCTGACTAGAACTTATTAAACATTAATTCCAGCGTCCAAATTTGGTAACGAGGCCGTTACTAGATGGTGCCACCATGGTGGCTCTCACATTTGGGGATTTGCGGTGTCTTCTAAGTCTAAGTTGCTAAAATGCAGCCCCATTGGGAGAAAAGAGAGGAAATGTGATACGTAAATATACATATAGAGAGAGATAAAGAGTATTATATAAAAAAAAGAGATGTAGTGTTTTTATTGGGGAGATAGCAATTCTACGGGCAGACTATAGCGTTGAATCATTGCTTACTGAGCGAGTGAATTATGACAAGGAATATTGAATAGGTTTCGATTGGAGGCTCAAGGAGAATAATCATTCGAAGAATCATTCATGTATGGACTCACCACAAGTGAAGCTGTATATTCTTCGCCATGGCAGTATGATTACTCAATAGTTTGCAGACGAGATTCTGAAACATCATGTCACACATTACGATGAGAGGGGGAGAGAAAGGCGATATGTAATTCCCTTCTTTTAATAGATGGTAATGCCAAACCTCATACAGCTCAACTAGTGGATGACATGCTTGAAGTTGAAACAAAAAAGCGCATGTAGTAGCTAGCATACTCTTCTGACCTAAATCCGGTCCCTTTGTGAGGTTCTTTCGTTTACGCCAGGGGTTCTCAAACTTTCAATACTTGCGACCCAATATTCAATCTAAGTTTTCATCTCGCCCCCCTCCATACAAAAATATTACACCGCCGACGTATATAAACGTCTTGCTCAGCCAATGCGTGAAATGCCCTCGACGTATATATACGTCTTTTAAAAATACGATATTTTCTGTTATGTGTTACCCATTAAATTATTCCGAAGGCTTTGAAATGCAATAAAATGACCTTGATAGTGTTTTGTAAGGATTTACTTATTTCAGAAGGGATTTTCTTACTTATTCCCTCCCTCCCCAATACCCCACATACGCGTGCATACGTGCAAAACGGTGGCATTGGGAGGGAATCACGAAACTTTTAATCGGCAGTCAAGGGATTAATTATAAACCGTACGAATGTTCAAGATAAGTGCTAATTTTTGCATATAATTTTACATATGACAAGCCCGTTGGGTCACTGGTGATTATTAAACTTGTTCTTAACTTTGTATTGTTAATTAATTATAAAATGCAGTATGCACTATTGATACATTAATAGGTGTATTATATCAGTGCAACTGCTATTTTTATCATGTCAGAATGTATTTTTTTTGTTTGCTTTCTATAAATTAATATTTTTTTTATAATATTTGTTTTCAACTTTTCAATATGCTCTCGCCCCCCCCTCCTTAGGTTATCACGCCCTTCTAGGGTGGCGCACCCCACAGTTTGAGAAGCACTGGTTGACGCCTAGAGATGTGGGAAGAAGGGAAGGAAGACTCTAGCCATATATATCCAAAAATACTCTGTTTATTTGTCACACAATCAACAACAAAATAAGTTCAAGTAACCTTAAATAAGAGATGCGCCAAATTGAAGCAATATGTAGGTAAATAACGAAGTACTCGAAGCATGAGAAGACTTTAAATACCCTTTAAAAATACCAACGCACTTACATCAGGATCGATTCTACTTCCTTAGCTATCTAAGCTCTATTTAAACTCTAGTGACCAATCGTCACTTTAATTATTACAATTATCAAATATCTGAATTATACTGTAAATTTGATTAATACCTGATCAAACTAGCAATCTCTCCTATATCTCCCTCACTTTGTCTCTCTTTAGCTTGAAAACCTAGACTAGGGGGCCAAACCTTTATGGATCAACGTGTCATTTTTTCTGAGGAAGTGTACAATGAGGTATGAACGTGCCGTTAAATAATTTTGACTTGTGATTATTGGAAAAATAACAAAACTAAATACTAACAACTCTCTCTCTCTCAAAACTCCTTATTTACTATGCAAAAATAATATTTGCACTGTATAGTTGTAAATTTTTTAGTTATGCGTGTAATTCAAATCAAAGTAACGTTAGTGTGACTTCTGTTGCAGATTGGATGACAAATAACTTATATCAGGATTGCAAGATGTTACTTTTAGTAAAATGAATGTTTAATTGGAATCATCTGCTAAATGGTTTCTAAGCATTTAATTACTTTTGCTATGGTTCACTTGTTTGGCAAAATGATTTGTGATTTGTTTCAAACCGTTTTACAGACGATGTTCTGCACATCACTATTCCAGACAATAAAACACACACCGCTTTGTCGCCTTTACTAACAATGCTATGTTTCTCGGTCCACCAAATTTGAAATTCTCTGTTACACTTACTATCTTGAACTTTTGCTGAACTAACCATATTAAATAACAGTTGTTATAACGACATTGACTATGCCATGCGTAGACAAATTTTGCATCATAAGCAACTGTAGTCCACGACGTGACTAAAGCAAGACAGTAACAAACGAGGGTGCTTCCCGCCGCCCCGCGATTAATCACTCGCATTTGTTCATAACACTTCATAGTGAACTTGGTTATTTTGAAATAAAATGCAAACCAATTTCATCACTGGCGTGCCCAAAATATTGTGTCACGTGCCATTGATGGCACGCGTGCCACTGGTTCGCCATCCCTGGCCTAGACTATATATAGCAGACCTAATTTAAATGATAATGCTTTCTTCTTCAGAGGGTTCGTTGCGAATATAAAACAGTTTTAAAATACCCATAATTTCCCGAGGGGACTTGCTATTAGGAAGGACGTGGATAAAGCCGTCACACAACATGCTGGAAGTACATTTGGACGACGCATTGCAGCTAAATTGGCACCTCCAGTTACTATCAATAATTTGGAGATTACTCTTATTGAAGAATGAAACAGTATTTCCTAAAACCTTATTGATAACTTCATCGCCTACATGGAAAACAGGTATGCAGCAATCCTAGCTTTCTAAAGGGCTACACACCATAATAAGCATTCTGTGTCCTTTTCAAACAGTAATTATTTTCTTTCATTTACTTGTAACAAAATTGTTGTTTCATAGCATATATTTTCATATTCTCTTATCTCGTTCCAAATAATTTTTATCTAATCAATTTTTTGCGTCTTCTTTTCAGTATTAAGTTCTCATATGTGTGCAATTTTTATTTGATGCTTGTGAATCGCTATCAAACATGATTTTCTTCATTTCTTTACTTGTTCCCTAAATTTTGTTAAGCATTATTGTAAAACAGGAATTGAATCAAAAGTAACTTTTCACTAAAACATGTGTATAAATTTACATATGGGCTTTAGAACACTAAACTTATTATCATATTTATGCTTATCATATAAGGAATTTCTTCCTTCCGGAAGAGCTTGGCTATTTATTAAAAAATATACTGGTGTCACAAAGTTCATTCAAGCTGAAACTTACTTTTCAAGAAAGAAAAAATAAAATCATACACACAATGTAGAAGGAAAAGTACAAATGAGTAAATGTATTCCCTAAACGTCAACATATCCATAAATAACGTAAAACAATCAATAGCTAGCAAAACTTTCAGCATTTTTAATAAATTATTAATTAGCACCCAAAGCCCCGAAGGAATCCCGAAACAAAATGAAGACTTAATCAAAACTTAAACAAGTTGTCGATTCACTAAAAGTGAGAAAACAGAAAACATTCAACCAAAAAATACTTGGATGGAAATAAATTATTTATCTTGAGTAACTGATTATTAAATTTTTTTCTGTATTTAAAGAGTTGGTCCTTAAGGCAAGAAGAATTACTCAACTCTTATTTTCAAATGTGTTTTCCTTCATTTTTTAAGAGATTACTTTTGATAGCTTAAAACTAACCTTTTTTGAAATTTTTCAGACGAAAACACACAGTTCAGTTGAAAACAAATAGTAAAGATTTTTTTAATTATATTCTAAATTCAACAACTTTTATGAGTTTTCTCTCACATCAAAAACCGAATTATTTTTTTTTAAATTTGAAATTGTAATTATAATAAACATTAGACGGAATCAAAATTTTTTTTAGAGTTTGAAAATCTACGTCGAAAACATGTTGTATGGCATTTTAACAAAGGAAAATAAAGTTAAAAAATAATTTTTATGATAAGTACTGCCGCAATGGGAATGGATGAATGTTAGGTATTTGAGCTTTTTTAATGATAAAAAGTCCAAGTAATTTTTATTAAAATGAAGCATACATTTGTGAGTACTTGTCAACATTTATTGTAATGAGAGGACACATACTTAATGGTTACGAGAGAAAAAAATAGCAAATAGATTTAACAGATTTTTTGGTATTAAATTTTAAAAGTCAACTGTCGAAATTATAGTACACCAAAAAGAGGAAGATGAAAAAAACTCGAATTTATTTTCCTCCTCCATATATATATATATATATATTCCATATATACACACACACATATATATATATATATATATAAATTTGTATTATATATCAAGAACAAGAAATAATAGAAAATGAACATAACAAGAAATAGCGTAATAAAAATATAGAAGTTTAACATGAAGATCAAAATTATAGAAAAATAAAAAAATAAACTACAAAAAAAAAAGAAGAACCTAGCTAGTCAGAAAGCAATTTCGGACTTAGGACCGAATAAGTGAGGTTAAACTAGTTTGAAGGCGCCAACCTTCCCCCTTTGCAACTCGGTAGGAAAACCAAATAAAATAAAATAAACAAAAATTCAGAGTATGTAAAAACTCAGAGAGTATGATAAAACCACTCACTACTATTATGTAACAAACTCTCCCAAACTCTTAATGCAGAAAAATCGCAAAACAATTACGTAAGAAGAGTAGGAAAATCCTAAAACAATTACATAAGAAAAGTATTTTTCAAAAAACAATTTAACAAAATTTCTTTACTCACAGAGCTTTTACGAAGAGAATCAAACGTCTTGACATCAATGAAAATCAATTATTCACCAAGTTAAAAAATTCGAATATACATAAACACATCTTTTGAGCTAACTTTTAAACCAGCCAGAAAAGACACATATAAAAAAAGACGACAATCAAATATGGTAGAATTTGAATTGGTTGATTGTCAAAAATGTAAATTTGCTAGACTCTAATTTGGTTGGTTGTCAACAATGTGTAAGATGTTCAAGATGTGTGTGGAAAAAATATAAACTGTGATATGAGTGTTATTATATAATCTTCACAGCAAGACCACTAAATCCTATTGTTGTGTGGTGGATTTGGAATTAGAAGTAGCAAGACGGTTAATGTATTTGTGATGAATATAAGTTCTTAAGAAATTAAAACGGTATTCACATGATCTAAACAACATTGAAATTTTTTTTTTTTTTTTATATTATTGTATTTATCTATTTTATTGGGTAGTTAAGTTATCATTTCTAAATAAATAAATAAATATATATATATATATATATATATATATATATATATATATATATATATATAAATATATATATATATATTTATATATATATATATATATATAATATATATATATATATAAATATATATATATATATATATATATTATATATATATATATAGATATATAAATATATATATATATATTTATATATATATATAAATATATATATATATATATAAATATATATATATATATTTATATATATATATATATATATATAAATATATATATATATTTATATATATATATATATAAATATATATATATAAATATATATATATATATATTTTATATATATATATATATATGTTATATATATATATATATATATATATATATATATATAAACATATATTCCATATATATACACTGCTGGACAATTGCTAAGTACGGATAACACTATCATCCATAGCAACCACAAAATGAAAGGAAACAAAATGTGCGGGATATTAGTAAGAAGAAGTATGAGTAGGCAAATTTTTTTCCACGTCTGTTCATCACGTGATAGCGTTCATAAGAGCTTTAAAGGTTTTGACGCGTGTGGACAGTTGTTGTTTCAAGTCAAAATTTTACAGGAAAGATTTACTAGACCAACTTAAAATTTTTGGCATGTCTTTTCCGACATCACATAGATGATTTTATGCGTGGCCGAATTATTGGAGAGATCGAAGAAGGGCAACAAATAACAGATGTTGCTAGGGAGTTCGACATCGCTCACAGCGTTGTTTCACGGCTGTGGAAGTCATTTAAAACTACTGGAATGTGTAGTATACGGCAAGGGGAGGTCGTGTTAGAAGTACGACGCCTGCAGAAGACACATATATCGTCCTATCAGCAAAAAGGAACAGGCGCACCACAGCTCAGCAGGTGGCAAATCAGTTTTTGCTGCCTCAGGAAAGCAGATCTCCCGAAAAACTGTTGCCAGACGTTTGAGGGGAGGAGGACTATACGCACGCAGACCTGTTGTGTGTGTCCCATTGACCAGACAGCACCGTACTGCCCGTTTTCAATGGTGTCGTGAGCATCACAATTGGTCTGAACAGGACTGGGAATGCGTACTTTTCTCAAATGAGAGTAGGTTCAGTCTGTCATCGGATTCTAGACGCCAACTGATCTGGCGCGAGAGTGGTACTGCTTATCGTCCAGAAAATATCCAGGAAAAGGACCGATATCCGACATGCAGTATCATGGTGTGGGCCGGCATCATGATCAATGGCCGCACGCACCTACATGTGGTTGCGAATGGGACTATGGCGGGCCAACGATACATTGATGAAGTTCTACTTCCTCATGTTCGTCTTTTCCATGGTGCTGTCGGTGATAAATTTGTTTTTATGGACGACAACGCAACATGTCATCGAACCTCGCTGTTCCAGACAGTGAGGGTATTGAACGTCTCGTATGGCCAGCGCGTTCTCCAGATCTAAACCCCATTGAAAATGTGTGGGTTGCTTTGGGGAGGCGAGTTCTGGTAAAAACTATCCTTCGACAAACGAGAACACCCTCATCCGTGCACTCACAGAGGAATGGGATAAATTGCTTCAACAGCTGCTGGATAATGTTGTGCAAAGTATGGTACGACGTGTGGAATGTTGCATCACACTCCACGGTGGACATATCCCGTACTGATACCTTTCTTTAAGGTGCCTGCTGACTTTTAGAGGCATTGTTCCATTTCTCCGTACGCAGATCAAATGAACATTTTTTTTTTTTCTTTCAGATGTTTCACAGCTTTTGTACTTTCCAGAACAATAAATATTCTTTATTCTAATGTCTGAACAGTGTGGCAATTATATTTTATCCTGCTAGGCCTCATTTTTCGCTTAATGTTATGCTATATAGCAATTTGTGATCCGTCCTTAGCAATTGGCCAGCAGTGTATATTCCATATATGCATATATATATATATATTCTATATATATATATATATATCCACCCTAATGAGATAAAATATATGGATGATTGATTATGGATAATTACATCCTGTTATAACACTTCTCAGAAGAAATGCTTCAGTTATTCTAACTAAATAGCATAGTCAAAACCTAACAGGTAAGAAAATTTTTGTTTATATGTACGTATATTTTCCAGAATGCATTGTCTTAAATCTGAATGAAATATCTTAATGCTCATCTTATGTGAAATGAAGATAGAGAAGTAAATTGCAAAATTGTAGTGATTTTTTTTAAAATTTTAGGATCCATAAAATCGACAACTGAAGCCTTAAGCAAACGAGATGTGAATTTACTGACAAGTGAAGCCTTAAGTTACATTAAAGTTATTAAAGTTATTTAGTTACATTAAAAATTATTAAAAAACTGAGATTGTATTATTCTTACATGCGAATCAATACTAGATATAAGGATTCAAACCGAAAAAGGAGAAGCAAGTAGTTAGTATCAGTTCTCTATTTGCTTGAGGATAATCAAGATCGTGGAGTGCCACTGTTACTACAGTAGGTCAATTGTTTGAAGGCTATATTGAAGTATTCCGAATGATACGGAATAGGTTAGAGTTTCTCAAACATTGGAGCATGCCCCCTTGGGGGCGTGACAACTCTACGAGGGTGCGTGAGCATATTGAAAAGTCAAAGACAAAATATTATTAAAAAAAAATTAATTATTTACTGATAAAAGAAACAAACAAAATACATTCTGACATAATAAAAAATTAAATACACATTCACAGTGATATATTACGCTTATAAATGTAACAGTACTGCACAATGTATTTTATAATTAATTTAACTATACTAAGTTAAGAACGAGTTTAATGATTACAAGTGACCCATGGGTTTATCATTTATAAAATTATATACAAAAATTAACACTTATTTTGATAATTTGTATGGTTTATAATTAATCCCTTAAGTGCTGATTAAAAGTTATGTGATTCGCTCGCCATTGCCAACCGTTTTGCCCGTAGGCGCGCGTATGGGATGCATTGGGGTAGGGGAAAAGGAATAAAGAAGCAAATAATTTGAAATAAGTAAATCCGTCGCAAACATTGTTGTAAAATGATCTTTTATTGCATTCCAAAGTCTTCGGAATAATTTTATGGATAGCAGTGCACAGAAGAGATCGTACTTGGGAAAGATGTATATATACGTCCGGGGATATTAACGCTTTGGCTGAGTGAGACGTTTATGTACATCATTGGTACTTAAGATGTAAAAGTCATACCGTAGTTTTAGCGTCAAAGTACAGTACTATTCAATTCAATTCATTGTTATATTGTTTATAAAGGGGGCGATGGAAATTATGATTGAATATTGGGTCGCGAATATAGAAATTTTTAGAATGCTGTAATAGGTCTCAAATTTGGAAGCTAGTTTTAAGCTACAGATTATCTAGGTGATATTCTGGAGTGTAGTTTGGTCTGTAAGCGAAACTCTAGTTTTTCCTTTTATTTTTTGTACTTTTATACTCTTTAAAGTTAAAGGTGGATTATGTCCCGCCCTCAAAGAAAGGCACTTGTTATAGAATAATTTCTATTGGACATATCCGAGATTACTATTTATCCATTACTACATTTATTATACTATTTATCCTATAAAAATTGTCATTATTAAGTTACTTGGTGAAATATCATCAATATTACGAGAAGATTATTCTATAGAATACAATTGTGATATTAAAAAAGTGACGGAAGAGATAATCAAGACATGACAATGATGAAAAATTCTAAGGAAATAACTGATTAAATCAATTAAAGGGATGAATGGATTTTTTAAAAAAAAGAACAAACTAACTAACGTTTATGCGCAAATAAGGTATCGGATGATATCTAAACTCTTGGCGGACATCTCTACCATGCAGTGGCCTGTGACGTTGTAAAGTAGTGGTGCTGTAATCGTGTTTGTGTAAAGATACCTCACTTGCTCGCGGAATCTTGAAGCATAAGGACGTTTTGAAATATCATAGCTTAGCCCAATTTGTGGTTTTTGAATTTCATTGTTTACCCATCTTTAATATGACCAGTCATCATCATCTAGACCAGTGATCCGCAACCCCCGGTCCGCGGACCGGCACCGGTCCATGGATCAAATGGTGCCGGACCGCCTAAAGAACATTAAACAATTGCCATTTGATATAAAGTGGTGCATTTCTCTCGGATTTGCGCAACTTTCCACGAAAATCACTTTATATTTCACGTTAAATCACTTTTATTAATTTTTGGTGTAACTATATTTTATTCTGAAGGCATATTTAAATGTAACTAAATTAAAATTGTTAAATGAAAACAATCTGAAATATAAACAATCAACATGTTCCACCCTCAGCCGGCCGCGGTAAAATTATCAAACGCTGACCGGTCTGCAGCAATAAAGAGGTTGCGGAGCACTGATCTAGACGATGCCACAAGACGGCGGATAGTTGGACGACACGAGGTAGGCCAATCACAGTCTATCCACTGTAGGAACCTCGGAGTTGCGAGAAATGTGATTTCCACTCTTTGGAAACAGTTTACAGAGACAGGAACAGTGGTCCACTGACCTAGTCAAGACAGCAAAAGATTAGTCACGCCGGCAAAAGATTGTTATTTGAGACTTAGAACCAAACGGGATAGATCCGTGAAAGCGATACAAATGTCTTGGTACTGTTTCAATGTATATTGAAACACGACCATTCATTTCATTGATAGCAGTCACCCAGAGACTGAATGTAGGTGGCCTGTGTATCAGGAGCCTTGTATTCTGCATCCCTTAGACTGGGAATCACAAAAAGGATTGTCTAGCATGGTGCCGAGAACACCTGTCTTGGATAGAGGCTGATTATTGGGGTGTATTCTCTTCAATGATGTGTCACGATTCAGCCTGTATAGTGACTTGGGGCATGTTTTCATTGGAAGAGAACCCGGGAGTCGACATTGGCCCTATAACAAAAAGATCACCATGGTCGAGATGGTCTGATGGCCTTTACAGGCATCTTGGCAGACGGGCATACCCACTTTCTTGTGTTCGTTATAAGTACTCTAACAGGTCAGCGGTACAGAGACGAGATCCTTGCATCCTATCGCAGACTTTTCTGTGGATTATATGAACCAAATTTCATCTTTATGGACGATAACGCACACACACATAGTTGGGGGAAAATACCTCCAATCCGAGGATATTCAACGATTGGAAAGGCCTGCGATGTCCTCTAACCTTAATATCATCGAACACGTATGGGACAATCTTGGACGTTCAATTGCACCTCGAAGACCAGCTTTAATGACCATCAATCACCTCAAGAGTGCTTTGGTGCTAGAGTTGGCGTGGTTGCCACAAGGGTTGATAAGGACCCTGGTAAAGAGCATAAAACTCCAATGCAAGAACTGGGTAGCTGTTAGGGGTGATCATACACCCTATTAGACATGTTTTTCTCTGAAGTACAGGATGCCGGTCAGAGGCTGTGCTGGACAAGTGACCAGTTTCCTTATTTATAGGGTGTAGGTTGTGTCTATTTTTGTTTCCGCCAACATTGGTCTTATATCGAATGATAATTTGGCCAGGCTTGGTTTTACTTGTTTTGCTAGTTCGTTTTTTTAATTGCGAAAATAAAAAAAAAACCTTTGCATCTTAAATTGTTTTTATCTGTGTAGTAATGAAAAAATATTTGCAAGAACCTGAAGAAGAGACTTTCTCTAGTCCTGAAACACTATAGGAATATTTGGTCATACAATCGAAAAACAGACAAGCAAAAATTTTGGATCTTTATTTAGTGCTTTAAAAACGAACCCAGTTGAGTAGCAAGTTTTTATTTTAATTTTTATTTCTGTTGAATTGTTCCCAAAACAAGGACACGATTAAGCAATAAATCATTGATATTTTTGGTTTCTTGAAGTAATGTTCCATCAAGCAAAGAAAGAAGCAAAATAATAACTTACACATACGTAAAACATTTGTTTTTTCTGTGACTTTAAGGATATTAACATTTTATTTTAATGGTTTTCTGTACATACTTCATATTTTTCTTTTTTTGCGTTTTTAAATAATTCTAAATGAAAAAAATAAAAACTCTTGTTTTAAGTTACAAATATTTCTTTTTTTTCTATTTATAAAAATTCAAAACTGGTTTGAACCGACTTAAAAAAAGTCTAAATTCGAAAATCGGTTTCTTAAAACCGGTCCTATATATATATATATATATTACTATAGCGAAATAGCCAACAAAAGACTAAACGGTCCCAGGATAGTGAAGCATAGGAAAAAGTTTTAAATAACCTTTTTGGCACAGCGTTTTAAAAACAACGGAAAAAAATTTTTTTTTTCAATGAAGCTCCAATTTATACAATGTTTACCTTAAAAGAAGATAAAGTTAAGCTGGATTTAGGAGCTTTTCTTTGAAAGTTTTGAGAACTGTGTTCAAAATATTTTTCATTTTCTTTTCTTTAAATTGTAGGTTATATTCTTCTCAGCAATAGAAAAGTACCTTCTGCAAGTTGAAAAGTATTATCTCTTTTGGCTCTTATACCAGTGATAAAATTTTTCCTTAAAAGAAAAGGAATTTTCTTTTATCCAAGAAAATGGAAGAATCGAAAGAATTGAAATAAAATTGTTGATCTGTGTACATTTAGAAAATGGGCTTGAAAGTAGAATTTGAATGTTACGGTAGAAAATCATTTTTTGCTTATTACTTATCTTTTTTTCTTTCCGGCTAGTTATTATTCAAAGGAGGTGGGTAAAGATCGGCCTTTCTTCGTCCATCATAGTCATGAAAACTCAAAGTATTTATTGGAGCTATATTAGTATACTTATGTGAACTTTAGATATTGATATTTACTTTTATTCTAAAATAGAAAGAAAAAAAAAAATAGAAAGTCACATGAAAAGTAGTCAAACTTAGCAAATACATTGAATTGGTTATTTAAGCCCTTCTAAATTTCATTAAAAAAACTGTTGAGTGCTTTAAGCACCTCTATATTTTTTGCTCTCTCAAAAACTGCAATAATAAGGCTTTTAAACGGACACTCACACAATTGTTTTGATGCACCGAGCACGTTGATACGATACGAAACAAAATTGCTTGTCCGCGAATTGGTCAAACTCAAACGTCACGTGTGTGTTCAAACGTGTCTTCACTTCACGCATGTCATATTGTAATACAAATATTTCTTTTTTATTTTGGTCATTATTTTACGTAGTATATAGTACATGTTTTGTGTATTTTATTAAAAAGAAATGCACTCTCGAACACCTGAATCAATCAAAGCTGTACTCTCTTTTCGTAAATTGAGAAGATTCCTCAGTTGTCCGGCTCCAGTTGAGATCCTGACACACAAGTTCAAAAGGATATAACATATGGATAAGAACAGGTATAGATCATAATCCAAACATTGAAAGTTGGTGCTAGAATTATTGACTGCTGTGCACATGTTGCATTTGTACTTTGATACTTGGGATACTGGCGCCATAATCTCATTCAGACAAAAATACCAAGTCTTGGAAATGCTGATACACTTCAAGACGCTACTATTGGATGGCCCAGTGACGATTCAGCCAGTGAAAACGAGAGGAAATATAATCGAAGACACGAATAGTTTAAACATTGTTATTTGTCTCCTGTTTTCTCTACTTAATTTAAGATTTTTTAAAAAACACAACTTGACATTTGTTTCTCATTTCGAATAAACATCAACATTAAAAAAAATACATAATATAAATTTGCTGATAGGTGATAAAAGGCCGATCTTTACTCACCTCTTTTACTTTGATCCAATTCAAATTTACTTTGAATGCGCTTTTAGTATTTTATTTTTTCTTGTAAAGGATAGTTAAATTTTATGACATTTACGGTATATTTTATTTTTCATTAATTTCTCCTGAGTCAAGCATTTCAATAAATATACAGTTACTGGCAGGGAAGTTTCAAATGTGACGCATGTAGACATGATCCCATGAAACATGTAAAACGGGAAACTGGTGGTTAATGTTCATCTCAAATGTAGTTCAAAATGGATGCTCCATAAAAAGTTTATTTTACATAATATTGATGAATTTAATAACATTTCTACCTCTATTTTAACCCTTTATCTACCGACGATACATATGAATACCACTTACTTAAAAATTACATTTAATAACCCTTTTTACGAATACTCAAACGATACTTAGCAGGAATATTCTTTAGGTTCACTCTTTTAATATATATGACAGCATGGGTTCTGTGATGAGTATTTTAGCGGGGAAGCCGAATAGTTTTATAGCAGAAATTGCATTTTCAGCAGATAGCGTTTTCAGCGGATGGTGAAGATTGTCATTTTTGTTCCGAAAAAGTAGTTAATGTCAAAAGGTGTCTTATATTTTTGTATCTTAATGAAGACCTTAGAAAACGATTTAAATGTTTATTTTAAGTGAGCAGAGCATATAATTATTTTTACAGTTGTATATCTTTAATTAATTAGATAAATCTAACGGATTAAATTTCCCTAAGTTGAGTATTTTTTATGTATATCCCTTAATTTTCAATTAAGTAATTAAAAAAAATAACTATATGTATATATTGCATGAAAAACCAAGGTAAATCATAATGTAGTAGATAAAGTGTTAAACGCGTGCATTTTATTAAAAATGTTGTTTGACATAATATTTTTCATTACAATTACAAATGTAAAAATATTTCTTCAGGAACGAACATTAAATGATATGATCGAATATATACTGCTCAAAATAATTAAAGGATATTGCGGTTTTAGGTGGATATTGTGGCTGGGAAACTTTTTAGCTGATTGATACATGGTCGACAGACGTAGTAGGTTATAAGAGAATAAATTACACATGTTTGGCAGAAAAAAATGCATTTTATTGCGCATTTGTGTACAAAAGGAAAAAAACTCAATTTGTGCATATGAGAAAAAAAGAATAAGAAAAGTTCTTTTCTTCAAAGGAAATCATGGTTTCCACGGACGGCCAGCAACGCTGAGCACCTTTGAGGCATGGAGTCAATGAGGCTATTAATCACGAGTTGGGGTATTCTGTCCCACTCTTCCAGAAGAGCTCTTTCCAGTTCTTGGAGAGTTGTTGGGGGTATTTGGCGGCCAGCAACTCGTCCTTCCCGGAGCGTCATGTCTGGAGAACACGCTGGCCATTCCATTCGTACGATTCCTTCCTCGAAAAGGAAATCCTCCACCAGGTTAGCACGATGTGGCCTGCACTTATAGTCCATTAAAGTGAAGTCATCTCCGATTGCTGCATTGTAAGGGACTACAATAGGTCTGAGGATCTCATCCCTATATCGGCAAGCAGTCAGAGGTCCATCTCGAATGATGTAGAGGTCTGTCCGCCCGTCAATGGAGATGCCACCATACACCAACACTCCCCACCACCAAATGTGACACTTTCGTGTACGAACGCAGGATTATTCCTACTGTCACGGTCCCTCCAGATGAAAATACGCCTATTATCCGGTTGAACAGAAAAATGGGACTCGTCAGAAAAAAGAACATTGCTCCATTCATTTCTCCTCCAGTTCACATGCTCTGTTGCTCACTACTGTGGTCACGATGATGCCTTGATGTTAGTCTAACACATACCATCGGTCGGCGAGCATACAGACCTACACCATGGAGCCAATTTAGGACAGATTCAGTTCAAACCGTGGTGCCAGTAGCCGAGCGAAGGTGTTGTTGGAGAAGAGTAGCGTTCATATTTCAGTCTCTCCGAGCCGTTAACACTAAATAACGATCTTCATTGGGCGTTGTTGCCCGTCTACGACCTTGTCCTGGTCTTCAGCCTGCACTTCCAGTCTTCAAAAAACGGTTCCAGATTCTGGAAATCACGTTTGTGACACTCCAATGGTTTGCGCTACTTCGGCTTGAGTTTGGCCCCCTTCTAACCTACCAACAACTCTCCGAGCTTTTGAATCAGTTAAATGACTTCACTGAGACATCGTACTCATCAAAACAAAGCAGTCACTGAATGCCGATCATCCTTGTCTTCATTTCAGTTGAAAGTCAAATTTCATTCGCTGCCGCTGAAGCGACGTTTTTGACGTCGAACTCAAAATTAGCATTCTCCACAGTTTGAAAATCACAAAAATTTGCATTTGTGATTCTCTTCTTCCATTTTCGGCAAAAAAAAATAATTTCGCTTATATCTTTATTTTGTATAAAACTTACAATATCCTTTAATTGTTTTGAGCAGTGTATATCATTATTATTAATCATTAATAAAAATTAAAAGTGTATTTTTTCTTTTTAGATGTTAAATAAATTTGTTGAAACTGCATGTAAATTTATGCAATAACAAAATACAAATTTCTTTTAAACAAAACAAGAAAGTAACCGATATGCTCCAAAGGATTGATCAAGCAGTAAAAGAAATAAATTTAACTAGTTACTCGCAACTCATTAAGCGATCGCTTTTAAAAAGTTGTAAAGCCTGCATTCGGGTAGAAGGCGATTACTTCGAACATTTTTCTCATGAAAGTATTACAAAAATGTTTTCTGTTTTAATTTTAAATTTATTGATAAATCTGAGCTACACATTTGAAATTGAGTTTTCTTAAAGGAAATCATTTTGTATAAAGAACATTCATAATTGTTATGAATAGAAAACTTGCAAATATTATACCGTTTTAGAATATTCACTAAATGGGCTATCTTTTAAAATAACTTTCTTATAGTAGTTTTGAATATTTTTTTTCATGAAGATTTAAAGTTTTGAGACATTATTTTCTGAAACCAACTCAAACTAGGACAATTTTACCTAATCTAGCTAAGTTTTCTTTTTCGAGATTTGTGGCTGGCTTCAATAGTACGGCTATGTAAGATCACGTTGGAGGAACAATTACTATAAAATTGTTTAAATTTGTTGTCACGGTACCAATAATGATGTAATAAGGGATGTCAAAGTTCCATATTTTCACAAATATGCTAGTTCTCACTCAACTAAGTGATAGTCAACTAAGTCAAATTTTTATTTGCTATTTCCAAAATGGGTAAGAACCTCTTTTTACCCTGAGCCTGCTTGTGATTGAATTTGGAATACCCTGTATAATACACACCCAAATGTTCATATTTTGAATAGATAAAAATTGTTTTTTTAGTCTACTGTTTGAAAGAAATTCATTAAATTTTATTTGCCATAGAGAGTTTGCTAAACATTTATAAATTCTTATCTTCAAACTAAAATCTTCTTTCTGAAACTGAAAAATAGATTTTATCCCTGACGAACAATATAGGAAATTTTTTTTAAAGGAAAAGAAACTGTGTTTCTAGAGATAAGACCCAAGAAAAAAAATAACGTTCCTTTAATATATTTCCTATCCTTCACTAATCTTTTTAACTCATCTCTTACGAATTTATTTAATGCACTTTTTAAGTCCATTACTTAACTTTTTTCAATTCCTATCATTGATTTTTGAGTTAATTTCTTGTATTAGTTTTCTTCTCTGATAATCTTTTACAAAATGTTGTTGTCTTTTCAAGTAATACAAAGCGCAAAAAGCTTTAAAAAGACAAAAGAAAAAGGATACATTTTTCGGGAATAATTTTATATTCTTTTTACCCATCGAAACCTGAACGGAACTAATAACTAACGATGCTAATGGATTAAAAGTTAACTGAGAATCCAAGTGATTGTTTTTGTTGAAGTATAGTTTTTTTACTTTTACTGAAAATCACTTAAGTTGTTTGTGTTGATTCAATACTATTGGAAAACTGAAAGTAAAGAAGTACTGATAAAAAATTTTATTTAAAAAAAAATCTTAGTAAAAAAATTTTCCAAATCATTCAATAATACTTTTAAGTAAAATTAAATAGTTAGCAATTACGAAGGTGAAAAGTTCAAAGTAACATAAAAAATAATATTTCTCTCTCTCTAATTGAGTGTTACATATGTGACATTTATTATGCAGTAAAGTTTCATTAAATTCCATTTAAATGATTGCTCACATGGAAAGGAAGGTAATGAAATGAAAGATGATAACCTTTGTGCATGTCCTTCGGCATGTCCGGAGGCAGTACCATTTCGTTCTACCGCAACTGTAGCTGTAGAATTGGAGTTCAATCCTTGTGCACATGTATATCTAATTGATGGTCAGTCCAGTGACGTCATTACAGTCCGATTGCGTTTTATTCATTCGTGTTAGTGAGTGTTCAAAATGTTTAAGACGATTGCCGATCCCACCCACTGAGAAGTGCGTACAATTTATAGAACTTGTAGAAATTTAACTAACAAACTACAGCTTTCTTAAGGTATCCGACTACTTGCGACAACTTTTGGGTTTTTTTTTGTGATTTTTAGATTTATTTAGTACATTGTAAGAAAAATATGTTAATGTTAAGAAGAGAAAAAGAAATTACTACTACTAAAATGGGGAAAAAATGGTAAAAATGTACAAAAAAATTACATAAACGGGCCCAATCTGTTTACAAAAAGTTTATGAACATATTTTCAATTTTGATGAGTTACTTTGCTCTTCAGTGTCCCTTCAGGATAAGAGATATTTTAATTTTTACAAAAAATAGAGCACTTTATTTTAGTTATATGAAATTTCATAAAAAAAAACGATGATTATATGTTCACATAAGGGACTGTAACTTTTGTAATAAAACAGTGATTGATGAATTTGAAGGTCAAAACACTTCTATTATTAAACAGAACACACACAAAAAATTTCAGTTAAATATTTTTAAAACTTTTTGAGCAATCGCTGTCTCCGTATGAGCATTTTCAAAAAAAAAAAAAAAAGTGTTAAATGCATTTTAAAGTAGTGCAACTCTCTATCATGCTAAAGGTAAAAAAAGTACCACACATTTTGAAAACACATTATTTTCAGAGCTACTGTCTATTGAAATAATAACGGGTGTTTTCTGTTAAAATTTCTGTACTCTTATGTAATAAAATTAGAAAAAATCGCTTCTTAATTATATGTTTCAAAAGTCTTAAATCTGGCTTTGAAAAGAACCTTTAGCTAGATGCAGGCAAAATGCCATTGATATAAAAGCATTTTTCATACATGGAGAATGTTTGGAATGTAAAGGGTGTTTTTTTGAGAAGTATAGAACTTTAAATTGCAATAAAACAACGATGTATTATTCGATTGACATGAATTTTTTTTATTCGAAAGATAATCTTGTGGCATTACATTTTAAATATGATCAAGCAAGGCGTAGATTCGTCGAATGGGCCCAAAACGAGATTGCCGTTGTTCCCGATTTTCATAAGCGAATTTTGTTTAGCGATGAAGCGCACTTCTGGGTGAATGGCTACGTCAACAAACAAAACTGCCGCATTCGGAGTGAAGCTAATCCACAAGTGTATGTCGTCGAAACGCCGTTACATCCAGAAAAACTGACTGTTTGGTGCGCTTTATGGGCTGGTGGAATCCTTCTTCAAAAACGATGAAGGCCACAACGTTACAGTCAATGGTGATCGGTATAGAGCAACGATTATTAACTTTTTCATTCCTGAATTGAACAATCATGATGTCCAGGAGCTGTGGTTCCAACAAGACGGCGCAACATGTCACACAGCTTGTGCCACAATCGATTTATCGAAAGACACGTTTGGTGACCGCCTAATTTCACGTTTTGGACCTGTGAATTGGCCTCCAAGGTCTTGTGATTTAACACCGCTAGACTATTTTCTGTGGGGCTATGTAAAGTCATTGGTCTATGTGGATAAACCACAAACGCTTGACCATTTGGAAGACAACATTTGCTGTGTTATTGCCGATATACGGCCACAAATGTTTCTAAAAAAAAGTCATCGAAAATTGGACGTCCAGATTGGACTACATCCGAGCCAGCTGTGGCAGTCCTATGCCAGAAATCATATTTAAAATGTAATGCCACAAGATTATCTTTCGAATAAAAAAAAAAAATCATGTCAATCGAATAATACATAGTTGTTTTATTGCAATTTAAAGTTCTATACCTCTAAAAAAACACCCTTTATAATACATATATAGTTTATACTTAATTAATCAAAATCATTTTTATATTGTATTACTTTTCCATTATTTTCCTTTTCTTGAAATATACTGAATATACTTCATTTCACATACCCTTTTTACACAAATGCATAATAATCGAAATGATTTAATTATGATTGTTACTCTATCAAATTTATTTCTAGATCTTCATAGAAAATAAAATAAACAAATCTGATAAAATGTGGAATGCACAAGTTGTAACATGCTGACAAATAACGCGAAGCAACTCAGAGCTAACTGACTTGGCTACATTTTTGGGTCAATTAACTATTAATTAACACTTCAAGCCCTAAGGGAATGTCCACTTAGTAATAAAAGAGATCCATCTTAAGACATGAACAAGTCATCTCTTCAGATAAAAAAGAATGAGTAAGTGTAGTTTCTTAAGGCAATCTCTTTTGCTAACTTTTGAAGATACTTTTTCTTTCTTAAGAGATCCTTCATAATTGTTTTAGTATTAGTTTTGCTAGGTTTTAAGGAACAATGAAAAAAAGAAGAAAACGAGTTTAATACACATTCCTTGTATAATGAATTATATATTTTTCAAAATTTTATTCCATAATGTTGATGCATTTATTAATTAAATTTTCCATTAATATAATATTGGATATTTTATCGGGTATAAAATATCTGATAGTTTTCTTATTAATTGGAATTTGACATTGGGCTTTATTTTTCTTTTTGAACACATGCAGAAAATGGTATGTAGCTTACTTTGGATTCATATCTTATTATTTTTTAAAACTTCATTATATTTAATGCTGTATTCATTTGTATTTTATTTTAGGTATTTATATTGTAACGTAGATCGGGTTCGAGGATTTTATGCACTCAGTCACAAAGAGCAAGACAGTTCTTCAGCAGCGATGGAAATTTATTAATGAAAAACAATCCCTGAAATACAGAGCTATATTCACATAATAAATCCCAGAAGGCCTTCACACTTTCTACGGCGTTAAGAATCAACTTTCAGTGTCTAAATTACAAGCACTCGCTTGTTCTACACAGCAGTCGAAGTAATAACTAATCGTTGGTCGACTGATAACGGTCAAATCAATGCTATTCAAAGGTCAAAACAAGCGAGACCCAAAAAAGGCCTCGAGGATTTTTCTCGAAAAAACCGCTTGCTTCTCAGATAGTGATATTAATAGAATTTTCCCGTAATTTCCAGAAGAATCCATACGGTCGCCAACAAGTTCGCCAAAAATTATGCTAACTTGGCTCTATCACTAAGATTTCCCCAAATTTCCATTGAATCGCCAATGTAATGTTAGGAGTGGCGTTGCTTGCGAATGTTACGATTTTAACATAAAATAAATACAAAATAGAATAATATAAACGTATTATACACATCCAGATATAAATTATTTACATTCTTTTAAACACTTATTACACAAAATTCGTAGCAATATATTCATTTTTGAATTTTTTTTAACTGTTTACACTGTACTTTTTTTATTTATGACACGCAATCTAATATAGATACAGTACATTCGGGCGTATTACGCGCACCTATACATTCAGACTACATTTTTTATTTTTAGGAATATACACTGTATAACGCGCACCCTTTTCCATACAAAATAACCTGAAATGCACATGTGCAGTGCACTTGTCTCCCGAGGGTGTTTGATGAAGCATTATATATAACAATGGTATACTTCTAGAACTAAAATCACAAACAGCAAGAAAAGAGGTAATAGAAAGTATGTGGGTGCTAGAATGTAAAAAAAAAGTTTACAAATGGAGATTAAATGCGCCATCCAGTCTAGAAATAAACTGGTGTTCAAAATTAAGAAAATTTTTAGATATTGTCGATTATCTCTAGAGCTACTGGACAGATGTTAATGAAATTAGGTATGTGTGTGTATAAGGCTGATATAATGCAACAAAAAACACTTATTCAACAGTTAAAACGAACACACAAGATCGGGCGTAACACTCATTGAAGTTGGAAAATATGAAACAGTAGTTGCAGAATAGGACAAACAAATTAATACGGGGTATGGTCCCCTCTCAAAGATACTCAGGTCTGGCGCTGTGGTTTTATACTGGAAATAAGGAAATTTATGAATTCCAATGACCATTAACCCACTCGCTCGGCAACTCGGTTTTCAGTGCTTGGATGGTTCTCGTAGGTGGAATGCGAGTTGCAATTCCCCTTCCCAGAGTATCCCAGGCATGTTTAGAGATCTGGCAGGTCAATTAATCTGGTGGATATCTTCATTTTCCATAAATTCATCTACAGACGAGCTCTGTGTGGCCTCATGTTGTCTTCCATGCAAATGACAACTGCACCCCTGAAATGGCGAACATAAGACATGGAGAACATGGCATCATACTTGTACCTCACATCAGCCACAGTGCTCCTTTCAAAGACATAGAGGTTTGTGCGGCTTCCAATGTGACTTCTGCCCAGACCATTAAGCCTTCGCCGCCGTAATGGTGGATTTCTTGAATACTGGATGGCAGGAAGGGAGAGTCCCTGGTTCTCATCATATTAAATTACGCAATAACCTTGGGCTATACCAGGATTGTTCTGTGAAGAAAACAGTTGTCTATCTATCCCTACCACAATCTCTATGATCTCTGCGCCATTTTAAACAGACACTTCTGTTCGCAGAAACGAGAGGGACTCAAACAACAGGTCATTTTACAAACAACTCTCTCTCCTGAAGTCTTCTGGAAGCAGTCCCCTTTGAAATTCAGGTTCCTGTGCTCGCATGCAGCTCATGAAAGAGCAGAGGAGCTGCAGTATCCCTGTTATGCTTCACTATAACGGACTAATGGTAATCTCTAGATGTCGTGGCCCTTGGACGACCTTGCCTTGTCCTTCTCTCGATGGATCCGGTATCCTGAAACTGTTTCTATAAGTTGAACACGAAATAGGGCGTTAAAATGAATTATTTTAAAATCCGGATTTGAATTTGGCTTGCTTCATGCCTACCCTCAATTCGCCACCTAATTCCGAATTCTAAACATTGGTGGTTACTCAATTTTTCTCTCTGAATTTTTAATTTAACTGATTAATGCCTAAAATACCAAAAAATTCGTCGAGAGGTGCTAGCAAACGAAATGCAGATTTTTTCACAGATGCTTATAAATCCTGTTAATCGACTAGTACTGGCTACACATTTGTATACGCTTGCGTATTCAACACACACTATGTTGATTCGAAGCAGATTTTAAACTTTTCTTTCAAATTTCTTCACGAGATTCGACAAAATACGCAAATTTTTTTAATCTTAAACACCAGTGTAGAGAATAGTAGTTGTAGTTGTGAAGACCAGTTGTATATTTTCATAAAGTGTTAAAGATACTATAAAAGTAGCTATTTTTCAAGGGACTTGGTACCCCCAAAATCACAAACCTATCGTTTTTTTATTTTCATTTAATCTTATTCTTTGCATTATTATCTTTCGATTGATATATCACTTATGCATGTCGGAAAGTTAGAAGTTGAATAAAACTTCATTTGTAAACAAATTAGGCAACTCAGCCACGCCCCCTTTTTAGAAAAATAGCTAAAAAAAGCGTTTTGATAAAAAAATCTAATTAATAAAGAGAAATAATAACATTAAAAAAAGAATTATCAATATATAAAGCAGAATATTTCCGAGGCAATACAAACAATCATTTTTTTTCTTTGTGAAATGTGTGCATGTAAAATTTTTAAATTAAGGCATTTTATATTAATAATTTTATAATTTCAGTTCTTATTCCTGATATATTTTTCATACAAATGTAATAATTTAATATTATAAGAAGAAAAACTGCTAAAATTTCTGTCGTGACAGAAAACAATTTTTTTTAACGTTTTTCTTCAATTTTCTTGTGCAATTAGTACTCTCTAAAAGTTGATCATTTATAAAAATGTGTGGGTTGAAAAAATATGAAAATCAAATAATTTTAAAGAAAAACGCATAACTAATATCTTAAAGTTGTATTTTAAGTTTAATTAAGCTTATAATAATTATTTTTTCAGAATTATAAACTTTAAAGTGGGTTTTCTCAGTTTGTGTTTTTCGAAACCTTAGTGTGGCCGCGGTAGCCGAGTGGTATAGGTATCGGATCGTGGCTTGCCTGGTCACGAGTTCGATCCCAGTACCACTAAAGACCCGCCGTGTAGGGCAGCGATGCACGTTAAATCTGTCGAGAGCTGAAACGTTCTCCCGTTGGTGTGGTGTGGTAGTTAGGAGAGGGGGGTGCCAGCTCAGGTGTCGTCCACGTCACTTGACCATGGTTCAAAATTACGTGGTCCGTCGCCAAAAGCCCTCGTGTAGCTGAACAGTGCGACGTTAATATTAAATCAATCAATCAATCAATCGAAACCTTAGTGCATTCAAAATGCTACTCCTTCAACAATTATTTACCAATCAATTACATTTTTTTCCTGCGTGTTAAAAATAAAGCATGTAATAAAATTAGGGATCCGTTTTGCTATAAACTGAATATTTTTTTTAAAAAAATAAAATGTAAGACATGTTGGCTTTTTCGTTGATTTTTAGCCTGTGTTTCAACATTTTATTTTTTGTCTCGAAAACGAATGAAGTTATTCTAAAATCGATCCCTACAGTTGTTTAGAACATCCATAAGAATATTATAAAAAATATTCAGGTCAGAAAAATTAATTTTTACAAAAGGAGTAGAATTTTAAAATTTTCCCAATTTTCTTAAAAAAAATTTGAATTTTTAAAATTGTGTGAATAATATATGAAAATTTTCATCTGGTATCATTTTTTTGAATAGAAACATTGTATAAAATGCTAAAATATAATTTTTAAATACGTAAATAAAGAAATTTGCTCAAAGGGTACCAAGTCCTGTTAAATTATATTTGCTTCTTCTCCGAATCCTCTTACACCCTCGACCTTCAGACCATGAAGGTTATTTAAAATATTTTACTTGATTGAAACCGCAATGTATACTAAATAAATTATTAAAAGTATAACTTTTATTTAATAGTTACACCACATATAAATAAAAAGGGGAGAGAGAGAGAGAGAATAATATTTTTTCTAACAATCACAAAACAAATTGAGAAACATTTATTGCGGTAAGCACTGAATAAAATATTTCTGACAAGAAAATATGATCCACTAAACACCTCTCCTCTGAACAACCTTCTGAACAACCTTCCTTTATTTATCATAAATATAAAATACTATAAATATTGATTAGTATTTATTTAATTCAAAAAAGTAAGAAACTAAATAAGCATTCCGTTTTGGACATTGAAGAAAAGTTTGAATTTTTGTTAGGATAAATAAACTGCTATTTGTTTCGTCAAGCATGCATTCTGTTTAGTTTTAATTTATTTTCTGCTTAGTACCGATGCTTGATTTATTTTCTTGCATTTAAATGACTGAATCTGGCAAGAAATGGTTTATTGTTCTTTGATTGAGAGAGAGAAGCGTGATTTTAGCATTTACACAAATGCATTTTAGTTATATAATCTAAATTATGTATTTTTAATAATGAATTAATGTAATATTAATTGAACCGTAGATATATATTATTAATTTAGAACTTATGTCCATTATTTTCAATAAAATTTTTCTCAGTAATATATACTGTGCTTTAGACTATTGTAGAAAATTTATATTGATACATATATCGGAAGTCATTTAAGTTTCGTATCTTATTCAATGGCATTCTGAAAATGAAATCAATATTTATGGTAAAATCTGGTTGAATTGTTATCCTACAGCAGGGATGGCGAACCTTTTTGAGACGTGGGTTAAATATTGTTAATATTTTTTTAGGTAGTAGCGCGTGGGTGACTAATGCCCATTTGCACCAGAGTAAAGTTTAAGAATTTTTAACTGAATATTTAAAAAAAAATTTCTACGTTCTCTCTCTCTTCGTAGAATAAAAGGGCGCCATGGAAGTCCCTTTCTACAAACATAACTGATTAAAGTGCATTTTATCCGAAGAAAGTGCATTAAATATGGTTACTTGCTTTTGTTTTCGATTGTTTTTCAACGAACAAAATGTGAGCAAAATTATACACTTAATTTGATATTTTGTAAACACTTTTGCTTCATTTCAAATACTACATACTTTTAAGTACATTTGTTGTCATTTGCGTAGCTTTGGAATCAGGGGTATAGCTACCCCCGTATCAGCCGTATTAATGATACGGCACCCCTAAATGTGTAAAAAGATATCTTAAAATATTGAGAGGACCAACCAAAAAGGGCCTCCAAAGAATTCGGATACGGGGTCCTCTCAGGACTATCTACACCAGTGTTTGAAACTGCAATGATCAAACGGAAGATTATTGACAGCATTTATAAATTGCTTTTGTGTCAATGGGCTTGAAAAAATTCAAATAGAATATTAGTAATCCACACAAATTAGAAAATCTAAATAAACTCCCTTACGCAAACAAATGGTTGCCTAGTAATCGTGGGTCAGTTAAAATGCTTGCGAGGGTCAGTGTCTGACCCACGGGGCGTAGGTTCGCCATCACTGATCTAGAGCTAATGTTTCAAATTTAAAATGTGTTAACTTACCTCCTTCCTTCTTAAACAGAAAAGGAACTTTTTTTTCTTATCATTATGGAAGTATGTAGATGTAAACACTGAACTAGATAAATTAAACTTTAGACTTGCAGAAGACTTTGAAGAAGAATAGTATTGAAAAAAAATAAGTATAAGCAATACTACTTATTTAATGCAACAAAGTTTTACTATTCATTTATTGAAAGAGCAAGACGTGTTCTGTTTGAATGTTGATATTAATTCATTTATTTTTCTTTGGAACAATAAATAAAATCTCATACAGTTTCAAAAAGAAACATTGAATTAAATTGAAATAAAAGTAATTTAAGCTGTTTACTTTTCCAGTAATAAAGAAATACATACAGTAGTTGAGACACATCATACAATATTGAAAGAATATTTGTCATTATTAACAAAACCTTTTTCTTCTTAAAAAATATGAATTATAAATCTTTTTATAATGTCTTAGATATTGTAACTTTAAACCTATGCATCAAATAACGTTTTTGCTTTTATCATACTTTATAAAGGGTGTTTTTTAGAGGTATAGAACTTTAAATTGCAATAAAACAACGATGTATTATTCGATTGACATGAATTTTTTTTAATTGAAAGATAATCATGTGGCATTACATTTTAAATATGATTTCTGGCATAGGACTTCCACGGCTGGCTCGGATGTAGTCCAATCGATGACTCCAATTTTCCATGACATTTGTGGACGTATATCGGCAATAACACGGCGAATGTTGTCTTCGAAATGGTCAAGCGTTTGTGGTTTATCCGCATAGACCAATGACTTTACATATCCCCACAGAAAATAGTCTAGCGGTGTTAAATCACAAGATCTTGGAGGCCAATTCACAGGTCCGAAACGTGAAATTAGGCCGTCACCAAACGTGTCTTTCAATAAATCGATTGTGGCACGAGCTGTGTGACATGTTGAGCCGTCTTGTTGGAACCACAGCTCCTGGACATCATGATTGTTCAATTCAGGAATGAAAAAGTTAGTAATCATTGCTCTATACCGATCACCATTGACTGTAACGTTGTGGCTTTCATCGTTTTTGAAGAAGGATTCCACCAGCCCATAAAGCGCACCAAACAGTCAGTTTTTCTGGATGTAACGGTGTTTCGACATACAGTTGTGGATTAGCTTCACACCAAATGCGGCAGTTTTGTTTGTTGACGTAGTCATTCAACCAGAAGTGCGCTTCATCGCTAAACAAAATTCGCTTATGAAAATCGGGAACAACGGCAATCTTGTTTTGGGTCCATTCGACGAATCTACGCCTTGCTTGATGATCGTTTTGATGAATTGCCAAACCAAACTGAGAATAAATCACTTGACAGCTATTAAATCGGTTGCCATCTTGGAAAGTAATGCCAACTTAAACTTCTATACCCGGAAAAAAACACTCTTTATAAAAGGAATTAATTTTCCATTTTAATTACTAACATGATTAAATAAAAAAAAATTCAAATTAATTCTGCTGGAAACATTTCTTTTTAAATGAAATAAACAAAAACGTTTAGAATATTTTCTTACTTTCAAGATGAGAGCATGATCACTTAACACACAATTAGTCTTCTCTGAGAAAAGAAGACACAATAGCAAAATACAAATATTGTATCTTAAAAGGATTAAATTAAATAATTATCTTTTTTTCTTTTATAAGAGACACTTTTCTAGTTAGAGTAGCGAAAACGTTTTTTTTTACTCGTATTCGTATGATGAAGAATAAAATCTTTTATAAATGTGAATAGACAAATTAAGTCAAAAAAGAAAAACAGAAAACGTCTGATTATAGGAAAAATTTAATTGGAGAAAATACATTAAAAGAAGAAAAATATATACTATACATTAAAAAAAAATGACTCTAAAATAATTTTCTAAGGACAGGATTAAATTCATTGAAATGAAAGAAGAGAACGTTTTAAAAGAAAAAGAGATTATTAGGATGTAATATACTGCTCAAAATAATTAAAGGATATTGCGGTTTTAGGTGGATCTTGTGGCTGGGAAACTTTTTAGCTGATTGATACATGGTCGACAGACGTAGTAGGCTATATGAGAAAAAATTACACATGTTTGGCAGAAAAAAATGCATTTTATTGCGCATTTGTGAACAAAAGGAAAAAAACTCAATTTGTGCATATGAGAAAAAAAGAATAAGAAAAGGTCTTTTCTTCAAAGGAAATAATTTTCAGTAGGGGGTATGGTTTCCACAGACGGCCAGCAACGCTGAGCACCTTTAAGGCATGGAGTCAATGAGGCTATTAATCACGAGTTGGGGTATTCTGTCCCACTCTTCTAGAAGAGCTCTTTCCACTTCTTGGAGAGTTTGTAGGGGTGGTTGGCGGTCAGCTCTATTGGATTCATGTCTGGGGAACACGGTGGCCATTCCATTCGTACGATTTCTTCCTCGAAAAGGAAATCCTCCACCAGGTTAGCGCGATGTGGCCTGCAGTTATCGTCCATTAAAATGAAGTAATCTCCGATTGCTGCAGCGTAAGGGATTACAAAGGTCTGAGGATCTCATCCCTATATCGGCAAACAATCAGAGGTCCATCTCGAATGATGTAGAGATCTGTCCGCCCGTCAATGGAGATGCCACCATACACCAACACTCCCCCACTACCAAATCTGACACTTTCGTGTACGAACGCAGGATTATTCCTACTGTCACGGTCCCTCCAGATGAAAATACGCCTATTATCCGGTTGAACAGAAAAATGGGACTCGTCAGAAAAAAGAACACTGCTCCATTCATTTCTCCTCCAGTTCACATGCTCTGTTGCCCACTCCCTGCGGTCGTGACGATACCTTGATGGTAGTCTATCACATACCATAGGTTGGCAAGCATACAGACCTACACCATGGAGCCGGTTTCGGACAGTCTGAGTTGAAACCCTGGTGTTGTTGGAGAAGAGTAGCCGTTAACACTAAATAACGATCTTCATTGGGCGTTGTTGCCCGTCTACGACCTTGTCCTGGTCTTCGGCCTGCACTTCCAGTCTCCAAAAAATGGTTCCAGATCCTGGAAATCACACTTTGTGACACTCCAATGGCTTGCGCTTTTTCGGCTTGAGTTTGGCTCTCTTCTAACCTACCAACAACTCTCCAAGCTTCTGAATCGTTTAAATGACTTCGCTGAGACATCGTACTCTTTGAAACAAATCAGTTACTGAATGCCGATCATACTTGTCTTCATTTCAGTTGAAAGTCAAATTTCATTCGCTGCCACTGAAGCGACGTTTTTCACGTCCAACTCAAAATTAGCATACTCCATAGTTTGAAAATCAGAAAAATTTGCCTTTGTGATTCTCTTCTTCCATTTTCGGCAAAAAAATTTCGCTTATATTTTTATTTTATATAAGACTTACAATATCCTTTAATTGTTTTGAGCAGTGTATGTATAATAAAATTGTGTTTCTGTTTATCTCTTCTAAAAATATTCCTTTAAATAAAATTGTGTTTTTGCTTATCTCTCTTCTAATTATGTGCGTGTTTATCAACATAAAATGTTTTGTCCCTTTTTAAAATTGGAGACTGTCGAATTTAATTATAAACTTATCTGGATTTTTAAACAGAAAGGCAAAATACGCTGCTGGCCCCACAAAATGCAACAACAAGTAGGGCCAGAGATACTACAACGAAGTTTGTTTGGCAGATAACATGTTGTACAAAGATAAAAAAATTACATTTACAGTGTGACATGTAGATGATGATTTGTACCGTGTAGATGATGGCAAAACCAGTAGTTAGCTTAGACTCCATTGTTGGGTATAACCGCTGCCACGCTCCTCGTCATAGAATCAGAGAGGCTTTGGATGTATCCTTGGGATATAACAGTCTCCATGCGGCTTCCACACATTGCCAAATTTGATCTGGTGTAGTAGCGGGTGGTGTATCCCGGGTCAGTCGTTGTGCAAACACTCGTTTTCGATTTGTGATAGATTGGTAGAAAAATCAGGCAAAGGAAGCAATTCATTCTGATGGATAAAAAAGAACTCTTGAACATTGCGTGTCACATGTGGCAACACATTATCCTGCTGGAATATGGCTGATGGCAACCGCTGAATGTATGGGAGGACCACACATGAACTCCAACACCTCAGAGATGCAGCGCTGGCTATTTAGAGTGTAATAACCTCGTTGAGGTATTTGGTGTTTGGGTGTTCGCGAGTAAAGATTAGCCATGACTAGTTTATATTCTACTTTATTATTTCACTAACTTAAATCAAACAACTCAGGGTAGGAAATGTACAACACTACTAATTATAAGAGCAATCACACGGCTAAAATGATACTTAATATTTGAGTATAATCTAATTCACTTACTCTTTGAACACTTTGGACTTCGACGGTCTAATTCACCGTAATTCTCCATTTGTTGTATGACCTCCGGTCGTTATCTCATTAAAATTGTTCTTATAACCTATTCACCTATTAGCAATAATTGAATATCCAGAAACTACTCGTCGACTAACTCTCGACTAGTTCTCAACTAAATTCACGTATTTAAAAGTCAATGTCTAAATAGAATCACTCATTCGCATGAATCAAATCTTCTTCTGTAGAAAGTTTTCAGTAGAACAACTGTTCAAAGAAATTTACCCCAAGAGGATTAGTTACAGGTTCGCGGATAGACCCGTTACAAGTGTACCGGTAATGCGTACTAAAGGGGTGTGGCAGTGAAAACCAATACCATCCCAAACCATGATAACGAGAGCAGGACCAGGGTGACGATACATATCGCAAATGTTCAGCAGCGTCTTCTACGGTATCTCCAAACTCGAATCGGACCATCGTGATGTTGCCGGGAGAAGCGGTATTCGAAAGTAAACACAATGTCGTTCCATTTCGTTGTCAATGTTTGTCGTTCATCGCTCCATTGGTGGCGCAAACACCAGTGGTTTCCAGTCAAAATTAAACGAAGCAAAGGACGCCTTGCGGACAATCCACTCTGATGCAAATGGCATCTAATGATGCGAACGGACATTGAATGATGCTTAACAGTCTGAATCTGTTGTGCTATTGTCCGTGATGTGACTGTGCAGTGCATTTGTTATGCGCACACTCCACCTGTAATCATGGGTAGTGGTGCAACGAGGAGGGTGCAATCGGCCCCGTCGGTCTGTCGTTTCTCCACAGTTGCGTGATAGAAGAGCACAGCTTTCTGTCACCTCCCTCCGGGTTTGTGCCTCATTAATTATGTGCTCATTCTAGCCAATAGAAACTGTTTCTCGCTTTCCCACCTGTAGTTTGTCCTCAGCTATAGATGGGAAACTTTCTTTTAGAACGATGATTTGCATATTTCATCACCGCCACCACCGCATGATGTAAATTTCACATATCTTGCATGTTTCCATCAGGGTGTTACATTTTGTGATGCCAGTAGTTTATAACGTAGTCCGAATGAGTGAGTGTTTTTATTTACTTCGCATTATAAAGCAACACGATAACTACTGGCAGTGAACCTTGTAATTTTGAACCATGGTTAAGTAAAGAAAACGGCATCTGAGCTGGCAATCCTTCTCCGGACTACCATGTTACGCCACCAGGTCAAATCTGTCAAGCCATGACAGACTTGACGCGTATCAGACCCTCTACACACGATCTTTAGTGGTACTAGAGGTTGAACTCATAACCACAAGTTCGTGACTCGAATCATTTGGCTACCGCAGCTACTAAGACATCAAACGGGAATAATTAGAAAAAGAACTGCCAAATAAATTGTCACCACTGATAAAGCATTCGCGTGCTTCCAACATTATCATTTCAGTTTTTACTGCATCGTGTAATAATATATTACTGTGTTTTCTCACATGTTTTATTTTATTCGGTAAGTATAATTTTGTTGAACAATAAAGTGTATTTGACAAATGAAAACAAATGCCTGATAAAACTACACATTGATTCAAAAAACAAAACAAAACTAAACAAAAATACACATTATTATGTATTTTACACTTGGTATTTTATACTAGGAATTTAATTTTTCCGATTACACCCAAGCCAAATATGACTCTAAGCATCATCATACGACATGGACGGTGTCGATTTTCTGCAAAATGAACATTCACCGACTTAAGCTGGGGTCGAATCCACAAACTTGCGCGTACAAGGTCGGCGATAAATAAACTACCTACCCAGCCAGCTTCCTTCTTTTTTTTAGTAATACGTAAGTTTATTTTAACATATTTGTACTACAATATTCTAAATACTGCTTTCATCTGCGTGTTTCAGATCCGTATTGGAAAATGTGCCTAGCCTCATCAATCTAATCGATAAGAGAGTGAGAAATGCGTGCAGGGAGAACACTAGGTAGTATGCTCGCAAAACTGCTTTTTCAATACTTAACTCATTATTTCCTCACACTTTCGTTTTGAGGTATTGCATGTAAAAGACAGTATCATCACTTGTTAAACGTTCTCTTCGTTTACTCAAAACACGATCGAATATGCTTTTCTTCGACAGTTGAGTTATCCGATCGGAATTTCATCTTTATTGATTCGTATTTTACTTCATGGATGAGGAAATCGACTGTTAACCTTCCATAGGTTAACTGTCGATGAAAAGAATAAGAATTACACCTAGTAATGAAAAGAGAACAACACTTACTTCTTTTTTAGTTGTAACAATATCTAGAGAGAGAGGATGGGGTCTATTATCAATGGTATTCATATAGATTCTTCCACTCTTGTTTTCTTAAAATTTATTAGCAGTTCAGATTACAAAATTAGTGGCACGTTTCATTTTAATCTGTGTACATAAGCAGTAAATGCTGTCCTGCTCGTGAATTCGTTAATTTTTCTTATTTTTTTTTAATAAAGGATATTTTGTGAATTGAATAAATTTCTTATTTTAGAATCGTAAGCAAATGTGCAACACTCTTACTGTTTAAAGGGATACGTTTATGCAATAAGTTCAATCTTTTGTTTTTAAAATTTATTTTAAAGCGTTTAAATCCTTGATTTCCCCTTCCATGCAACTCACTGCATTATAATAGTTGAATGCATTGTAATAATTTTATTGTGAGATGTGTTTCGTTTCATACCTACATTTTCTTTCTTTTTTTAAAATTTTGATAATTTTTGAATACTAAAACAAATATTTATATGTATATTGAATTTTCATATGAATGCTCCATCCCTCGTATGAAAACCTTTTGTGGTAATAGTATTATTTAAAATTTAAAAAAAAATATGTTAAACACATTTTTTTTTAAACTTGTTGGATGATACTGCACAGCTTTGAATTTTTAAACACAATTTGAATTTAAATTTTATACGGGAACAAATAAAATCAAATAAGCTCTATACACTGCTGGAAATTTTTAAAGATTTAAGTACCATAAACAAAGATCTTTATCATTCAACTCTTTCAAGCATGTCCTGGTATTCTTAAACATATCTTGGGCAGAAAAATGCAATCAACTTTTTTTCAATTCTTACTATTTTTTTTAGTTCACGCTCTCTCTCTATCTATATATATATCTTGTTCAAATTTTCAATCGTTAATACAATAAAATACTTGTTAAACACATTTTTTTAAACTTGTAGTGGATGATACTGTCACTTGATGTTAATACATTTTTTAAATACTAATTAATTAATTAAATTAAATTAATTTAATTTCAATTTTATACGGGAACAAATAAAATTTGTTTCAAATGCAAAAATTTGCCACCTGCTGAATATATGGCGATAGTATGCCGTCTAACATTGATTATACAACTGAAACAACCTGTGAGATATTGAACTTCCTGGCAACATCTGTTAAATCTTGCAATTCGGCCACGAATTCATCTTTCTATAATTCTCTATTTAATATTGTGATTCTTGTCCACATGCGTCAAAACCTTTAAAGCTCTTATATAGATATACTATGGATGATAGTGTTATAGCAATTGTCCAGCAGTGTATGTGTACAGTGTAAGTATTTACTACAAAGTAACTAAAATAAAAATTTTCTTTGTTGATCTGTGTAAGAATTCACTTTCAAAAAAAGTTATATTATTTGTTCAAATTTAATCTACACGTCATAAAAGTGATTTTAGATTCCCTCGTAAGTTATTACTTATAGTTTTTTTAAGGGGTGTTGGAAAGCTAAAATCTTATTTTTTTTGACAATTTGAGATTTTTACATTTTCCAATTGTATAGATTTTAACCTTTCTAAAAATACCTTACTTGAACCTCTGGGGTATTTAGAAGCCTTTAAAACGTATTTTGAAATATTCGTTGAATTTGGGCCACGCCCATTTTAATGGCGAAAATTGTAAATAAATTACTTTGTTTTTGCTTAAAAGGGTAACGATTGATATAAACCAAAACATGTATCTTTAATTTTAAATTGAGCCTTTTATTTTTTTTTATTTCCCAGCCGATTAGAAGTCTCACTGTATACATTAAAATCAATTTATCTCAAAATGTAAATTTTAATGTGCGATGTACCTTTTCTGAGAAACTACTGTTCACAGGTATGTAAACTTTTTATGAATTATTTATAATGATGTCTAATATTTACTAAAATGAGCTTTTTTCAAAACACTCAAAAATTTAATTTTTAAACATTTTTTAAGTAAAAAATGGGTCAAATTTCGCAATGTTTGATAAGATATTTCATAATTTCTTAAAATATTCAAAATTAGCTAAAAGCTCATTTTAGTATAATATAAGAGAGGAGTACTCTTTAATAGTATGAAAAATTTCAAGCATATACATAAAACAGATTTTGAGAAAAGGTACATCGAAAACAGCCAATTTAACATTGTCAGTATAGAGAGAGAGAGAGAGGTTTCCAACACCCCTTTTAATGATTCAAAAAGTTGAACTGAGATTCAGCTGCACCTTTACAAAATGGACATTTATCTTTCGATTTTATTGCATTTCAAATTATTTAAAATGGGAGATGTGGTCTCTTAGTTTTCTGCAATAAATAAGAGAATAACAAATTTCCTTTTTAATCAATTCGAGATTTCTTACGGGTTTATCAAATTTTTGGGTAATATATAAAATAAATATAATTCAGTTGTAAACACAGATTATCGAAGCCAGACTTGTGTGTTTTGAACTATACTTTAATAAACTAAATTAATAATTACAATCAGGAAAAAAATAATAAAAGAGTAAATAATATTACCTTAAATTTTTTTAATTAAATGCGATAAACAGGTTTTAAAAATTAGAAATCCGTAATTTCTAATCACACAACTGAACTTTTATTATAGTTTTCATTATCAACAAATTTGTCAAAATCCGAGGCCTTATATCTAGCAACAGTTATTCTGACATCCGGGATCTGGCAACAGTTGTGATGAGGCAGGAGAGTTGTCAAGGTACAAAATACGAAAGGTGAGAGCCGAAAATGCGAATGAAGAAAAATATTTAGCATATGTTGTCGATAAAGATCTAATTTGAACATTATTTGTATTACAACACCAGTATTTTCACACAGTACCTAATCATTACAGCGAATGATGGCTTTCAAATATGCTACTGTCACTCATTTTATTAATTTTTTAAAATGTCCGAAAAAAAATAAAGTTAGGAAATGTAAACAGTACCTCATGTTGGTTGAAGTGAAGATCTTACTGATCGTGTTGAAGTTCCTGGGGAGTCCGAAGGTTGCAAGGATTGAAAAACCATCAAATAGGACACGAAATGACTACAAAGAGATAAGCAATAACTTGCATTAGTTTAAACTTTAGACAATATTACTCGATATGCGGACAAGGTAAACTAAAAGGTAGTTAATAATGGGTACTTACCATAAATGAGAATCAACCCCTTAAACTCGCCAGAGAAATCCTCCGATATCTTCTAACAGCTAAGCGATTATAATTCGGATATTCACTAGTGTAGTTGAATTGTGTTGTTTCTTATCCTCGAACGATCCGACACATATCAGATGAGCCCCAGAAAGTTGTTGACTACCAAAAAAAATCTGTGATAATAAGGGGATCGGATCTTTAGTCTCCATTAGAAAGTCCAAAACATCTCAGAATGTGATCCGGTTAAGTTGGATGATCACAACATTTCTTACCAGTATAGGGTGGAATTTTCTACCACTATCACAGGAAAGACATTACAAGTGACCACTTGTTAGTCTACACAAAATAGTTTTGGAGCCACTGTCACATTTAATTTCCAGCATAGAGCCAAAGGATGTTCCTGTGTGCCATTGGTGCGCAGGTGGAGTACGCCGCATTAAATTTAACTTACATCTTGCTTTAGAGTACATTTCTTGATAAGTGAGCGAAGTGCCAATAGATGTTTCATTCTCACTACCTTCTTTGGCCAGTCTATCAGCGATCTCATTAGCAGTGGCGTAACGAAGAATAAAAGGGTACCTGGCAAAGTCAGGTTTGGGATCCATGTAAGATCTTACAAAGGATGACAAAACCTTACGTATTAGCCGTCAGTTAGGTTTGGGGCTCCATGTAAGATCTTACAAAGGATTACAAAACCATACGCACTAGGCATCAGTTAGGTTTGTACTCCGTAAAATCCTGGATTCTCCTCAATGTGGGGGTTTCGTGGGCGTACGTTACGCATGGTAACATGTGATGGTATCTATTGGAGGTGGACATAGTGGGTCTGAGAGATCTTCCTCAGTTTAAGCAGAATATAAATGCAGGTTTCGTCGTTTACAGAGGACGAGCAATTAAGATTTTGTAGTGCACTGCGGCTGTCCGATAAAATACCTAGTTTCCTATAATCGCAATCATAAGACATGATGACATAGCATAGATGATGGCATCAAGCCCTATGTTAATCGCAATTTACTCATTCATGAACAAAAAGCAAGTGTCAGGGTTGCGTTGCTTTATTGTAATCTCATGGTGGTGGTGGTGTGTGTGTGTGTATGTGGGGGTCCTAATAAAAATACCACTGCCTGTACGATCTTACGTACGACTTCCATCAGTATAGACTTGCACTGCATGTTTAGGAATGCAACTTTTATATTTCCAGAGCCAGTGGTCTTAGATTATCATAATGGTGAGCTTGCTTGTTAGCAATGGATTCCAGATCAAAGTGGAAGAAAACCCTCGTCAGTCCAACTGAGAGATAAATACAAGATCTTAGAGAGGGAGGTGCAACCTCCCAGGAGAACAAATTCTTTCTGCCGCACTAAAATGGCAGTATTTCTTCAGCCTTTAATTGTTGTGCCAGAAAAATTGTTCACAAAGCAACAAATCCTATTCTCTATTTTACTGACTATTTATATGCCATTTAAAAGTGACACTATTTCGCAGTGGTGAGTTGTTCTAGCTCAAATTGCCAATTTGGTACAAACCCAGTGGTACAGACGATAGATCTCGTGGATAAACCATTGTTTTTCTTCTCTAATTGGTTTACAATGTACAAAAGTAACGAATATAAGTATAGAAATATTACTATTCTTAATTTATTCATTTTAAATATCATCTCCCAATATATGAAGTTTTGTTTTAAGGTCATGTCAGAAAAGGGTAAATGTATCTGAAAAACAATGAAGATGATCTGTAGCAGATAATTTAAAAAGAAATAACAACAGGTTTTTGTATAAGCATACAAAAGAAAACTCTATGAGAAAAAGAAAAATTCTATGTTGTATGTAGACATCTAAATTTAGGATTTAATGATACTTGTTAAATACAAGAAAATAAAAATAATATTATCCAAAGGCATTAGCACTTTTTCCTTTAAAAACCTTTTTTTACTGCAACGCATTTCTCTCCTTGTTTTTCGATGCCCCTGAGTTTCTTAATAGCTTGCTAGCAATTAGGAAACTGAAAACGAGAGAAGAAAAGAAAAACTCTAATGGCTTTAATTCATGCCCAATAATCTAATCAAACACATTAGCAAGCGTCTTAGCTAATCCATTTGATTTCTTTAAGACGTCTGGAACCTTAGCATTATTGATTAATTTTAACAATAGCTACATCGAATTTTATAAGTATCACAAGATGTAAGAGTTCAAATAAATTCAAATAAAGAGCTAGAAATTCGAAATAAAGAATTAGGACCACTTTAAAAACTATAGAGATTTCTTAAGTATTCTGTAAGGTAAAAATTAAAAAAATAATATTGTACATGTTTTGTAAGTATCGTATGCTGCTTCGTTCAAGTACTTAATGTATATGTACTTGTTCATGTATTTATACATTACTTGTTCAAACATTAGACTAAACTCATGTGACGTCAAAGTCGCATAATAACTACAATCATGGGTTTCCAGTCAATCAATTCCCAAATTCAAGTGACGCCGTAGTCACGTGATAACTACAATAACATTTTTCAGCCAATCAGTTCATAAATTCATGCAATGTCACAGTCACATGATAAATGCTGCAAGCACGTGTTTTCAAACAATTAGTTTACGCACTTCAGTGTTGCCAACATTTGTAGTAAGCAGAAACTTTCTTTTAAAAAGTACATATTTGCCAAATCTAATAACGCGCGTAAATAAGCAACATACATTTGATTTAAAAGTACACGTTTAATATAAGATTTTTTTTAATCTTAAAAACTTTTTGATGATATTTTTAAAAATATATATCTGAACATCTTTATCGAGTAATGAAATTTGAAATTTTATCTAAATTTTTTAAAGATGACAACTAGTACAAGTTTAATGTCTGTGTGTTTGTGTTTTGAATTCAATGGAGAACACGTGATAGCCTTTATCATGTATCAGTCATTAATTTAGCCCATTATGCTAATATAATCAAAGGTAATCGGAATACCTTTTTTAAAATATTGTATACAATAGATGTTGCGTGCTAATTTTTATTACATATTTTTACGGCTTGTATAAATATGTGGAAATGTGATAGTATTTTGTTTTATTTTAGCATTTGAAGAAAAATTGTTTTTAATGGAAGAATCATTTTCTCTTCATTGCTTTTCAATATATTGAGTGCAATACAGCGAAGAACATTGTCACGAAATTTTTATAATAAAGAATATTACTTCAGAGTCTTTTTCGCAGTTTGCATGAAGCAAATTATCAAAAACGATATGACTCAGGGGTTTTCCGTCACAATAATACATATCCTCCCAATGACCTCCTATTTCGTAACTTACCGATGAAACGAATTCCGTGATAGGGTACCATGTCACTCTTTTTATTTTGATGGTTCAAATCACCTTTTCCTATTTACTTTTTCGAGTCCATTAAGGCGTGTTGGAAACCTAAAATATTCTTCATATGACAATTTTGAGATTTTTACATTTTCAAATTATAAAGAGTGTTTTTTTCCAGGTATAGAAGTTTAAGTTGGCATTACTTTCCAAGATGGCGACCGATTTAACAGCTGTCAAGTGATTTATTCTCAGTTTGGTTTGGCAATTCATCAAAACGATCATCAAGCAAGGCGTAGATTCGTCGAATGGGCCCAAAACGAGATTACCGTTGTTCCCAATTTTCAAAAGCGAATTTTTGTTTAGCGATGAAGCGCACTTCTGGTTGAATAGCTACGCCAACAAACAAAACTGCCGCATTTGAGTGAAGCTAATACACAAGTGTATGTCGAAACACCGTTACATCCAGAAAAACTGACTGTTTGGTGCGCTTTATGGGCTGGTGGAATCATTGGTCCGTACTTTTTCAAAAATGATGAAGGCCACAACGTTACAGTCAATGGTGATCGGTATAGAGCCAAGATTACTAAATTTTTCATTCCTGAATTGAACAATCATGATGTCCAGGAGCTGTGGTTCCAACAAGACGGTGCAACATGTCACACAGCTCGTGCCACAATCGATTTATTGAAAGACACGTTTGGTGACGGCCTAATTTCACGTTTCGGACCTGTGAATTGGCCTCAAGATCTTGTGATTTAACACCGCTAGACTATTTTCTGTGGGGCTATGTAAAGTCATTGGTCTCTATGCGGATAAGCCACAAACGCTTGACCATTTGAAAGACAACATTCGCCGTGTTATTGCCGATATACAGCCACAAATGTTGGAAAAAAGTCATCGAAAATTGGACGTCCAGGTTGGACTACATCCGAGCCAGCCGTGGCAGTCATATGCCAGAAATCATATTTAAAATGTAATGCAAAGATTATCTTTCGAATAAAAAAAATTCATGTCAATCGAATAATACATTGTTGTTTTATTGCAATTTAAAGTTCTATACCTCTAAAAAAACACCCTTTATATAGATTTAACCTTTCTAAAAATACTTTATTTTTCTCTCTCTGATAATTAGAAGCCCTTAAAACCAATTTTTCAAATAATAAATGTAATTGGGTCACGCCCATTTAAATGGCGAAAAATGTAAACAAAGTATTTTGTTTTTGCTTAAAAATTGAATGAATAATGGAAATCAAAACATTTAATGCAGAATTGTTAAAAAAATGCTTACATGGAGGTACACAAAATCCCATTGAAAGTGTAAACAAGGTAATATAGTCTCTTGTATCAAATAAAATATTTGTACAAATAGAGGTACTATCATTGGGTACATATGATACAATTTCATCATTTAATATGGGAAATGTATCAAAACCAGAAATTTTGAGAAAACTTAATATTGAGACTGGCACAGGCAAAACAGAGGCTGTTAAAGGTTAAATACTCATGTTTACAAATAACAAAAGAAGTTAGGAAAGAAAAAAAGAGCTCAAAAGGAAGAGAGATGATGAGATTTAAAAAATGTAGATCATTTAGAGAATGGGGAGGAATATTTTAATTAAAAAGTAATTACACATTAAAGTTCATTTATATCAAAATGTAAATTTTTGATGTTCAATGTACCTTTTCTTGGAAAATAATGTTCACAGGCTTAAGACATATTTATAATGATGGCGAATATATACTGAAATGAATTTTTAGTAAAAAACTCAAAAATGTATTTTTTATACATTTTTTTATGTGAAAAATATGTAAAATTTCACTATGTTTGATAAATTATTTTATAAGTTATTAAAAAATTCTAAATTATCGCTAAAAGTTCACTTCAGTATAATAAGAAAGATGTTCTTTAATTGTATATGAAAAATTTCAAGCATGTACATATAACAGATTTTGAGAAAAAATACATCGAAAGCAGCCAATTTAACAATGTCGGTAAAGAGGTTTCCGACTTTTCTTAATTCAGTAAAAACAATTGATATTAATCTCAAACTTAAATTAATGTTCACACCATGCCAACGCGAGTTCTTTGAGCTTCAACACATGTAAAGTGCAACATCTGTTCTCCATGCAAGCCACTACTAGCATTAAAGGCCACTTTCGTGGGCCTTTGGAAGATTACTTCCCATCTACATGATTTTACAAGATACGCGTACACCTAAAGAAGCACAAAACAAATATATTGGCCTCGCTATTGTAACGACTAGAAGACTGATTCCCGCATCAGTTTTGTGCTAATGTGCATAATCCAACGATTATGAGATCTGTAAACTGGATAATAAAGATGGTATTAAAGAAGTACCTTGTCCCCAAACTGTCACTATATATAACGATGTCATGGCAGGTATTGATTGCTACGATCAAAGAAAAGAAAGATACCAAATAAGAAGATGTGTAAAATGGTGAAATCGTATCATTTATTTTTTTATTTACCTTGCCATCATAAACTGTTTCATACTGTAGCAAGTGAACAAAAGAAACAGAAGTTTAGACCAGCTAACATTCCGTATAGCATTAGCTCGTCAGCTAACAGACGGATATTCCTTAAGAGAAAAGAAAGGACGTCCTGCTAGCTTTCAAGCAAAGTATATTGTTGTTCTCGATGGTGAGTGCTTAGCCAGTGTGGGAAATCATATGCCAATGTTGATTTCCAACTATTGACGATGCAGGAAATGTTGCAGAAATGGACAAGAAAAGAGAACCCGCTACACGTGTGCAGAATGTGATGTTCCCTTGTATATTGCAACATCCTTCTCATCTTTTCATGACTAATAATCATGATTAAATTTAATTTTCTTTATGACGGTCAATGGTTGCTTGGGAAGTATTCTTCCCACACCTAAAATTTAAATGTTATTGTTACTAATGCCACCTGATCGGCAAAGGCCAGATCAAGGCCCATGAAATTCATCATTGTAAAAGGCTAAGTGACACCTGTTGTTAGTCGTACCTTTGAGCACCATACAAGTGATAGGTTTCACCCCAATTTTGAGGGAGAACACCCTGCGGGTGGTCAGGGGCCTTCCACCAACCTCACGAGAGGACATGTGGCTTTACGGCTATTTAAAGCATTGCCATGCTGCGAAAGCACTATACATTTACATACATCCATGTCTTCTCCGGGATTTGAACCCAAGCCCAATGGCACATCATTCAGCGTCGCTAATCACTAAAATTTAAATGTAAATATAAAAATCGGCAAAATAAAATATATTTTCTTAAATGCTGTTGCTTTGAGATTAATTGTTAATAAAACATAAGAAACTGCGAGAAATTCAAAAGAGAAATAAATGGTCCTCGAAAGGGTTAAGTCACTGCTTCTCAAACTTTCAATATTTGCGATCCAATTTTCAATCATAATTTTCATCACGTCCACCTCCATGCAATAACAATGAATTGATTTCAAAATTAACGTACTAAAAGCTACATGCTAAGGCTACAATATGACTGTAATTATTAACCGTACAAATTATTAAGATAAGTATTGTGATGTACCTCCCCTTGGAAGTACATCCCTCGAAGTATCAGCGTGAGCTAGAGGTGTAGGGTTAGTGAAAGAACTCGGATCATACATTATCTTAATAGGACTTTATTAAGATATTCAACTTAAACTTTTAACAAATATAATTACAATAATTAATATGAGAGAATCTACGATGACACAATACGCAACACACACATATATTTATATTTCTAATTCAGACCAATCTCAATAATCAAACCACTTAATCCTCAATTCTAATAAAGTGTAATCAATCCTACCTTATATTATTCCGTGATGCTACTTGTCTTTATCTGCAATGGTATGCAGTTTGACGAATAACTTCTAGTCGAAACTAATATGTTTTTATCCACGACACGTAGAACTTAAATCTTGAACCACGAACTGCAATAATTATCAACTGCCACAACGCACCTCAATTGTCTAACATTCCTTTACATTGCCCACATTGCCATCACGTTTACTCGATCCTATATTTATCCTATATTATTTGCATCTCTTCACTTCTGGTTTCTTGGATTTGGTTGGAAAATAGTTGCCAATAATTCTGGCCCAAAGAACCCAAAGGACTTGTTAAAGAAAAGAAGCGTAAGACGTCACAGTATGAAATTTTGTGTATAATTTTGTGTATATGACAAGCCCATGTGAGTCACTAGTAATTATTTATCTTGTTTCTAACTTAGTATTGATAAATTAATTATCAAATACATTATGCAGTACAGATGCATCTATAAGTAGATTATATCAATGTACAAGTATATTTTACTTTTTAATTATGCCAGAATGTATTTTGTTTTGCTTCTTTTCAGTAACTTTGCTATTTTTTAAATCTTTTAATTTTGACTTTTTGATATGCTCGTGCCTCCCTTGTAAGGTTATCCCGCCCCACAGTTTGAGAAATGTTGAGTTAAGTGAATGTTTGAACTTTTGATGAATATAGTTTCTAGTGACTCCAAGATTCGAATCAACGATTTTGCAGAAATACTACTGCTACGAAGTCACTATCTTGGTCACTGTTCTACAGTGGCTACTGTTTGCTTATAATATTGTAAGCATGTAATATTGTAGCATGCTTGAAAAAAATTGGAAAAAGAGACATTAACAAATAAATTTCTTACAAGATCTTTTTGGTTTGCTATAAATAATAATTTGTTACGTATGATTAACATTATTCTTTTGGAAAACAAAGAGACAATAAATATTTACTAATTACGGAATATACTTTATCTTTAGTTTATATTAAATAATAATATTTAAGAAACCTTTGAAGTTCTAAAAACTGCATGTTGTTTTATATGTCTGCAAAACGTAAAGAAAATTTCTTTTTCAAATATTTTAACTATTAATAACTTCTCCTTCTGTATGTTGAATTTCAACGTCCTAATTGTATCATTATCCATCAAAATAAAAAATGTCTTAGAAGTTATAGCTATGGAATGCATGGGAAAAATTAAGGAATAAAAAATATATATAAACTGAGAATAAGAAAATAATCATTTCTAAATTCATAAAATATTTCCTTATAAAACCGTTTCCTAGTGTGTAGAAAGGGAAAAATTAATTTCATATAAAATAAATCTAAAGACCACTACGAATGGCATAAAAGTAAAATGCTTTGTTGGAAATATGAGGTAAAGTAAAATTTATATCCTGTCCCTGATATATATTAGTTTTTAATCAGTGTATGTGGATTGTTTTTTTTGGGGTTTTCTTGCAACTTATTTTTTTAATATTTTCTAAGTTTTACGGTTTTTAGAATTTAGCTCCAAACTCTCTATATTTTTTGCGTAATAGTTGTTTTTTGCTTTTAATATATTAATCAAAGAGCAGGTTTTCCATTACAATATTTTCATAAATGTATTTAGTTTGCTTACGTATAAAACTAATATGGCTAGAAAAGCTAAATTATAGCTGCTTTGATTCATTTTTCAAAATTTACATTTTATGTGCACAGCAGAATTTATAAAATGGGTTTTAAAAATCTTAGTTTCCCTTTCGGATACAAAAAATGTCAATTTTCGGTACATACCCAATATTTCGGTTTATTTAAAATCCCTAAAATTCAATTTTTTATTTTGAAATTTCGAATTAAAGAAAAATTAATCGTTTTTAAAGCAATAAAACAAACATTATACTATACAAAGTTTCACTCTGTATTCCAGATGTTTGAGGTATTTTCAAGTTTCCTTTCTATCACCTGATTTAAATTTTATAATCATTACTTGATTTTCTCATTATTTAAATCCGAAAATTTATCAATAAGAATAGGTATTGAATATTTATTGGATTTTCCTGTTCTTTAAAAGAATTTTAAAGTTATACTTCAGTAGAATATTTTTTCATACACACAACCATAAATACCTTGGTAATTCATGAGCAAACAAGAAACGTAAGCGCAACTCTACGTGGATATATTCCTTCTTAAATTTCGGAAGAAATATCCCAACTATTCTTCCAAAATGTAGCAAAGAGAAATATCCAGTTTATTGTACTAATAATTAATAATCTTCCAACAAAATGCATGAAAAAGCTCTGAATAAAACACTTCAAGATTGCAGAAATCCCATGTCTTGGATATTTTCCAACTCATAATTGAGAGTAAGAGAACGATTTAATATTTTTCGAGTAGGTTGTTATCCCGTAGCATTTATCACGGCTAAAAAGAAAACTAACAGTTGTAAGTGGGTCAATGAAAGCGCTGCATTTTTTCATTTGTAGATTTTCACACTTCAGCCATAGATTATAATACGGAATTCAACTGAAGCATAGCTGCTGATGAAAATACACGATAAAAATATAGGTATAAATGTACTTTATTCTTGTACGCTTTTTGGATAAGTATATCGCTATCTTATATTGAATAAAAGTTTGTAATAAATATTGCTTATCAAATATATTATATAACTAGGAGAATTTTTCAAAAGATTCTGCAGCATCTATGTACTTTTTTGCAAACGGCGATGTCAAATTTGCTTTTTAAAATTAAGCTGAGTTGCTAACAATTGCAATTAAATTGAAATATTTTTAATAAAAATAGTCTCAGAATATAGATTTCTTTCAGGTCAGTTTTGAATTTTTGTTTAACCGCTGTTTTGACAAATTAACTTTTTTATGGCAGTTAATAAAGAGGATTATTAGGAGATTTGATTTATAAAGCGTAAAATTGAATGATGCATATAGGTTAAGTAAAAAAAACAACAAGATTAATGCACAAGTTATAAGCTATACATATTTAAACTCTGCTAAATATAGATAGAAAAATCTGTGTTTATAAAAATTTGCTAAAGATTAAAAACATATTATTACCGAAAATAACGCTAAAGATGCAATTTATTATCTGCTGACTTCAGATAATTGTAACAGTATTAAAACATCTGCATTTTATTTTAAATTCATAAAATTGAAAACAAATAAAATTTTCTGAACGATTGTGTAACAAATAGGAGGACAGATAACGGATACAGCAATATTTTTGGAGTAAATAAAACACGTTTGAAAATTGTGACAGCAAGCGAATGTTATTTCTAAAAAATCTCATTTCTCTCGCATTCATTAAGACAATTTTTTATGTATATATTTGTTAGTTTATTTAATAAATTTTCCCAATACATCCCTTTGTCTTGTCTTAATGAATTGTTCCCATTTCAAACTTTTCTGTTCTTTCTGTGAAAACCAAATTTCGATTTATTTTATTCCCTTAAATTAAATCCTTTTAAACTATTAGTACAATGCCATATAAAGAGTGTTTTTTTCCAGGTATAGAAGTTTAAGTTGGCATTACTTTCCAAGATGGCGACCGATTTAACAGCTGTCAAGTGATTTATTCTCAGTTTTTGGTTTGGGAATTCATCAAAACGATCATCAAGCAAGGCGTAGATTCGTCGAATGGGCCCAAAACGAGATTGCCGTTGTTCCCGATTTTCATAAGCGAATTTTGTTTAGCGATGAAGCGCACTTCTGGTTGAATGGCTACGTCAACAAACAAAACTGCCGCATTTGGAGTGAAGCTAATCCACAAGTGTATGTCGAAACACCGTTACATCCAGAAAACCTGACTGTTTGGTGCATTTTATGGGCTGGTGGAATCCTTCTTCAAAAACGATGAATGCCACAACGTTACAGTCAATGGTGATCGGTATAGAGCCATGATTACTAACTTTTTCATTCCTGAATTGAACAATCATGATGTCCAGGAGCTGTGGTTCCAACAAGACGGCGCAACATGTCACACAGCTCGTGCCACAATCGATTTATTGAAAGACACGTTGGGTGACCGCCTAATTTCACGTTTTGAACCTGTGAATTGGCCTCAAGATCTTGTGATTTAACACCGCTAGACTATTTTCTGTGGGGCTGTGTAAGGTCATTGGTCTATGCGGATAAGCCACAAACGCTTGACCATTTCGAACACAACATTCGCCGTGTTATTGCCGATATACGGCCACAAATCGAAAATTGGACGTCCAGATTGGACTACATCCGAGACAGCCGTGGCAGTCATATGCCAGAAATCATATTTAAAATGTAATGCCACAAGATTATCTTTCGAATAAAAAAATTGATGTCAATCGAATAATACATCGTTGTTTTATTGCAATTTAAAGTTCTATACCTCTAAAAAACACCCTTTATTTAAGAAAATGATTGCGATTCTTTTTAAATACCATATTTTACAAAATTTTGATAAATTGCATTAAAATTTCTTTTTTATGCAATTATATAAAACCTAAGAAAAGAAGAAAATTCTTCATTTTGTTTTTTTCTTTGCATTATAATTTTTATAATATGAGCCATAAACAATTCTTAAGTACATTAAGTAATTTTAAATTTGTTTTAAGACAGTAAACTTACTTATCTTTACAAACCGTCTACGTCTTTTAACACTAAAATAACTTAAACGTTTTATGACATAAGTAATCATCCCAATTCAGTTTCAAAGTACAGCTATTTAACATATGCATGTCCCTCATAAAAGAAAATGTTTCTTAAATAATTCACAATCAGATATGTATTGCTCGTGGTTTTAAATTTAATGATTTGATAAAAGTTATTTTACAAACGGGCTGGTTGGCTATAAAATGTGTAAAATGCATCTAACCTGATACGGGAAACAGGAAAAAGAATTACTTAAATTTATGTCTCAGTTCTATAAAGACGTACTAAAATTCCTTTAAGTGGTTTGTGAATTTCAGAAATAGAATTAAAGATACATCACAGATAAAAACTGAGAAAAAATGTTTTAAAAGTGCACGTTCTCAGCTTAAAGATAATTTTATTTGCTTTTATTTGTATACAAAAAGGTTCTTTGCATGAAAACATTTTGTATCTCAATTCAGGGCTCTTCTATTTTATATCACCGTGGACTGGTCAACATTTGATAATTTTCCCGCAACCCACTGAAAGTGGGACGTTGATTGTATGTATTTTATATTGTTTTAATTAAATAAATTTAATTTCTCTCTCATTGTATTTGTGAATATGCCTTCAGAATAAAATACAATAACACCATGGAATATAAGGTGATTTCCAAGAAAGTCACACAAACCTGAGAGAAATACACCATGATAAATAAAATGAAAATAATTTATTCCGGGAGTTGAGGACCACTGTCTTAATTAGTTGCCCAGGGGCTGTTGTAAGCAAGTGGTCGTGTCAATGAACTAGTGGCTGTTGCATTGATTCTGTCGATCCGTAGGTTCGAGTCTTGGTGTTACTAAAGCACTTCTTGTAGACTTAGTGTTTTACATTAAATTTGTCAAAGCTCAATGTTTTCCCATTGTTATGGTACGGATATTTGGAGAGTAGTAATTTAGATTTAAACATAATGTTACTGACAAAAATGTGTACACGAAATGTAATTTATAATATAGTATATAATTTACTTTCGCGTCAGACTGATCACCTGACCGGAATATCAGCTCTTGCTCGTCAGCGCCAAAGATCTCGAAAACTGAGATTGGCACAGAAGGCTTTGGACCTCATAGGCAGTTGCACCAGTTAGTTTATATCATTTACATCCATGACACTTGACAATACATTTGTTATTCTTAATGTCTGAGTAATGTGTATGGTAGCTTAAGGTATCCGACTACGTTCGGAACCGTGATTTAAAAAAAGCGCATAAATGGATAATTTTCATGATATTTAGTGTCACTCAGATTAGAATACATGCATAAAATTGTTTTAAGGACATTTTGACAAAAAAAATGTATTTAAATATAATGTTTTGGCAAAAAATTAAAAATAATCTTTTTTCCAAATCTTTTTTTGTCAAAAATTGTTCTATTATAATAATATTTTGCCTGTATATAGCTCAGACCTCTCTACAGAGGCTCAATTACAATTTTTGAAAAATTCACATTTTCAGAGTTACCACCAATTAAAATAATTATTGGCGTTTTTTTCTTAAAATTGCTCCCCTCTGTTGTCGTAAAATATGAATAAACCTATTTCTAAATTATATATTTCAAAAATTCTAGTTGAGCCTATGAACAGAGGTCTGGGCTATATACAGGCAAAATATTATTATAATAGAATCATTTTTCACAAAAGGAGAACATTTGGAAAAAAGATTATTTCAAGTCAATTTTTTGCCAAAATATTATATTTAAATAAATGTTTTTTGTCAAAATTTCCTTAAAACAATTTTATGCATATATTTTAATCTAAGTGACACTAAATATCATGAAAATTATCCATATATGTGCTTTGCAAAATCACGATTTCGAACGTAGTCGGATACCTTAAAAACAAATTTTCATTAGTTTTTTTAATGATTGTTATTTAACACTATTTCTCCTCCAGCCTAGTAATACTTTTTACTTCAGAAAAGCGTAAAAGAAATCAGTAAGATTCGTAGCTTAACTGTCTATAAGCAGTGAAGGATATTTACACACCCTACCATAGTTTTTCACAAAAATACTTTAAGTATGCTAACTTGAAAATGTTTATGAAAAATATAGTTTGGTTCTTGAATGATTTTTTTCTTAGTACGTTATTTTTGAAATCAGCTTTACAGGTTTGTATTACACATATTAAGTAAAAAATGAGTAAATAATTTATTTTACTCCTTGTGGTTACACACATGTAAGTATGTTCGCCTTAGAAACCGTACTAAAGAGAACAACTAAGTTTTATGTTTTAGGTATTCCGTTGAATGTTAAAAAATAAAATATGTTGCATTTTTGTGTACTAAAATAATTCCCTGTAGCAATTAATTTCAAGAAATAACAACAAATTTGTAAGAATTTTTTAGGCATTCAATTTCTGAAAACTCCAATTAAAAAAAGAACAAATGTGAATTGACAGGCCAAACATGGCTTTTTCTCAGCAAGAAGAATTTATTTCTGTGCTTAAAAATAAATGATTGCTCAGTTGTTTTACTCACAGTTAACAATATTTTTTTTTCACCAAGATTTTGATTTCTTTTGATATTTTTCGGTTTTCTTGGAGTTGATAAGATAGGCAGTTTCTTCAGCATAATTAATTAAAGTACACGATGACTGTTTTTACAATTCTTATGTAGTAGATTGCGTAGAATATTGTTTTTTTAATTCGAGAAACAGTATCTTCGCATTGTATTACTTTATAAAAGAACAAACTAAGAGAATAACACTATTCATTGAGAAAAGTATTTATCTCAGAGATAAAAATTTAAAAATAACTCAAACGTTTGAAGAAACTTCACGAATTCATCCTTCCAAAATATTTACATAAATAAAGAGGCTGACAGTCAAAAACGGTCTTTTTTAACTTATGTTTAAAAAGACCAAATTTACTTAGTAGGGCATTAAATATTTGTCCTTTTCTATAACAATTTAAAATTTATCGTAAAAACATTTTCTTTGGCGATCACATAAAAATAATAAAGCATTCAGTTCAATGCAAATTCAACAATTTGCATAGCTATAATAAATGAAGTCCCTATATGGGTAATTTACAAGATAAATACACATTTGATGGAAATGACTGCATGCATAAGAAACTCAAATTTTCAGAATTTAAAGGTTTTCTTCTTTTACTATAATAGAGTTTGCTTAGGAACTCTAACTATTCATGAATTCAGGAAATATCATCATCTAAATGTTTGACAAGCACTAAATATTTATGAGTTCTTTTATCAATAAAAAATAAAAATAATAGCAAAAAATTCAATGCAAATTATGTGTTTACTGGTGTAAGGCATTCGCTCATGGGTGATGCCTTACTTTTAAGTTATCTTCGTGAGCTAGGGGTGCGGGAATGAATGAAGAACCAGGCATTACCATAATCTTAATATATCTTTATTAAGATCTTAACTTAAACACTATACAATGATAATATTTATATTTTAACTTAGAGGATCTGAGGTCAGGAAACATACAATAAGTATTACCAAATAAGCGCGACCTTAATCACTATATTTAATTTTACTGCCTATTCCTAAGCTCAGTATAAACACAGTTCCTAATATTAATTTGAACGATCCTACCTCTGTATCCTAGGTAAGTAGTAACACACTCGAATTCTCAATGACGTTTCTTTATCTCGCGTGGAATGGTATCCACCTTGACTTGAACGCACTTTCACGGATAGCTGAACACTGGAATATCGGCTTACTTAAGCTTACACGCTGAAACTCAGACTAGCATAATCACTTCCCAAAAGGCCACACCACGTTTACGCTAAACTTCTGCTATTTAAAAGGTTCCTAATTTGCATAATCATGCTTCGCTTCTGGATTTGGTTGGAAAGAATTTGCTTTTTTCGGCCCCAAAGAACCCAAGAGGATAATTAATAGAAAGCGCAATGAGCCCGTCACACTGGTAAGGTCATAATATTTAGCTATAGAACATTGATTCTCAAAGTGGTCTATATCGACCCCCAGGGGTTTATGACGACTTGCAATGGGTTCACGTAAGCGAAAAAATCATTTGGGGGTTCATGAGGTGTAAATGGAGATCTACGACAGTGGTTCTCATTAAACCAGATCGTAACTCTATTTTTAAAAGAAAATTTAATCCAGATTAACAGATTTATTTACTAAATTTAATGAAGCTAATTTGAAGTAATGAGATGAAAGCATGTGTTTTATTAATACAAGGACATTTCAGATTTTCTTTCCAAAATTAAGCTAAAGCAGTATAGCATTGGAGGTCGCAAATTCTCTCAATTTGTCACAGACAATTAATTTGTCAGAATGTTTTAACCTACGTTTAGCATTTAAGGGCTCTTTTTGAAACCAAGTTCGATAATACTTTGACAATCAATTAATATGGTAACATTGGAAAAAATTTAATGTTTCAATAAGAACTGATTGAAATATGCACAAACGAAGACCTTAAAGCTTAGAAACGGACACAGGCAATTTTAGCTTTAAAAAGACATACATGTTATTTGTCCCAAATTATGGGATATCGTAAGAAAGTTTTTAATTGTTTTTCCAAGTGAGGAGTTTCAGCGGGGTCTCTAATCTCCAAAACAAAAAAAGGAAGGAAAAAAAAACCTAGCCCCCACTATTAACAGAGGAGATTTAGGGTTAAATCTGACAAGATTATTACCAAGTGCTGAAAATTTGTTATTGAAGCATCAGATTTAGCTCTCCCATTAAAAGCATTTGTTCGTCGCTCAGTTATTTTATTCATTAATTAAATTTTAATCTAATTAATTAACATGTGCTTCTTAAAACTTTTAAACACTATACGTTACAGCAGTTAGAAATTTAACTCTTTTAAAGTAAGTAGCTCTATACTAGAGCAGTCAAAAAGACATCGAGGTTGATAAATTTGCAAAAAATCAATATTAAGTAAGTAGGGGTCAACCCCAAACGGAAAAACATGACAAGAGATATGTGAGAGAAAAATGTTTGGGAATCTCTGCTCTAGAGCAAATATCACCTCTATATTGAGAATTTTTCTATGTAGTGAACTTTTTCATACAACCTTGAACATTTCATGATTTTCTTCATAAAATAACCTCTCTATAGCGTAGTGCATTTTCTATGTATTGAACTTTTTCTTTTGTGATTCAATTTTTGTTCTCCCTTTTTTTAAAGTATTTCTGAAAAAAATTCAAGTTATTCTCTCTTTACGGCATTTTATGGTGGTCATAAATCTTGAACTGGTTTTATTAGATCCTCACTAGCAAATAGCAATTGTGTCCTGGACGTTTCATCCAAGAAGTGCAACCTTTAACCCTCATTGCCCAGATCACTAGAAACATCTTCGATATCCTCTTTCACCCCCAGTGGAGTTGTCCCGTGTGCCCATGTTCCAATATGTATGTTTAATATTACCTGTATGCTTTAAATTGTAAAACGTCCTTAAAATTCATTAATTTTAGTATAAAATTGTTTTCTTAATATTGAAAATACAGTGAAATATTCGATATTCTTTTTTCTTGTTTTCCTTTCAGTTTTTTTTCTTTCTTTTTTAACGGGTAAGATATATAAAATAAACATACATTAATTTAAAAAAAGGTATGAATAATTTCTTTTTTGAATATATAGTATTTATGAATTTAAAATTTGTTTTTATGTGGTTTATAAGGTATGTTAAAAGATGAACATCTATTTAACGAATTTTCCATATAAGGAACTTTTTTCCGGGATTTAGTTACTTCGTTATATAGAGGTCCGATTGTATTTTTAAAAAAATCAAAACTTGATTGATTTGTGCAAGTGAAACTTAAAAACGGAGAGTGCGTAATAATTAGTTATGTTTAAAAATAAATATATGAATAAGTAATATAGGATTCACCCACTAAGCGCAGCTAATTTTTATGACAGATTTATCATTTGGTATTATTATATCAAACAAAAAGAATAGCAGGAGTCTCTTCTGAAGTTTCATTAACAAACACATTAAATAATGAATAATAAATAAATTTTTTTATCGGAAGTGAATATTGAGTTCTGTATTAGAGTGGCGAAGTGTTTTGCTTTAAGGTGAGTTGGAAACCTTTCTTTCTATATATACTGACAATGTTAAATTGGCTGTTTTCCATGTACCGTTTCTCAAAATCTGTTATATGTACATGCTTGACATATTTCATACAATTAAAGTACATCTTTCTTATTATATACTGAAATGATCTTTTAGCTGTATAATTTTGAATTTTTTCATAATTTATAAAATATTTATTCAAATATTGGGAAATTCGACCCATTTATCACATAAAAAAGTTTGTAAAACATAAATTTTTGAGTTATTTACATAAAGCTCACTTCGGTATATATAAGACATCATTATAAATATTTCATAAAAAGTTTACATTACTGTGAGCAGTAGTTTTTCATAAAAGGTACATCGCACATTAAAGTTTACATTTTGAGATAAATTGAGTTTAATGTATACAGTGAGACTTCTAATCGGCTAGGAAATAAAAAAAAATATACGATCAATTTACAATAAAAGATACATGTTTTGGTTTATATCAGACGTTACACTTTTAAGCAAAAACTATGTACTTTGTTTACATTTTTCCCTATTACACTCACGTCCAGGCAAAGAAAGAGACAGAAGCAAACAAATTTGACTTATTTGTAAAGTATATTTATTAAACAAAAGGTAAAGAGCAAAAAAGATGCTAGATGTTTGACATAATTAATAAAAATTGCGATTTTTACTCCCTGGAGCAAATTTCAAAAAAAGAACCTATTTACAAAAAACAGTATAATATGGTTAGTCTGATGGTTAATATGGAGTATGTCTCCCGGACTATGCGATACAGTCCTTACAACGCCTAGGCATGATGAGTATCAAATTATCAATCTGATCTTGGGGAATATTACACCACTCATCAAGCAATGCACTCCGAAATTCCGGTAGACAGGTGGGAGGGAGTTGACGGGCTACAATTCATCGGCCAAGTATATCCCACACATGCTCTATTGGATTCAAGTCCGGTGAGTATGCTGGCCAATTGATACGGGTGATATCCACCGATTGAAGGCATTCGTCTACAATGTTTGCACGGTGAGGACGGGCGTTGTCATCCATAAACAGAAATTCAGCACCCATTACGCCCGAAACAAACGCACATGTTGTTCCAGAATGACATCCTGATAGATGTGGCCTGTCATCGTTACACTCTGAACATGCAGGTCAGTTCGGGAACCAAGAATAATTCCGCCTCAAACGCGCGAGCCATCCTACACCACCGTAACGGTGTCGTTCAATGGTGTTCTCTTGGTGGTAACGGATACCTGGCGCTCTCCATATTAAAGTCCAGCGAGAATCAGACTGCAAACTAAACCTGGACTCGACGTAAAACATCACACAAGACCACTGTTGTTGCGTCCACAATGCATGCTCTCTATTCCAGGTTAATCGCAGGCGACAGTGAGTTGTGGTAAGTGGAACACATCTGACAGGCCTACGAGCATATAGACCAATGTGCCCTTAGCGTCTGTACACGATCTGCCTTGAAACTGTCGTACCGGTAGCTGAAGAGAGCTGACGAGACAGGTCTGATACTGTGCTCCGTCTGTTTCTTTTGGCAGTAACTGCCAAATATATATATACCAGTCTTCATTCGGCGTTGTAACTCGGGGGCGACCTGTGCTGTATCATCTACTCACATTTCCATCATTTTGGAATCGTTCCCAAAGCCTGGAGATGACATTCTGGGCGATTCCAAGTTCCTCGGATATTTCCGGCTTGCTTCGTCCACATTCCAGCCGTCCAATAATTCTACCACGTAAAAAATCATCCAAATGCTTTCTTTGTACCATAACTATGCGGTTATTGCACTGAAAGGCTTTTAAAGCGCTTGTGATCAATTTTACTTCTTTGCCACCATTCCTTATATACCCCTCTCTTACACTCTCATCATTGTGACGTACTATCCGCGCCATCTGGTGGTTTCCTGTAATTTGCATATTCTTCTTCAAGATGTGTGTGATAGTTCTACAGGTGAAATTTTTATTTTAAAGTTCAATTTCTGTGTGATTCTGAATTATCCTTAATTTATGGACATGAGTGTAAAATGGGCGTGGCCCAGTTTTTAACGATTATTTAAAAATAGGTTTTTAAGGTCTTTTAATTACCTTAAAGGTTAAAGTAAAGTATTTTTAGAAAGGTTAAAATCTGTACAATTTGAAAATGTTAAAAATTTAAATTGTCAAAAATATAAAGATTTTAGCTTACCAACTGCCCTTAAATATATTCATTAATGAAGATTTAATTGATGCTTTTTTAAAATCTATATAAGTTTGAGACAAATCGTGATATCAATGTTTATTTTCTGAAGAATTTGAATATTTATGCACGTTTATGCAAATCTTAACAAAAAAATAATTAGGTTTCGAAAAATTACAAAATGTTAACAAAACTTCTGAGAGTCCACCAGAGTAAAAAATACGTGAGCAGCAAAAAGGGGTTATTGCTATGAATCTGTTCAGATTTTTGTAACAATTATTGTTTTTGAAATGAAATTATTGTAACATTATATATATCTATAATTACATTAATTAATAATATTAGTTATATCAATAAGTTCTACTTTTTAGCTACAAACTATAAATGTAATCTTACAGTTTCAGAATTATTTGTTAATTTTAAATTAAATAAAAGCTAAATAGACAAATTGTTTTGAATAGTACTTAAACAATATCAAGTTTTATTTTGTATATTTATTTGTTTCAATAAATTCTTAAGAACTTTGTATTAATTAATTTTTGAATACATGGCAGATCATCTTTTGTCACATTTCCCTAAGCCTAAGCATCTTCTAACATCACGAAAAGCTACAAAGGAGAAACTGTTAAAATCGCTGTGTTTTACGGACAAATGAAGTGGAGAAATTTTCCTGTGTACTTGCAAAATCTTTTCCTCAAAATGTACAGCTCACAGAAATGTGTACGCTTGCGCAATCTCCCAAAAAAGTTTGCATCTTCGTTTGGAGGCATTAGTTTCGTTTTTCGTTAAGTAATTAATTAAGTAGTTATTCGTAAAGTTTCGTTAAAAGTACTTTACGAGAAATTTAAGTACAATTAAAAATCCCCCTAATTTTGATCACAAATATACGTAAATAATATATTGACAAGAAAGACGCAGGACAAATTTTTAAATTAAATCGTTGCGTGTATATTTATAAAAAGAAGGATATCAAATATAAAAATTATATTGTTTTACTCAATACTTGTAACCGTCGTTCATAAAAATAATAAAAAATAATTCCAGCACCAAATTAATTGACTTAAATGTAAGATGAACAAAAAAATATTAAACTCGAGGCTGTTTTAAATTATAAGGCATAAAACTAGATATCAGAATGACGCTTCTGAGATCTAAAAATTTATACTGTTCCCCGCTTCCTACATAATTTTTTTAAAAAACAGTATCAAAAGTTTACCTGAAAAACCGTGTTCCTGTATGATTAATAATTCTTTACTTTCTCAAATATCAAAACACTAATAAAAACGCACACTGCTTTTGTTTTCCATCATAATGAGACAATTTTTGTTAAAAGCTGAAAAAAAATATTTTTTATTTTATAGGTTTTACACTACATATTCCCTAACCATCGTTGTAATAAAAAAATAGAAACTACCTAAAGGGACATCTATGAACAATGAATAGTTTTTATTTCCTTTTCAGAGAATAAAAAGAAAAAATAGTTAATTAGAAAGCTTTCAAACTGACTAATTAGCCTTCAGACCAAACAAAAAATAATTGTTGATTAAAATATGGCTTCTACTCGCGCGGGTAAAGCAACAAGTCTTTGAAAATGATACATTTTCGAAAAAAGAAAAGAATTGGATAAATTTAAAGCACAAGATAACCACAAAAGAATAAGATAAAAAGCATCTATTAAAAAAGAAATGCTTATTGAGGTGTAGCATTTAAAAATATATACAATGAAACATCTGAAATTAATTAAAATTGAGAAAAATTGCTTTTGCTTTTTTAGTAATTTATAGTTGCAAAGTGAAATTTAAAATGTTCTTATTTTAGAATAGCTTTATATATATATATATATATATATATATATATATATATATATGTGTGTGTGTGTGTGTGTTTTACAAGAACACTTCCTCTGCGGTTTTTATGAAAAATTTATTTAAAATACAGAAACTTTTAAACCTTTGATTCGTTTTTTTATCAGTTTGTCGCTGCTCGTAGGTCGGGAGTGTGAGAGGATTCAGAAAAGAAGCAGACATAATCATAAAAATAGCTACTTTTATTCTATTATTAGCACTTTATGCAGTATACAATTTTATAACTTAACTCTGGGAGCTAACCCTTAATCGCTCTGAATCCTAACCTTTAATCAGATGTACTAAATTATTGAAAGTACTTATCTTGAGTTGAAGCTCCTTGTAGGATCCTTCTCGAAGCTCGATAGCTCGGTCAGCTCCAAGGATGATTACTTCACCAATTCCTGGCGGATTCTACGTTGACTTCTAATCTCAAGGCACGAGACCACCTAGTCAGTGTTCACGTTTCTAACACTTTGATTTCATGTTTCACGATCAATGATTAACCATCCACTCACATACTCAACGGCAAGTAATTAAATAGTAGTTACATTTGCATAAAATTAAGTCATTTCTATCGAAAGCGGTTTTTAAACTGAAATAATGTGGTTAATGATTAGTTTCTTCAAGATGATCAGTAGAAGCACCCGAATAGTACACGGTACAAATTGTTCATACTTTCCAAACTTATCGAAATGAATGTCCAAAATACGCCTTTTTACTTCGATCACATAATAGATATTTATGTATTTTTTTCCTTTTCATAAAATTGTTTATTATATTGTTACTTATTTATAACGATAAATTATAATTAAACATTACAACTTAATCGAAACCCGCCTCATCTCTTTTACAATAGGATTATAATTCTCTTCAAAAAATACATGTTTTCAATAAAAAAAAAGTTATCTTAAAATAAGCGGCTTTTCTTCTTTGGTTGATGGTATAATACGTAAGTATCGAAAAAGATTATGTTTGAACAAAGGTATAATTTTGATTAAAATTCTTTATTTTTTATAAGTTTCGAGTAATTATTTTACAATTTCAGTTCATGTTACCTATTTTAGAACAATTTGTTGAAGGTTATATGAAAGCGTTTATGCATTTTTTAGATTAGCGTCCACTATTTTTAACTTTCTACGGCAGTTTTTTTTTGAGCATGTTTAAAACCTGTTAATTCCCCCCCCCAAAAAAATGATTTTTCTTGTAATCTATTTGGTTTAATATTAAAATGCTTCCTAACTTGAGTTTCTGAAAAAAAATTAACTAATTTATTTTTTTAATCTTCTCTTCTCTTATCATTTCTTCTCGTTTCTTAAAATCTTTGGTTGAGTGATTGCTTACTAAAAAGTATTTAAAGTCAGTTGAATATGTTGTAAAATAAAAAAACCACAGTACTGTTAAAAACACAAATTAGCAAAATTTCGTTTTTCATGTCTTTTGGTACACCATAAGTTGAACATTCAAACTATAAAGAATATAACTTACTTTTTACACTTGTTATTTCATTACTTGGTACATCTCAATCAAAATGATACTTCAGACTCAGATGCTTTTTCGTCAACATTGTGTTTATTTATATGGCAGGATAAATTATTATTTACGGATTTTGTTGATACAATGATTAGTGATCATGATTTATTTGATCTAAAACGACGGTTAGTAGATGATGAGTGATGGAATTTTGACGGGAACACGCGCGCTTCTTTTTATTAACAGGTCCTAGGGTTATTTGGGGCCATAATTAATGGCAACTCTTTTCCAACCAAACCGAAGAAGTGAAGCGTGATGGAAAGATGGAAATTAGGAAGCTTTTAAATATTAGAAGTTAAAGTAAGCGCGGTGGCAATTTGGGGAATGATATGATAGTGCGTAATTCAAGCGTGAAGGAGTTTAGAGAGGTTAAGTGACAGCCAAAAGAAGCTATCCGTGACAGACAAACTTAGGTCAAGATGCATACCATTGCACTCCTGTGAACCTTAACTTCAATTAGGATCAGATTGGTCGCTACTTCATTTTACATTAAGGTAGGAGTGACTATTTAATAATCGGATCTGAGATCGAATTGGAATTGAGCTTAGGCGAGTTTGTTATTGATAGTGGTCTGGGTTACGTTATTTCTGTATTATATATATTGTGTGTTTAGCCACCGTAGATTCTCTCACATATATTATTGTCATCTAATCTGTTAGAGGTTTAAGTTTAAGATCTTAATAAAGTCATATTAAGATCATGGTAACTTCTAGTTCTTCATTTATTCCTACACCTCTAGCTCACACTGATAATCAAGGAATAGGGCACACGAGGGGGTGCCCTTACATTGGCGCCCAATGTGGGACACGAACCCACGACCCCTAGATTAAGAGTCTCGTGCTCTACCGACTGAGTTAGTCGGGCAGAAGACAAAAGAATGAAAAGATGCGTGAGCCCGTCACAGAATAGTCGCACAAGTTTTGTAGTAAAGCTGATATTTAGCCATTTGCGGAAGATTCATGCAAAAAATATATAAATCTGGCTAAATATCAACTCTTAGAGTGGTGTGAGTGGAGAAAAAGCATGAAGGAACGAGACATTTCACAAGATAAAAGTGTGCATCTATCTAAAATTGTTAGATTTCATTGTTGAGGTAGCAAGTATAATCGTGCAACATTAAACATTGCTTTATTATGCAGCAGAGTTCCGAAAATTCAACCTAAAGTAAACGGAAGGGTGGCCGAGTTTGTGAAAATACCGAGTGATCGAGAATGGGGTTAAAAAAGACTAAGTGCGAGTGTTTCCTGAGAAAATATTGAATTTCACTTGTATGTATTGTTTGTTTGAATATACACTGCTCAAAACAATTAGGGGAGCAAGCAAAAAAGTGAAGAAAACCGTGTGAGACAGCCACGTATTGGCATACAATGCATAGTACACGCGTATCAATGCGCAATACAGAAAAAAGGTTTAAAAAAATTTGGAATTAAGCTTTAATTCTATGAAAATATGGAAAAATCATGAAAAGATGATTTAGGGCAACAATTTGGTTACATGTAAACGATAAAAAAAGGTACTGTTTAGACATGATGCATGAGTTTTAATAGGGCGTGTGGTCTCCTCAAACAGCTAAGACTGCTGCACACCTGTTTGCCAAGGATGCGATGAGGTTATCGATCAGAATTTGGGGAATACTGTTCCACTCCTCAAAAAGTGCAATCTCCAAGTCTCGAACAGTAGCAGGCAGCCTTGGTCGCGCAGCAATGCGTCGTCCGAGCATGTCCCAAACATGCTCGATTGGATTCAGGTCAGGAGAGCACGCTGGCCATTCCCTACGCTGTATTATTTCAGCTTCAAGCATGTTCTCCACCAGATGAGCTCTATGCGGTCGGGCATTATCATCCTGGAAAACAAAGGAATCTCCAATGGCTACAGCGTAAGGGATGACATAAGGTCGAAGTATCTCGTCTGCATACCTTCGGCGCGTCAAAGTGCCATTCCGAATGATATGCAGGTCCGTACGTCCGCCTATGTTGATTCCACCCCATACCATCCAACCAGCTCTTCTGTATTGTGATCTTTCACGAACGAATGCGGGGTTATTTCAAGTGCCCCTGTCCCTCCATACAAGAACACGTCGGGTGTCACTCTCTAGACTGAATTGGGACTCGTCTGTAAACAGCACTTGGCTCCAATCATGTTGCTCCCAATCTCCATGTTCAGCAGCCCATCTTCTTCGGGCCGCACGGTGGTGTGGGGACAACGGAATGCAGACCATTGGCCTACGTGCTTAGAGCCCTCCCTCATGAAGCCGATTACGTGCTGTTTGGCTGGACACCCTTCGTCCTGTTGCCAAGAGCAACTGTCTTTGCAGCTGCGTAGCATTCTCTGTTCTGTTTCGACGGGCTGTTAACTGTATATACCGGTCATAACTTGATGTAGTGGCACGTGGCCGACCTGCCCCTGGTCGACGTCTAACATTTCCTGTTTCTTTGAATCGATTCCACATCCTTGCAACAACACTTCTGGCGACTCCAACAGTGTCCGCGACACTACGTTGTGTTTGCCCGGATTCCAGTCTGCCTATAACACGCCATGCCATGGATTCCGGTAAATCACGTTGTTCAGACATTCTCAAGTAACCTTGCCTCAAAAAAAATACTGCGCAATCGAATTTCACAGTTACGGCAATAAAACAGACGTTTTTGCAACATCCCGATTTCTGCCCTTATCTCCTTTTTCTCGTTTTTGACGTCATGAACTTTGATTTGCATATAAAGTTTTCTTTTTCCGTTTCCTGGTAGTCTTTACATTACGGATGATTCATTTTATGTTACTTATTGGTATACATCTTTGCTTACTTTTGTTAAAATCATGTGCTCCCCTAATTGTTTTGAGCAGTGTACAATAGAGATAAACCACCCAAATACTTTTAAGCGAACAAAAAATGCGTACTTTATGAAGACATAGATCATTTACTACATAAAAATGAAAGTTAATGAGTACACATAGACTACAGTAATTTACCTGATATAATGAACACACGTATAATACAATAATTTACCTGATAATGAATACACATAAAATACAGTAATTTACCTGATAATGAATACACATAGAGTAGAGTAATTTACCTGATAATGAATACACATTGAATACAGTTATTGAATATACATAGAATATAGTTGATGAATACATATAGAATATAGTTAATGAATGCACATAGAATACAGTAATTGAGCTGATAATGAATACACATAGAATACAGTAATTTTACTGATGATGAATGTACTCATAGAATACAATTAATCAAGGTATATAGAATACAGTGAATGAATATACATAGAATATAATAATTACATCTCAGAAAAATACTGTTTGAAAGCATAAAGCTTTCTATAATGAATATTAAGAGATAGTGTGTTGCCGACTTTTCAAAAACATACTACATTTTTTAGAAGAAATGTGTAATGTCCCGTTATATACCATACTGCAGTCTGCGTTTTGCCACTTCATTACGAAGATGACGAAGGAACAGCAAGTACATTACCGACGCAACTTGTGGCCTAGTTATCAGGAATCCTCGGTTACCGATCGCCGAGTTTTCAGGACACTCTTCTATATATATTAAAATACTGCCTAATAAAATAAACTGTAACTATATATAAAGATATTCTGAAAATAAAATAAACCAGGTAATTTTTTTTGAAAAAAAAAACTTATTTAGAATTAACTTCTCTTTTAGAAAATTTTCTCAGCTGTATTTTAAAAATGTATATTTTTTTTAAAAAAACTATTTCATTAAAAGGATTTTATTTATAGATTAGGAGAATGCTTCAAAGTTTATTCATTTATTTTCTAAAAAAAGCTCTTCTATTTATTAGAAACATTTTTATTTAGAGTTCTATCTTAAAGAAAAACTGTTCTAATTGTTTTTATCCTAGTTGTGACATCTGCTATTTGTTAAATTTGTCATGACATCTAAAAGGACTCTAATAAAGTTTAATTTTTAAAAGCAAAGGAATGATTATCTTTTTTCCCTCAATTTTTTTTTTAAAAATTGTCTTTTTAAAATTACTTTATAGGAATTGTTTCACTTTGCTTCAAGAGTTTTGTTGAGATATTTCTGAATTTTTTCCTGTAAGAGAAATTTTTATTGACACGTAAAAAAATAACTGTTTTTTACAAAATAATTGCCGACTTTCAGTAAATACATCGTCTATATTTGTAAGATAAAATGACATTCAACGTATATGAAATGCCCTTAAGTGTTTTTTGCATTTTAATTGATCCGACATTATAACACGGTTAAAAAAATATTGAATTCTTTATATTAGACTGGTTTAAAGTAGTTTTAATGATAACACTTCTCTCTATTTTCATGATTTTTTACAGTATTTTTAAATAACCTAAAAGAAAAATAAATTTAAATACATAATCAAAACAAAATTTGAATTCTTAATTGAAATATAATAATCTTTAATTTAGTTTATACATTAACATTTTTTACTATGTTTTAACTAATTTAAATCTGTACTACAGCGAAGCACTATTTTATTCTAATTTTTATTTTACTTCAAAAAATTAAATTTTTATGTACTTTATTTAGAGATTGTCGAGATTGTCTCATTTTCTCAGCAATACATTTAGTAACTGCTTTACACAGCACATTTCCTGAATTGATTAATTATTCAATAAATCTATTAAGAATGCAATAATATATAAATGTAATACAAAATATTGAGTATTGTATCTAATTTTTCCCATTACTATTTCGTAAGTCAACAGATTTGATTCTTTCCATAAAGCCCTCGTGTAGCTGAAGAGTGCGACGTTAATATTCAATCAATCAATCAATCAATCAATTGATTCTTTCCACATGAACTTCGGTTAAAAACAATTTAAGTTCTATTGATAAAATAAAGAGAGCCACGTCCGAACTGCTACCTTTTATTGTGTTTTCACAATAAGTCACATAAAGAACAACTTCCTCCAACATATTTGTGTCCGCGGTAGCCGAGTGGTATAGGTATCGGATCGTGGCTTGCCTTGTCACGAGTTCGGGCCCAGTACCACTAAAGACCCGCCGTGTAGGGCAGCGATGCACGTTAAATCCGTCGAGAGCTGAAATGTCCTGCCGTAGGTGTGGTGTGGTAGTTAGGAGAGGGATCGCCAGCTCAGGTGTCGTCCTCGTCACTTGACCATGGTTCAAAATTTCGTAGTCCGTCACCAAAAAGCCTCGTGTAGCTGAACAGTGCGACGTTGATATTCAAACAATCAATCAATCTACCTCCAACATATTTGCTTAGCATGGAAGATCTCATGTCGGAAAAAAAACGGTTTCTTGATTTGCAGATTCATTTAGAGCAAGGGTACTCAACTTTTTTTTTTGCTGAGCCACATACATGTGTTAGTTATTTCACGCGGGCCGCAAAATGAGAATAAATGAGGAAGGGGGGGGGGAGAAATGCTTTAAGACCAAGATAACATTTGAAATTTAAAATGTGGAAAAATTGATTAAAATATTATATATAACTTCTGTGTTTTACTTTTTTAATTATTATTTTCTATTTTAATATCACTAAATTAGAAGCATTTAAGAAACACCCTTCACAATTCCTGCATTAGTAAACGGTTTCATACGATTACTAATAATGTAACAAACTCTTCATAGGTTGCCTTTGTTACCATTGTGATATCACCCCTGACAAAACACTTTGATGCTGTTGCAAAAAGTATTTAAGAAAGCCTATTTATCATCTCTTGAAAGAGATCTTCGACAAAATGGACATTGTATGTGATTCTTGTTCACTTTTTTTTAAAAAATACAACACTTTCGTGACAAATCAAACAATTTACTTAACCATGCTTGTTTTTCACTACAAAACAGTTAACCTCCCAATCAAAAATAATCTATTTTGTTCGAATACTTTTCGCTTGTAAGATATGAAAGATAGTTATACATTAGTTACACTCATAAAATGGTCACTACTCCACTGTTGTAAATTATCACTAATCGGAAAAAGGGGGGAAAAACTTCATTCGCACCCATGCGAAATCGACAGCAAAAAGGAAAATTGATATGTACCAGATTTTTTAACGAAAGATTTCCGACCATATTTTCAGAAGTAAATGAATTTCTCAAAGCAATGGGCCATGACCGGGCCACTTAAAAAGACCTGGTGGGCTGCAGGTAGAGTATCTGTGCTCTAAAGCAACGAAAAGACTATTGGCTACTGACCTTGTAAATCAGAACCTTAGTAAACCGACCAGCGAATTCCACCCCAGTCTATGTACTTCCACACCACACTTAATTGAGGAATTTGAACCACTACAAATTTGATTTACGTCAGCCCCTCCTCCCTGACGGATCTTCATCGCTACTAGGACATGGAACTCCCTATTCAACGGCCATGAGTTCCTAACCTTGAACAATTATCTATCGCGACCACGTTACGATCCGAATTCTATCTAGTAAATATTGTTCTTGAGGAGTGAAAAACCTCTCGTTTGTCAAAAAACTCCGATTCTCTCTCTCTCTCAACACTCTATATTATTCAAAGTTAACATTGAAGAAAATGATATATATTTATCTAAATACTCTACAATCTTTAAATGTGGGAAATCAAATTATTCTAAGAAATGGATGATGATTTGTGAAACTAAATCTTGAAACTTTTTAGTATTTTTACAACATTTTATTTAGAATTCTGAGTTACCCTTGTAACAATCTTTATGCGGATTAAACTCTTTGAGTCGTTAATCGAGCTTTATATGTTTTAAAATTCGGTTAAGGAATTTCTTCACCAATTAAGCAATTCAAAAATATGGCCTATCAAATTTATTTAAGAGTTTTTTTTCTTAAAAGATTTTCAATAGTGACCCCTAGATGATGGCTCTAGAGAAAATGAAATTTTCATAATGATTTTCATGATCAAAATTAAGATTTCATTCTAAGTTATTAGTTTATGCGGATAGTTTATTTTAAATTTCTTTAGAAAATCTTTCAAGTTTTTAAATTCGATATTATACTTTTATCATTAGCTTTTCATTCCTTTTACCAGTGCAAATTAAAAAAAAATTAAGAATTTTTGCAAAAATATTTTAAGTAAGCGATACACACATCACGTACTGCATTCAGTCCTTACATTATAGTCTTTTTAAAGAAGAAATAAACTAATTTAACTTTGTTTGGAAATTCTTAGATAGAAGAATGAGTTATAGGAATTACATTAGTAAATAGTATTTGAGCAATTAATTATATTTTCAAGAGGAAAATAGCATGGATAAGTTTAAAATACTCAATCAATTAAGGATTTTCTGTGCATGACGCTTGCGTTGAAAACTAATTACCCAGTAAATGACCTAAACTTTCAATAAATTTTCAATAAAAATCTATTGTTCATTTTACCGAATTTGGTTTAATAATAATGAGCTCAATTGCTTCCCCATATTTTAAGAATAATCAATCACTCAATTTTCTTTATTTTTGTATTTCGCGTGCAAAAAGATAATTTAGGTTTAGATACATTTTTCTGTGGTGCATTTTTAAATTTTAAAAACTTCACACATATTATCAAAGTCTTAGGGGTACATAGAAGTTTATAAAAATTACAATAAAACATATTCTCCTTCATTTTTCTTCTTTTTTTTCGCATTTTCGGATGGTGCATCTGATTTAGAAGAGAGCATGACTTATATCTCTCATAGACAACTAGTTTTAAAATATCTTTTTTGTTCTACCGGTAGTGACGAATCTGTACGGCACTTTTTATCACTAATACTCTTACTTTGGGGATTGTAAATTCGGGTATATTTCCAACCAGCTCTAAAAGAAGAAACCGGGATGTGCAAATTAGTTAAAGTATTTAAGGAGATGATAGTAAGTTAACAGTAGGCTATTACGCCAAGAGATAGGTTGAAAGTGTTCTAAGGCGATTCAAGTTGATTGTGCGATTAACGGCTCGTTGATCATTTGGCAGTGATCTACAATTAGAAAGTTTGTTACTCCTGCAAAGTGAGGTGGTAATAGGAAGGTGAGATTTAAACTTAGATTATCGGCTTATAAGAGTAAATATATAACAAAGTTAGTGGTAATTTAATGAACGCTAATAATTCAAATTGCGTGTATCTCTCGATCCTCTTATTCCGGTAATTCCGTTTGATATTGAGTTTAATAGTTGATTAGTATCATATTTCGTGATTTAATTTAATAGTAAGGGTCAATCACATTGACGTAGACACATCGATTAATCTTTGTAATTAGAATGTTGATAATTGATTCAAGTGAATAAAAATAATTTATTATCGTAAAAATGTCTTCTGGTCGTTCTTTGCCTCAAACCAATCTTGGTGTCCATGGTGGAATCCAGGGGGATTCTCACACAGTCTTTTAAAACCTGACAGCTGAAGCAAACTTTAAATGTGTTTTTCTTTTTCTTGGCCTTTAATTTTTGTTTATGCAAAGGTTTGATATTTCTCAAGATCTTGGAATGCTTTGTAGATACTTTCATATGCTAGAAAAAGTGCTGAAAATCTGGTTAAGATTCAAGTCTGAAAGCTTTAACTTTTTTTTTAAACTTAAAGTGAATATTTGTAAATTACCATAATTTTTGAGAGGCTTAGCTACATAAAATAATTAAAATTCAACAGAGTAAGATTTTCAATTTCGTAATAATTATATAATCAAAATTCTAAAAAACTATGAATTTCCTAAAATAACTCCAAATATTAATAATTCAATATTTTATAAAAATTAAAGTATAAACTACAAAAATTTCATTTAGAAATTAATGATACTACGAAATCTTTAGTTTAGAAATTGTAAAAATACTTCACTAAAATACAACAGTAAAATATATGCAATTATTAAGTATAAATGTAAATACCTCTGATTTATATAATATTTAAAATAAAGGTTTAATTTTATTTTATACCACCCAATCATTAATTTTTAATATTGTACTAATATCTTCAGTGACTACTTATTGCTCTTAAAATATATATAACACCTTATCGATTTGAATGCAAGTCGCACTTTTCCCCCAGTGTTAATGCTGCTGAAAATCGGATGCGGCTTAGGATCGAAGGAGGAAAAATTCGGTGGATGAAGAAAATTGAACATATGTTAGTGACCTTTAGAGTAATTACAGGTACATGTATGTATTTAAAAATTTTTAATATTGGTAAAATGAATTAATTCTTCACTCCGTTTTTTTAAAGTTCTCATTTTAACGTCTTTTCATTTAATAAATATTCCATATCGATTTATACTATCATTCAATACGTCATTAAAATCCGAAGGTATTATCCTCTTATCTTATCTATCAATGATAATTTTAAAAAAAAGTGTTAAAGCCTTAATAACCTTAAATAAATCATCGAAAAATGTTACTGATACACAGCATTTTAATCCATTGTACTTGTGAAATATTGATTACTAATACCGACAGTCACATACATAACATTACACGTATATAAATAAATTTATTTTGACTGAACGATTTTCACCAAAGACTCATAAAGCACAAGAAGTTGAAATTATTCTCACTGTATAACCGTATTCGATTCTAACTATTTCTTTCGAAAATCGTTTGAACAAAAAGAAGCATGCAAGAAATTTATTTTGTACCCAAAGACGAGGAAAAGTCCTTCAACCGTGAAGTATGAGTTTTTCAGGCAGAATGATCCAGAGAGGAGAGGAGAAAAGCCCCCTCAATTCATAAATATTTCTCAAAGAAAACCATATTACGTCTGCACGGAGAACCACGGCGATTTTTCTGTGTTTAATCTTACAACTCAACTCCGTCCGTGCTTTGTTGAAGTGAATACATTTACTTTACTGGAGCTTGGAACTCTCTGAAACTTACTTTTTTCGAAACTTAGAGTGGGTGTAGGAGAGTAAAAAAAAGAAATGTTTATCTTTTTGAGCGATGCTCTGATTTTGAGACTTAGAATAGTTAGATGAGATATTTATTTCAAAAGGTCAAAAAAATGGAGAGGTTTGTGTACGATTCTGAATATTTTATTAAGTTAGGTTGCGAACAAACCGTTCTGTGAAGCTTTCTGATATTTCTAGTTTAGTAATTTTTTTATTTATTACTCTTTTTCCAGACGAGTTATATTATTAAATTACGGTTTTACCTGAAGGTTTCTGAAAATGTGCGAAATTTTTAATTCATTGTGTTTGTTTCTTTATAGATAAGTTAATTATTATTAAAAATGAATTTGCTTTAAAGTTTTTGGAACTGCGTGAAATATTTAACTAAAAAAAAGAAACTAAAATAATTTTTTAAAAAAAAATGCATTTATTTTTGCGGAGAAAATGAATTTTAAAAAATATCTATATTTTTGTTATTTTTAATGTATTTAAAATTTCTCAAAATGTACTTATGCCACAATTCTTTAATTTAATAAACAACCATATTACATACTGTCAGTGGGATCCTTTTATATAAACAATCATTCTATACAGAGTGTTGCCAAATTCGACAGACAAATTCAGTGGGGTGATAGTTGTTAACATGGGGACAGCAAAGAACTATAGAAGATGGGTTAGCAAACCACGTTTCATCAGAATATTTCGGAAAATTACTTAAGAAGCATGTGATGCCGAGTGAAATGAAAAGGGTAAAAATACATTTATTAGACTTAAAGTATATTTACTATACGAACAACTCGACTTCAGAAATGCAACAACAAGTGGATAACACAGGAATTCTTCGGCGGCTTTATTTTAGGTTAAAGTGTTTAACCTGAAATTCCTCTTAAGCTTCGACGTATTTACACAGTACATTCACATGGATGTGACCACTTGGCAAAGGCTAAAATAATTACCTTTCGCAAAGTGGACTGCTACCAGACGTGCAGGAAGAAGATTCAATTAGGTTCCTGATGGCGTTCACGGGCATGCTGAGCCATGTCGACTCCAGAGTCGTAACAAGCTGCGCGGGATTACGCGGGTGAGGATCCATAGCGCGAACAACCCGATCTAGATGATCCAAGAAATCATAGATTGTGTTTAAGTCAGGTGAATTTGCTGGCCAGAGGAGAACCTTAAACTCATCCAGATGCTCTTCGAACCTCACATGTATATTTCAGCTGTAGGACATTTCGCATTGTCCTGCTGGTAGATGGCATCATCCTAAGCAAAAACAATGCACATATGGGGTGGATGTCCTCCTCAAGGATAGATGTGTATTTTTATTGATCCGTCGTGCCTGCCACTATGACGAATGAACCCAGAGATGTCAAGAAAGCATTCCCCAGACGACAATGTTCCTGCCTCCAGCCTTAACCATTTTAGTAATGATTACAGGATGTTTGCTTTCAAAGGTTTCACTTCATATATTTTTAACAAAATAATATATTATATGTATGTTCTTATTTGCTTTAATCTTATTATTTACAAGATAAATTAGTATTTACGTACTATCGCAATAATGCCAACGTTCAAGATAACTTGCCAAGTTGGCAACTTTGATTTTGTATGTGTCGTACTCGCTGAATTGGCAACCATGTACTTCTTTTCATATTATATCACCAATACGATTGCAACAATACGTAAGTACTGATAAATTTAATCAAAAAGTAATTTTACACTTAGTTTATAGTACTTTCTAATTGTATATTACAAATAGGTTATGATACTTTTCGCAAATAATACTATATTCTTATAATAGTATTTACAAATAGTTTACAATTACTCTCTTTACAAAACTTTCTACTGCAGGATATTATTGAAATGAATTCAAATGTTATTTTTTTACATCTTTTAATATTTCAATGATCTTATATAGTTTAAATCTTACTTCTTTTTCAATCCTAAGCCATATAAATAGTCAACCTTCCAATCGTCTTGAAACGATATATTTTTTCAAATGTTTTTCTCTTGCATGATATGAAAGATAGTCAAAAATCAGTTCCACCCATAAAATAGTCACTACTCCTCTGTTGTCTGTTATCACTAACCGTAACCCTTCCATATAGAAAAAGAAAATCAATTCGTACCCTACGACACCATCAACAAAAAGCAAAATAGATATATTTGATTTCCTGACAAAGAATTTCCCACCAAATTTTTAATACAATGTTCTTAAACAATTAAATTTCTCAGAGCAATGGTCTATGACCGGGCTGTTGAAATCCTTAAATCCTCTACAGTAGTCTCTGTTGGTGTTTGAAATTTTTACAAAAATATGTTACAAGAAGAGGAATTGTAACTAACATTCCATCTCTCAGCTTGAATGCCTCTACTTAGAAGTGGTATTTAGAGACACTTTCGCTTTAATATAATTGCCTAGTATAGCAGTTTCTATTTTTAATTAGTGATTTAAATAACTAAAGAAAAATTTTAAAAAAATTAAATACTGGAGCACACACAGCAGTAAAAGAGTAAGTAAAGAAATTATGTTTTAAATGTTTTAATTATTGTTAATTACGTAAATGAAATCTTCGGTGCTTACGTATTATAGTATGGACCCCAATTTTGCTACATAAGAGGACGTCACCAGCAACTGCATTAGTATGCAAGAACAAGATTATTGAGTTAATATATGTATGGGAACCGTTTCACATTAATTGTCTTATATCGCGGCATTTGGCGTCATCTTTTCATTTGACGAACTGGTCGACGGTATAATATGCAAATTTCTTCTGTTAGGTTACAACTGAAATTGTACAACTTAAGAAAACAAAAAAACAAAAAGAAATCACATAGTCTTTTAGCTTAAAATCTTTCTTCTAACTCTTTTTATTGTTTAATACATATTCTTGGCCAAATTTCATTGTTATTTTTGCGCAAAAGGAATTCTTATCATTTACATAAAACGAAGGTGATATATTTTTATGTGATTTTAAATTCTCTACTAGAGATCCGAAATTATCTTAGTGATCCCTAGGTGAGTAAACACTAATTTGAATTATCCTTTGGCTTCCTTCTCAGTAACATTACGAAAACCATTTGATACGCATGTACAGTTATATGTTACGGTGACAATTAAATAATCGAACAAGTCTCAAAAATTTGCTTTATTGAAAACAATGCACAAATACCTTTTAATCCCCTTCAACATACACCCCTTCCCCATCAATACATACCTGCAGTTTTCCACTGTTCAAAGCAGTGGTTAGGTATCAAAACTCTCAGAAAGTGTGCCGTTTTTACCTTCCCCACTATTATAGACTGAAAATATGTTCTCATTAATGCATTTTTCCCTTTAAGAAACACTTAGAAGTCGTATGGTGCGTGATTTAGTGAGTACGGTGGATGCTAGAGCACATTAATGCGTTCGTCCGCCAAGAACTGCTTTACAAAGAGCACAATGTGCACTGAGACAATATCTTGGTACTAAATCCATATGTTGAGGCTCTACAGATCTTGCTTTTTCTTCCTTTCTCTTTCTTTAAACTTTCCCAGGACCTCAATGTAGTACTGCTGTTTTACCGTTTGGCCTCGATGTACCCATTCAATCACGATAAGGATATTAATATTGAACAAAATCTATGAGCAACACATGTTCTTGATGTCACAGATGGACAAGAACGCTCGTCATATTCAACAATTTCCCGATTTTCCGAAAATCTTTTGGGCCATTCAAAAAATTGACTATGTGACGTGCAATTATCTCCAAACCCTTCTTTAACGATGCCAATCATTCAGATGGAGTTTTTTTTTAATTTCACGAGGAATTTCAAATTTATGAGCAGCTCGGTTTTTACGTTTATAATCATCATGACACTTCGGCACAACAACGTCTTTTCGAAACAAGGATAAGAAACAAATTAAACTAGATAGAGGCATGAAATAACGTGCCACAAGTACCGGAAATATCAAAGTCAATTATATTCCACTCTCACCCCTTCACACCAAGTCTAGTGGCAAAGGCATGCACAGTCCAGGAATTTAATTGTCACACCTTTATTAACAGATAATTTCCTTTCAATACTTACGACCAATTTTGCCAAATAAAATGATGTCACCAAATCCTGTTATTTGTATCTATAGTTTTGTAACAAGAATGGAAACGTTTTCCCCCTATTGGCTACATGTTGTGGTATTTGGCGAAGTCTTATGATATAAAAAATGATCAACATTATAATACGCAACTTTTTATTTTAAAAACAAAAATTATTTATGCACTAGAAAAATAACTTTATTTTCATCATAATTTGTGATCATCTTAATCAAGTTTTCTCTTATTTAACAAACTGTAAAATTTTCATATAAAACTACAAATCATGCAAAAAGTTGAAAATTTTTACATATGCATGAGAGTAATAGCTTGTGATCTTATATAAATGATGTACGTAGTTAATCTATCAGTGTGTATATATAATGCACAAATGTTTTATGGATTTTAAGAAAATATTAATGAGAAAGAATCAAACTATTTTTTTTTTCATTTTTATATCCACAGTCAATCAAATGTGAAAGAGAAAGGGAAGAAAACTTTGAGATTTTAATTTTTCATTATTAGAATAGGAAACTGTTTTTTATTTAATACTAAATCAATATAAAAATAGTAACACTGAGAGAAAAATATTTTTGATGGTAGAAATATTTTCTAAACACTAATTTGAAATATAATTTTAAACTAATTCCGAGAATAAAAAAAATATATTAATCAAAGATGGAATCTTATTATACTTACAAATACAAAACTTCAGTAAAACCTCTTTAGATTTAAATATTTTCAAGTCCTTCTATAAATAAAAATTAAAACGGATCCGACTAATTAAAAGTTTCTTATATATTATGTCAATAATTGAAATTAAAAATAAGTCCTTGCAGAAACTTTGTCAATTAATTGCTTTATTTTTACTTTGATACCACTCTCTCATCTCGACACCAAATCTTAATTTCCCTTGAGAAAAGAAGAATTAGAGGCACATAGTATTTCCGCAAGCCACTTTATCTTCCCGAAAAAGTCTTTTCGGAACACAAAAAAAGTTAAAAAAGAAAAAAAATCTGGGGATTAGTTGTTCATCTCTGAAAAGGATCTTTTCTACCGCCTTGCAGTAATACTGTAAATGAATATAAACTAATCCCCGACACTTTCTTTCACGCAATGGATCTTCATACTGGCTTATCACTTTTCTTGGCTAAAAAGTTGCTCTCTCTTTTTTACCTCTCTGAAGACTGGACAAATAAATTAGAAAAATAAAGAAAATAGTAAGATATATAAAGTATTCTTATTTTTTTCCTTTGATCGAAAAGAACATACAGTTTGGTAAAATCTTCTTTGTATTTGAAGTTTCTCATTTACAACGTACTTCGAAGCCATCCCTAATAATATTATAAACTCGAAAGTTTGTATGTATAGATGGATGTTTCTTGCTTTTTCACGAAAAACCAATGAATGGATTTTAATGAAATCTTCACAATAATTTAGCTTATACAACAGAATAACACATAATTATAAATATATTATGTGAAGTGTCCAAAATATAGAGATAATGGTCAAATAAGTCGGAAAAATTCTGCCGTCTTCAGGCTATTCTGGTGTGCGCTGCAAAAAAGCCTGCTACAGCATATATCTATCTCTTATGTGTGAAGAAAAACTTTGCACTTTTTGTTTTGTCTACGCCAGACTCTCGCTTCTAATTTCTTGCTTTGATCAGTATAATCACTATTTTTTTATTTCAGAATAAAACTAGATTTCGAAGGGAGAGGTTGTGGCAAGTCTTTCTTTATTTGAATTGCTACTATTGATTTTTTTCATGTGTAAGCCATTATCGCCAAAATAGTGAAACATAAATACAATAAAAATTGCTACTTTATTTATATTCACGTTTTTTTATGATTTTATTATGCACATTTGGTACATTTACATTTACATGCACATTTTGGTTATGCACATTTGGTAGTGACAAATCGATCCTTATATCAAAATAATTACTTTTATCGCTTCTGGTATTTAAAGTAGATAAACTTTGTCTTCCACACTACATCATTTGGACTAATTTGCATATTTTTTGTGGTTAGCAGTTAGTTATAACGCTATAATTTTAATTGAATAGGCAGATATTGTATTTTTTTTAGTATTAAACAATAATAACTACTGTAATGTATTTTTTGGAATTGTAGAAAAAGTACCTACTAAGAATTATGCGGCGAAAGCGTAAGTAGAATTTTTCCCGAAGCTCTAATAAAGCTCGAGCTATTAAAATAGCTAGACAGTTGCCAACTGGACTCTATCGCCAATATTTCGCTATGTTTTCATTGAGTCACCATTATAATGTAAGGAACGACGTTGCTTGCGAATATTACATTTTTAACATAAAATAAATACAACAGAACGTAATATTAACTTATTACACTTTCAGATATAAATTATTTACACTATTTTAAGCGTTCATTACACAAAATTTGTAACAATGTGTTACTTTTTCTGAGCAGAGATCAGCTTAGGAAGGTGTTTTCAAAAATCGACCCACGAGAGAGTTACGGGGAGTAATAAATAAAAAAAAATCCTTTTTATCAGCTATTAGATATACAGACTTAAAAATTTAAGATACATGTTTTTCTTTCTTGTTCAGCTGAGATATGCAAAAAACTTTTTTTTAATTAAATTTGCAATTCACGTAAAATTAAACTCATTAAAAACTTTTTTATAATCCTTCAATCTGTATTGTTTGGTTTTTTAGTTCACGTTTGCAAAGAACGGGTATACCAACTGGTGTATAATATAAAATTCTTCATTAAAAGGTAACTTGTACTACAAAAGTAATTATTATTGATGAATTTTACAGTTTCCAGCACAAATGATGAAGTTAAATAAAATTACTTTTATACTTTCAATAAAATAATTCGTAATTGCGAATCATACAGCCGACCAATCTCGCCGAATCAAAAGACGTCGCTAAATGCCACGATATACAGCCATTTGCGGAAACCATTGCCTTTCATGTTCAAAAACAGTAATATTAAAAATGGCAGCATTTGGTGACATTTTTTTATTTGGCGATATCTTTTCGTAGACGAAATTCACCGACTGTATAATACAAGAGTACAAAATAATTTTTTACACATTTGAGTTTCAATGCTTAATTATCCACAAAGAAGACAGTCGTGGAAACAAAAAAAGCATCGTCAAAATTCATATGTAATATTAAGAATTACAAAAAAAAAATCCTCTTTTGCGCTCAAAAATACAAGAAATTTCATGGTATATTACCAGTATTCAGAATTACAATTGATAATAAAGCAATTATTTTCCTTTAAAAAACTTATTCTTGTTATTTATTTTTGTACATAAGGAATTAAAATTTTCTTTCATAACTCCAATAGTGTAGCTTGTATTAAGCAAAATAAGAATTTTACATTAAAAAAATCTTTGAATGGTAATAAATTTGTGAAAGTCAGATGTGTTAAATATTATAATTTTACACAAATTTTTGTAAAAGGTTTTTCCTAAAAGTCAATCATGATCTTAAACGAGAAAATTTTCTTATATTATTATTGCTGTTATTTTAACGTTATTGTTTTATTGTCACTGTTATTTATCCATGGAAACAAAATCTTAATTATTTACAATATATTCTTATAAATTTAGAGTAAGAATTACACTTATAATTTTTAATCGCTTGAGATGGGATTTTTAGTTTAGATGAACACAGAAATACAAATTGAACAGTACAATTTCCTTTGTATAATAATTGATTTTAAAAATCTGCAATTATCAATTTAAAAAGAAAAAGAAACTCGTTGTAAAAAAGTGTTTATTTGTGAGTTAGTCAAAAATTTTAATTTGATATATAGAACGTTTAACATTAGTTAATTATGAGTTTCAAAATATTTTTTTTAAAAGTATTTGAAACAAATACTTAGGTTTTGTGTCTTCATCTTGCCAAACCAAAATATTTTCTGTCAAACGTGAAAGGATATATTCATAGAAATATACTCTTGTTTGATCATTAGTACACGATACAGTATAACTTACAGTAAGTTAAAGATTATTATTCAAAAAAGTTATAAGACTGAAAATTACTATATATACACAGAGCATATTATTATTATACTAGTCTAAAAATTAAACAAATTATTTCGTTGTAAAATCATGGTTTAAATAAAAGCAAACGATTTATTTAACGCCACAATTTCGTAAAAGTCAGATAAAGCTTCTGAAAGTAACTCATATATATAAATAAAAAAAGATTTTCATATTAAAATACGTGCCTATTGAAAAATAAATTTAGAAATCCTATTTTAAAACATACGAGTGTATTTACAGTCCATTTTGCATTAATAAATCCAGTGATTTTTTTGAGTGACTAATATTTTTCCTTCTACTGAAAAAACTGACTGCTAAAAAAGGGAAAATGAATTATAAAAACTTGAAAATCTGTTAAGTTCTTACTGCACCAACAAATGCAAATGGTTTTAACGTGTTCAAATAACTACAAATACAGTCATATTGGCATCATTTTTGGCGACTTAGCGACCAGTTTGGCTACTTGTGTCAAAACTTGAGAAGGTTTTTTCTCACATTTTAAAGCGCTGATTTGAGCTGAAATTTTCTATACACTATTGTTTTGGGTAAGAATACCATAATTTAATTATAATTAATTAAAGTTAATTGGTTATAACTTAATTATTTAAAGAATTACAGATACAGCCATGTTGGTTTCATTTTTAGCGATTTGGGTCAAAAAAGATTTTTTTTCTCCCGTTTTAAAGCATTCAGTTGAACTGAAATTTTATATACACGATTGTTTGGGATGATAATACTATACTTATAAAAGATAATTAATAAAAATTAATTACCACTTAATGTTGTGATTCTGTCATATGTATATACATATTTATTAATTGTAACTATTGATAAAAGGTAACTATTTGATAAAAGGTAGCTAAAATAAAATTTTTCTTTGTTGATATAAGTAGGAATTGACTTAATTTTTTTATATTACTTGTTTTTTATTAAACAGATCCAAAATTCAAGTGATTTTTTTTAGTTTTATCCTTAAAATAACGTATTGTTTCAATTTTCATATGTTGTTTCGAGGGGGAATAGAAAATAAAACTCATAGAGGCAAGTCATTCCATATTTTTAAACAAACTTTTCCTTTCCAACCCTACTATACTCCAAATAAAACATTCTATTGTCTTGTAATTATTTTCACGGAAAGAAGACATCGATCGCAATTGAAAAGTCCAATAAATGGATACTGTGTATAATCCATAATTCTCATTTTCAAAAGGAAGGCAATCCAAGCCGGATAAAGTTTTATCGAGATCATGTACAAAAGAAAGCTGGTGATGCTTTTCTTTTCTTTGAGAAATATTCAGCAATTACTTTTGACAGATACAGAATGGCTAGACATAAAATAGAATTCTGCTACTTTTTTGTATCTGTCTGTGGTCATATGGTTAATTTTATTAAAAATACAATGAAAATAATGAAATTATTTTCAGAATTCCATACTTTTATTCTTAAAAGGAAAATGTTACATTATATCTTGTCTCTTCAGTGTTTTTTAAATAGCGCCCGTTTAAAAATGCAAACAAAAAGTTTTACATTCAATTAAAAACAAAACAATTTAAATGCAATAATGATTTAATTTTCTAATCGAATTAAAAACATCATAATAATTTTTTCTTGAAAGTATAAAGTTTTTAAGTGTATCATAATTATTATTGTGTGGGAAATTTATTAACGATGTACATCAAAATGCCAATGTAATTTTTCTTATTCTCAGAGAAATAAATCGTAACTAAGTAAGCATGGTAAATGGTCATGTATATTTTCCTAAGAATATATAAATTTCAATAAATTACTAAACACTTTCCTGGCAAAAAACTTTGATCTAAATGAACTTTGATAAAATGTTCCTTTTATTTTTGCTAAAAAGGCCGAGAAAGCTAAATTGCTTATAAATTTCAAAAACATGTTTTCAAACTGTTTTTCCTTCTAATGATCTTTGACAACCTGAATTCAGGCTTTCATCGCTTATTTTCTTCAGTTAAAAGTGAAGAAATATTAAATTAAGCCTACATCTCTCTCTCTCTTCTCTCTCTGCAAAATAATGATTATTCAAACATATCATATTTTTAGACATTTAGTCTTATAAGTTCTTTGGTACTATCCCTATTTTATCAATGGCTGTTCAGACACACCTTTAAAAATATATTATACTGATATATTTTCTAAGCAATGCTTTTATTATTAGATTTCAATGGCGGAATTTACCTTTCAAAGTAAATATACTGGAAACGAAAAATAGTCCTTTTAAAAGTGAATAATAGAAAAATGATTTAAATTCAATTTCATTTGTATACAATTTCATGCTTTTTTCCCCATAAAATAAATAGTTTCAATGAGTTAATTTAAATAATCACCCTCAATTTTCAACACAACTTTTTTTAAAAAAATTCTTTTAAAAAGAAACAACAATTAATTACTAATAAATAACTATAACAAAGAAATAGAAATGAAAACTGTAGTCATAGGAAATCTCATAGAAATAATTAATTTGCCAAAAAAAAAAAATAAAGAAAAATAAAATAAAATAAAAATGCAGCTTATAAAAAGCTTTTGTGAATTTTTTATCGAATTAAAATAGGCAACTCTTTTTGTTAGAGGAGAGATTAGTTAAAATTTTTCATTAATCAGGAAAACTTAATTTAAGGTATCCGACTACGCTCGGAACCGTGATTATAAAAAAGCGCATAAATGGATGATTTTCATGATACTTAGTGTCACTTAGATTAGAATATATGTATAAAATTGTTTTAAGGATATTTTGACAAAAAAAACTATTTAAGTATAATATTTTGGCAAAAAATTAACTTAGAATAATCTTTTTTCAAAATGTTTTCCCTTTATAAAAATGCTTCTAAAATAATTATATTTTGCGTATATAAAGTAAAGTCTTCTCCAGAGAGTCTGAAATATTTTTTGTGAAAAATTCACATTATTTTCAGAGTTACAACCCATTGAAATAATGACCAGCGTTTTTTTCTTAAAATTTCTCTCCTGTGTTGTCGCAAAACATAGATAAACCCACTTCTAAGTTTTTATACTTCAAAAATTCTAGTTGAACCTCTGCACAGAGGATTGAGCTATATACAGGCAAAATATTATTATAAAATAAGCATTTTTTACAAAACGAGAATATTTTGAAAATTGGTTATTCTATGTTTTTTTTTGTGAAAATATTGTACTTAAATAATTTTTTATTGTATATAATAATATTCTTAAAACAATTTTATATAAGTGACACTAAATATCATAAATATTATCCACTTATATGCTTTTGAAAAATCACGGTTCCGAACATAGTCGGATACCTTAAAAGAAATATTTCATGTTTGTGATAACTGATATGGTTTTCATCAGAAAAAAATACTTCCAATAGAATTTTAAAATTATTTTATATACACTGTTATTGCATCTCAGGCAGGTGACTAATAAAAGTAAATTAAAGTTCAGAGGGCGAGGTAGACCAGGATTCTTTATTCTATATGAAAGACAGTGTATAAAAGATCAGGATTCATACGCAAATTCAAGTATGATATTTGACGAAAACGGTGCTGGATGTTATAAATTTTATTCTCTGAAATTCTGTTTGTTTCTTTCAATAATTAAGAGCAAAATGTCAGCAAGGCATCATTTGAATGACTGCGATCATGGACGAGCAGTTGGACGACTGGAAGCAGGTCAAAGCGTCACCACTATAGCTGTTGCAATGGGTGTATCAAAGAGTGTCACCTCGCGATTAAAGACATTCAAGGTGAAAGTGGAATGGCTTTGGGGATGCCTGCCCGGGAGTCGTGGTAGGAGCACCACTTCTTTAGAGGATTGCTATATAGCACCTCGTGGCAAAAAGGAACAGAAATTTCACTTCTGGCTACATAGCTGCAAAGTTTGCAACTGCTACCGGTACGCATATTTCAACAATAATCATCTCACGGCGATTAAATCAATTTGGTTTGTATGCATGGAAGCCTGTTCGTTGTATCCTATTTCAGTCACGCCATCGTCGAGAGAGATTATGCTAGTGTAAGGATCATGTTGGTTGGGATCCCCAAAATTGGTCTAGAGTGATATTCTGCGAATATCGTTACAGTGCGACAAGTGATTCTGATCACCAATTACCGTGAAGAAGGCGTAGAACACGTTATGCACAAAAGTTTGTTTATAAATGAGATCGGTACGGCCAGGAGTGATGGCGTGAGCAGGCATCAAATACGCAATATCAGAACACTGCTTCCCATCTTTGAGCAAAGAAGCATTAACTTGCAACGGCATTGCAGACAGATTATTCGCGATAATGTTTGTGTTTTAAGGAATGCTGCAAGTCAAGACTTTCTGTTTATGGACGACAATGCACTGTCACACAGAAGCGTTGAGGAACCGGACACACCGCAAAGTGAAAATATTCTCCGTTTGCAATGGCCTGTTTACTGTGTGATACCCTACGGGCTGTGGGTATCATCTCTTCATCATCCACGCGACCTAAGTTAGAGGGGAAAAAAATGGGCCATTAATAGCTTCCATAATAAAACTAGTTTATTATTATCTCAATTTATATTAAGCAAAACAACAAAATTCTAGGAGACTAATAATCAGGAGTGATATGACATAAATTACAATTCTAACAAATAGCGCAGTTTTTTGAGACACTAGGTGGATTCCTTGTGTGCCGACAAGTATAACACAAAGCTTACAAACGTAAGTCAATACTCAAAACAATGGAAGTTAAATGCAGAAGGATATAGGCACAAATGGGAAAGTTGATACAAATACAACAAATACAGAATTAAATACAAGATTGCTCACATTCAAACGGAGACAATCAATAATAAAATTATACAATGAGGAAGATACGATAACATGATCACAAAAAATTTTCAAAATACAAATACATAAAGCACACACACACACACACATGTATATTCGCGTACAATAAATTTTAACAAACACACACAATTTACTATCTAAATAATGCAAGAAAAAATGCTATTAATGTATGCACAAAACGATGTATCCTTCAACAAAGGCAGAGAAAGGAGGAGGCCACACTATATTGGTCTTTTGTAGGCAATTCCTGAGTGTACGTCTTTCCGAAGAGAATTTAGCACAAGCAAGAATCAGATGCTTTGCATTCTAGATTGTGTCACTGGAGCAAGAACACTGATCAGAAGGCGAAAAATTGAAGCACTTTAAACAGGCATTAAAGTTTCCATGCTCAGTTAGAAACTGGGTAAGTTTAAAATTAGGATGAAAATGCTTAGCCTTTAAACGGCTCTGAATAGAAGGAATAAATTCCTTGGTGAGATGCGCATTATTTGAAATTTGATACAAGTTATTCCACTCGAATCTTAACTTCAAAAACCTTCTTATGATATGATTTTGGAATGCTCATAGGAATCAGATCGCTTAATTTTGTCGCTTCTTTTGCAAGCCAGTCAGCATTAAACCACCGAATCTATATTTATAGATGATTCCTTAACTTACTGGAATTCGCTACAGTACTGAAGATTAATATAATCTATCTTACCGATATCCCACGGCGAACAGCTACCATTTCTTATACCGTCAAAATAATACTGTATCCAACTTGATCCGACTAATGGACAATCTTCTGGCTTCGAACCAACTTAGAACTTCACTTAGAACTCACTTAACTCTCATAGAACTCACTTAACTCTCATAGAACTCCCTTATAAAGAACTTAACGCGAATACTAAAGCTCCAATACATACACATTCCTAATCTGCATAATCGCATCCTCTTCCTGAATTGGTTGGAAAGAATTGCCATTCTGGTCCCAAAGATTTCCCTAGAGGGTTTTAGTAGGGCACGATAAAGTCCCGTCCCAACTGTCCCAAACTAAATTCTATTGAATATGCTCAGATGCTCTTGGCCATCCCACTCCGTACAGTGCAAGAACTCAAAACCGTTTGAGACAGGAGTGGGACAACATCCCCCAAGGAGTCCTCGATAGTTTAGTGAAGAGCATGGAGAAAAGATTTAAAATGTGCATTAGTGTCCGTCGTCAACACGCATCTTACTAAGGTTCTAATGTTGTAATCATTCTGACCTAAACATGAATTTTTTGTGGCTGTTTGGAAATAATCCAAGGAACATCTTTTTTTTTTTTTTGTTCTTTAATTTTTAATTCTTCAATGTGGCTATATCTGTACTATTTTGCACTGTAATAAATGTACATTCTCCCTACTAAATATGTAGTTTCATTTCTTCAATTATTGTCTAGTCTTATCTATTCTTAATCATTATCTATTCTTAATTACTCCGAAAAACATAACTGTTTCTTACCAAATATCTAGCAATGAACAATAACGTGATAATACAAATCTGTTGTTGTTGCTCATGCCACCTTTCTGACATAGTCAGATCGAGGCCCACGAAATTCATCGTGGCGATGGGCTAGTCGTGCACCTGTCGTTGGCCTTAGCCTTGAGCACCATACAGGTGACAGTACGATTTAGCTCGGTGAAATTCCCGAAGAGACGATAGAACATTACGATCGATGGCGATACCATCTATCTCCACCTCCACAATTTAGGCATGGAACTGAAGTGGAGGGAAATTTTCTCCAGTTCCCTGTACTCGTGATTCAGCCCACAAGACTTTCGGACCCACTGATTTAACGAGCACATACTCCGTGTGTACTAGGAGGGTACTTGGCGTCACGGGCATCGAACCAAGGCCTTCCGGTCCGGAGTCTGGTGCTCTAACCACTAGGCTACCCACGGACCTCTGATAAAAATCTGATTCATACTTATTTAATAATGGTTTTATTAAATCATATGGAATAATCAGATTATATTATTTAAGAAGATTTGTAAGAATATCCTCTTATATATGAAAATTTACATTTTTTAAATCTTCTTTTTGAAAAGTATACGAATACGTTTCATGTGTACGAATTAAAATGTATTTAAAGTATATTGATTAAAATGCGCTGAAGTAGCTTATTAATTTTTTTTAGCTATTGATTTAGAAATAGAATGTGGAATAGAAACATTTAAATGGAATTCTTTTATTTGGTGTCTTACATCCAAGAATTAAAATATACAAACCCATTGCAAAAATTTAATTTTTGAACAGCAAGTTTTCAAAAAGAATTTGCCTTTGATCACAAAATCGTGAGACATTTTTGTGATAAAAAATCTCATTCAAAAAACAACTTGAAATAAGTATCTCTTTTTTACAAAGAACAGTAGTTTTGGAGTTCTCTTAAGAAATGAGTTCCTGAACTTTAAACGAGAATCAAACATCAAAACTCAACTTCCTATTATTTTTTATCCGTCTTTTCTTTTCCTTAGTACTTCATTTTGTTTCATGTCTGTGTGGATATAAACCAAACATTTTAACGAATTTTTTTTAATTTTCTTCTTCAGCAATGTCAGATGCTTTTAAAAATTTTTACTTCTGTGCTGCTTTTCCAATCTGGCAACTTTTTTTCAAAAAACCGCTCTCAATCTGTAAAACGTTTTCTGAAACGACAAGAAGTAAACTCTTCTTTCTCAGACTGTTAGAACTTTGGCTAACGACTGTTCTTCTGTTGTTAATTTTTTCTTCTTCAAGAGCTAAAGAAAAGCAATTACAAAGCAACTGCAGTAAAAGTGACAAGGGAAAATTAGCCAGTACATTTATCACAATTTTTTTACCTTTTCTATCTCATTTATAAAGAATACTTATGTTCTTATATCAACTGTATTTTAAAAAAGAATTCATAATTTTATCGCAATTTACAAGGGTTTTTTATTTGTTAAGAAGAAAGTAAAGAATTTTATGTTTATTTTTTATTAATTGAATACAGTATACTATTGCGTCGGCTGATTAGACGAACACTTCCAGACAACACGTGTCATGTTTTAAGTACGGGGGGTGAGCATAATACTCAGATGGAATATTGTATTCAAAAAAAGAGACCGTGTATTCTTCCCTCATGCCTGGGGGCAAACAGATGTTGAGCCATTTCTGAAAACCTCTTTGTTGGTACCACACATCTTCCTTCTCCGACACCTATATGACTTTCAGCTACAATGATTTATAGAAAGGCACTCCTGTTGAACAGTTTATATTATTTCGTTACTTCGCACACGTGGGCCGCGAATTACTTGAAGAGAAGAATGTCGGCCTGTTATGATGAAGACATTCCTGGAGGGTATCCTCAGTGTTAAAGGAACATATCTATTGATATAACCTTCGTAAGGTGAACGAGGTACGGCAATGGAGTTGATCTCAGTCGCGCCAGCCTATTGTCTCAAAGAACCAATGGAGTTAGGACGAGGACGATGAGTTCCGTATGCAGGTCTACTACACTCGCCAATCAGAGATTATTGGGGGCTTTAGCTGCTCCCCAAGGACCAAGAGAAAGGAACTGCGATTACCTTTTACAGACTGAGTGTGCGTAGCATCCTCTCGAGTGATTTAATCAGGGAGAGACCAGCGACAGGGGTTTAAGGGGCAATCGCACCCGGGAGACTACTACCGAAGATCTTAGAACATTGTTCTGGTTTTGAACTTTTCCTAAGCGAAAGACTGTGAAGATTAGCACTATTATTAAAAGAGTTAATTCTTTTTAATTAATTTATGAATAAAATGCCTTTGGTGAATTAGCGGTGTATTCCCTCTCGCTTTCAAGTAATGAAGTAATTTTCAAGACTCACTTCACTACAATACCTAAATTCTCTAACTATTACTAGATAATGTAATGTGAATTTTATATTCACTTTAAAATAGAAATATATATACAAGAATTACATACACAAAACAGCCAACATAAGGCTAGTTTTAAAAGAGTGAAATATCTTAAGGTATTCGACTACGTTCGGATTCGTGATTTTGCAAAAGAGTATAAATGGATAATATTTATGATATTTAGTGTCACTTAGATAAGAAAATGTATATAAATTGTTTTAAGAATAGTATTACAATAAAAATTATTTAAGTATAATATTTTGACAAAAAATGAACATAGAATGGCCCATTTTCAAAACATTCTCCTTTTATGAAAAATATTAATATTTTGCCTGTATATAGCTCAGACGTATGAACAGAGGCACAACTAGTATTTTTGAAATATATAACTTAGAAGAAGGTTTATCTATATTTTACTACAACAGAGGAAAGAAATGTTAAAAAAAAAAACGCCGATAATTATTTCAATTGGTAGTAACTCTGAAAATAATGTAAATTTTTTCAAAAAAAAATCCTAGTTCAGACTCTCTGGAGAAAAGTCTTTACTTTATCTAAGCAAAATATTATTATTATAGAAGCAGTTTTTATAAAAGGAGAACATATTGAAAAGAAATTATTCTAAATGAATTTTATGCCAAAATATTGTATTTAAATAAGTATTTTTTTGTGATAATGTTCTTAAAATCCTTTTATACATGTATTCTAATCTAAGTGACACTAAAATATCCATTTATGTACTTTTTAAAACCACGATTTTGAACGTAGTCGGATACCTTAAAATAGTGAAATATCTTGAGTGAAATAATTTGGTTAGTTAAAATTTACAGGCTGTATTTAAAAGCTAGTAAGTTACAGTGAAAGTCAGTTTCATGTTGATGTTTTATATTAATATTTAAATGCGCCATTTTACATACACCAGCTTGATATTACATTTGAGTAAATAAAGAATTCATTTGGTAAGTGTTTGATGTAATATAATAAATTCCGAATTGAATGTTACAATGTCATGTAATTACATCAAAGAACGTGAGGTTCATGTGTCCATAACGTTATGCTATAAGTTTATATGAGTGATAATATTATACTGACACATGTGTTTTAAGGTGATGTTTTTGATTTAGTATCCCAAAAAATCTTCTCATAAATTTCATAAGTGACTGACATATTTTTTAAGTCTGACTTTTTTTATGCGGCCTCTTTGCACGAAATAAAAAAGTTTTTTGTAGTATGTCGATAAAATTGTTTGTTATATATAAATATTTATGAAATTTTCGAATATCTGTTTGCACTATTTCTTTTATGCGGTCCTTATCTACCGCACAATATCAAGTTTAACTGTATTAATATAACTTCATGGAATATTAAATAAAATAATTTACAATAAAATAAACCTACTTTACTCCAACAGAAGTCACTAGCTGGCAAAAAAATAATGTAAATGTAAATTTTTTTAGTAAAATTTATTATGTTATTTTGCACAAAAAAAAGAGTTACTTTTAAAATAACGTAAATTTTTTCTGAAATAAACACAACTTGCAAGCCTACTAATGTTGATTATATACCTTAAACTGCGTTTTTAATAAATAAACATTTGTTATTATGTATTTCTAAAAATTTATTCAACTTTTCAGAAACAGTTGTGCGTTTTTTAAATAAACATTTGTTATTATGTAGCAAATCAACAAAAATGACTTTTAACTGAGCAAATGAGACTTTTTAATTGAAAAATTCACGAGCTAAACCTTCTTAAGTGTGTGTGTGTGTGTATCCCATTTCTCTATAAATCATTCAAAAATGTATTTTCAAACGTTTATTGGAAAAAAAAATTGCTGCCATTTCGGCTTTGAAGGCAGTTAAATTTTTTGCTTCTCTCAGTTGGAAGCATTTCAGCAATCTAAATTACGATGCTGATATTCATGTAAATGTTTTAGGTAAAAGATAGTGGTAGAAGTTTTTACCTTAAAAAGGCAATTTTTTAGGGTTTGAAAGGAAGGAAAACAAAAGGAAAAATTTTTGAAAAAGAAAAATAAAACTTTGAAACTTTGCATACGAATTAATATCACAGAAATAAATTGTTAAATAAAAGTTAATGTTAGAAAAAAAGAACCCGAATTTTTTTTTACTGGGTAATATGCGTACAATTTCTCATTGTTTGAAATTTTTCACATGTTACTGCCTATATGATCATTTTTTAAGGAAAATTAATCGAGAGTTTAAAAAATACTCATTAAAATGGTCATAATATTAAAAAGAAGTACACACACCAAAACTGGTGTCCATACATGAAAAGCTATATTTTTATAAAAAAATGTGATCTTGACGCTTGATTCGTTTTTACATTAAAACAAAGGGGAAAGGGCTATCTGAATTGACCCTTTTGAAGTACTGTGCTAGTACCTATACATGTACCATGTTTATTTAAGGTATCTAACTACGTTTGGAGCCGTGATTTTGCAAAAGCACATAAATAGATAATTTTCATGATATTTAGTGTCACTTAGACTAGAATATATGCATAAAAGTGTTTTAAGGACATTTTGACAAAAACATTTATTTAAATACAATATTTTGGCAAAAAAGTAACTTAGAATAATCTTTTTTCCAAATGTTCTTTCGTGAAAAATGGAAATTACGTGGTCCGTCGCCAAAAGCCCTCGTGTAGCTGAACAGTGCGACGTTAATATTCAATCAATCAATCAATTCATGAAAAATGGTTCTATTATAATAATATTTTGCATGTATATAGCTCAGACTTCTCTACAGAGGCTCATGTAGAATTTTTGAAATATATAACTTAGAAGTGGGTTTATTCATATTTTACGACAACAGCGGGGAGCAATTTTAAGAAAAAAATTCCAATAATTATTTCAATTGGTGGTAACTCCGAAAATAATGTGAATTTTTCAAACATTCTAGTTGAGCCTCTGTAGAGAGGTCTGAGCGATATACAGGCAAAATATTATTATAATAGAACCATTTTTCATAAAAGGAGAACATTTGGAAAACAAATTATTCTAAGTTAATTTTTTGCCAAAATATTGTATTTAAATACATTTTTTTGTCAAAATGTCCTTAAAACAATTTTATGCATGTATTCTAATCTACGGGACACTAAATATTACGAAAATTATCCATTTATGCGCTTTTTTAAAATCACTGTTCGAACGTAATCGGATACCTTAAAGAGGGTTAGATTATTGTTGGAGTAAGATTTGTGATTAGAAGAAAAATGTTTGAAAACTGAAAATATAATTTGAGAATAAGAATTAAAATATTGCTAGTTGTTATATGGTTTAACAACTACATTAAAACTGGCCGTGGTATGAAAGTAGTCAAGGTAACAAACTCGTAGCCACCTTGGCATGAGTTCGAGCCCAGTATCTCTGAAGACCGGACGTGTAGGGGGATGATGATCACACATCTTCCCTTTGGTGCGAAGTGGAAGTTAAAAGCTCAGGTGTCGTCCTCATCACTTAACCTTGGTTCACAATTCTGAGTTACATCCCACCAAAAGTCCTCAAATAGCTGAATAGTGAGATGTTAATATTCACTCAACCACATTAAAGGTATTAAAATTTAATAGTTTTAAGGTATTTAGTTTAATTAGTTAAAATCCAGAAAATTTTTAGAATAATTGAATTTTGTTTTTTTATATTTCGTATTTACTAAACGCATTTCTATGCGTTTTATATATATATATATTCGATTTTTCTTAAAAAATTAAATCTTAAAAATACAAACTTCAATTATTGTATAATTAACTTAATCTATTTTCTTAATTTACAAATAATTTTAATTTTCAGCATATTTCATTTATTTTATTTACATCATTCTATTTTAGATTTCTTTTCTACTTAGTAGCATATTAATTATTTTACCATCATTAAAAACTAACATTAGAACGCTTTTAAAAATAATAAAATAATCTTTATGAAATTAAGGAAATTTATAGATGTACTTTTGAATAATAATTAACATTTGATTTAAAGATTTGTAACTTAGAAATAATTCGTTAAAAATACATTGTCACTTAAAAGGATCATGGTAAGGTTTGGGTAAGTCATAAAACCTTTTGCTTAAATGACTATTTAGTTTTTATATTTATCTAAGGGTAATGTAAAGGCTAAGTAATCTTTCAACCCAAAATGTCAAAGATAATCAGAAGCAGGAACATTTAGGGAACATATAATTGACAGTGGTAAATAATTTAACTTGTCAGTTTGCTTAGAAATTAGTAAAAGGAAACATTTTGTCAAATATTATTATAATCAAAGCTTTCTTTTAGCGAGAAATGTTATTTAGTATTTAGAAAGAATATTCCCCCATGGGAAGAATATAGATGATTGCATGCAACGCAAAGGAACTTCAGTTCATGCATAATTAATAAGAAACAACTTAAGGTGAAGTAAATAACCTAGAATTTGATTTAATTAATTATTAATTAAGATTTAGAGTTATAAAAGGGATCTTACAGAGAGGAAAGAAAAAGTAATTATTTTATTTTTACTCTGAACAAAAGTTGTTGCTATAAGATAAAATTAAATTACATTATAAATGTGTGCAAAAAGAGATTGTTTTTTATTTGGTAAAGCAGTTTTTTAGCATATATGCGATAAATTTACTTATAAATGCCTGTGTGTGTGGATGCTACCCGAGACAATAAAAAATTATTTTTACTTTCCTTAAAAACTTATTACGTTTCTTAACAAACTGTTTCTAATGCTTTTTTATATGTACTTGGTTAGTTTTTTTAATATTAGTTTTAGTTGATTAAATGTCCTAAAGCTTTCTCCCATTATCAAAGTTCTTTAATACTTATGACGGGGCTTTATCGCGACTTCTACTAAAACCCCCTTGGGAAATCTTTGGGGCCAGAATGGCAATTCTTTCCAACCAACTCAAGAAGAGAACGTGATTATGCAGATTAGAAATGTATATATATTGGAGCTTTAGTATTCGCGTAGAGCTCTAGGTGGAGGCCTTAGAAGGCAGGGGTTCTAAGGAGAATTCTATGAGTACTAAGTGGGTTCTAATGAGAGGTTAAAAGAACCTTAGAAAGTCTTAGGAAGTACTAGAAGAACCATATAGAAGTGGGTTTGAAACCAGAAGTTTGCCCATTTGCCGGATCAAGTTGGATACAATATTATATTGACAATACAAGGACTGGTAGCTGTTCACCGTGGAATATTGGTAAGATAGATTATATTAAACTTTAATACTAGAGCGGATTCTAATAAGTTAAGGAATCATCTATAAATATAAATTCAGTGGTTAATTTATCATAAAGGTAGTGAGTAAGGTTTAAGGCGCTATTTTTTAAGAATTGTAGTTTATGTCATATCACTCCTGATCATTAGCCTCCTAGACTTCTATTGCATTGCTTAACATTATTTGAAATAATAATAAATTAGTTTTATTATGGAAGCTTTAAGTGGTCAATCTTTTGTCCCCACAAACTCAGGTCACGTGGATGAAGAGATGATACCCACAGTCTGAGGGGGTATCACATGCTTTTGTGTAAAATATAATTATATTGTGGACAAAAATATACAGGCGTTGCCGAATTTGACCGAGAAATTCCAAGGGTTGACAGAAATACCATGGGGACGTCAAATCAACTTAGAGCATGGAGTCATAAACCCGGTGAAAATAGCTGTTGGGGGGGGCGAAAATTCACAGCAGCCCTTTAGCAGAGTACAAACTAAAGAATCCTTTTAGTTACATGACCAAGATTCAAATTTATGTTGTTCTTCTACCATTTTATGTAATTCAAATACGGGTTTAAATCTAGTTTAAGTATTATTATCGTTTATATAATCGAAAAGAAAGCCTAAGGGTAAAGGTGATCCATTTATCAATCAGTAGATTTTCTTCCTGGTAAAAAAAAAAAAAAACTCCCTTATCCCTTTCTATTTTCTATCCGTCGTCAATTTATTTGTGAAGTCTTACCGTAAATAACAAAAAAGTGCAACTTTTTATCTAAGGGAAGTAACGTGTTATCATGAAGATCCCTTGCGTGAAAGACGGTGTCTGGGATTAAGTTATATTCATTTATAGCTTTACAACAAATCAATCGAAAATATACCTTCCAGAGAGCAACAGCTAATTTGTACTTTTGGGGGGCTTATTTTTGGTAGCAAGAAAGTAATTTTTTAGCTAAGATAAAGTGGCTTACGGGAAAAGAACTTTTGCTTTTAATTCTGTCTTTCTGAAGGAAAAAATTAAGTTTGCAATTGATGTGAGTACGGTTTCTGAATGAAAAAAAAAATGAATTGATAATGTTTTTTAGGACCTTGTATTCTTTCTAATTATCTGGGCGATGCAACAGATAAAACTCTAGATAAAGAATTTTTATTAACATTCATATATATATAGTATTAACTTCTTTTCTGAAGTACAGAAAGTTTTTAATAGAATTTCTTCGGAAATAATGATATTTTTTACCTTAAAGTGTACTTTTCTCACTCAAAATAAACGCTGTGGAAAAAATATTTTTCCTTAACTTTATTACTAAAATTTTATTTTGATGCTAAATAAAGTAACATTTCTGTATTCTAAGTAAAATATCTAAAAAGCAATTTTTTAATCCTTTTTTCCCATTAATTCTATATTTCATAATAAGAATAAGAAAATATTTTTTATAGCCTTTATATTGCGAGGCTTATTTAACTCTTATAGATTATTGTTCGTTGCATTACACATAATCCTGCACAGCTCAACTGTTTTATTTTTATAAATAGCTCTTATATAATTCAATACAGTTATTAGTTTACTTGCTACTTATTTTTTTGAAAATGCTTAGAATTTATTTAAAAAAAAACATGTTTTATCTTTATGATGAAGAATACTCAACAAACTTGTATATTCTAATAAAATAAGTTTATACCGATATACAATATATGAGCTCTGTGAGCTTGAAGTAAATAAGTAACTTATCTGTAAAATTCCAGCGGATGCCTCATTTTTTGTCTTGGTATTGTATAAAGGTAGTATAAAGTTAGTTAGAACTATTTACTATACATACTGATTAAAAATTGCGATAACTGAGTAATTATCAATACAGAAAGCTACTATTTATATATTTCCGCTTGATAATACCCAAGAAATTCTTTTTGCTTTACTTAGCACGACTGCGTGCGCATGCGCAGATTTTTTTTTTTTTCTTCTTGGAAATTAAGTACTTGTACGAGAAGTCAGTCTGTATCGTGTATGCTGCTTTTTTGCGTTATTAAAAAAATCTTTAAAATGAAGCATTGCGTATGGCTTGATGGATTAGACTTACTAGATTAGATTAGAATAACAATACAGATGAATTAGATTCATACAAGATGAGCCACCAATGCAGCGATTTAAATTAGATTATAGAAACCTAGATACTAGAACTCTTTGATGACCACACCCATGTATTGTTACGAATTTTGTGTAATTAATTTTTAAAACAGTGTAAGAAATTTATATCTGGATGTTAACTACGTTAATATTACTTTCTGGTGTATTTATTTTATGCTAAAACTTTAAAATTAGAATTTTAATATTTCTGTTGTAGGCAAAACTATGAAAGACGATTCGTCGGTCCATGTTACTTTCTTCCGCATCAATAAAAAGGGTTTTGAATGTGACGCCTTTGTATACAACATCTGGCATTAAAATCTGTGACAAGAGGTTTGGGGATTGCGGTTGTGCCGTAAATGTTCCCTTTATAAATTGGCGTTCTAGAAGTAATCATTGACAATGAAGAATCCACATTCTGACTGAGCTCTGCAGTCAGGCAGTTGTTCGTTTTTTAGACATTACAATTAGTTTCAATTCCCTGCAATCTATTTCACTGAGCTTCTTGCTTCTGTACACTATTTTGACTATCCGAGATTTTCTTGCCGTGTTCTGTGTTTGTTGTAATGACTTTAGACCCCGTACCTTTTGTAAATGTCTAAAATCTGGGATGTCTCGGTCAAACTTGCTCCAGCTAGACGAGTTCCTAAAATTTGTCCTATTCTAAAATCTGAGAGGCCTGACATTTTACACTTTTTAAAAAAGTTAAAAAACTTACAGAACTTCAGTGCAACTACCACATAATACCAGAATATATACGTATATTTCTATCTTTATTTATAAAAATATTCTGTGCGTGTGTTTGTCACTAAACTCCTCCTAAACGGCTGGACCGATTTCGATGAAATTTTTTGTGTGGGTTCAAGTAAATTCGAGAATGGTTTAGATTCCCAATTCGGTCCGATATCACAATTAGTTAAAAAAGATATTAATTAAAAACATTCAAAAAATACAACTCAACATTCACCTGCATTGTTGTAACAACGCTATTGTTATAAACAAGTAAAATAAAAAAAAAATTAAATATCAATTCCTACTTAGATCAACCAAGAAAAATTTATTTTAGCTACTTTTTATTAAATAGTTGCAATTGATATAAATATGTATATGCATATGACAGAATCACAACGTTAGGTGGTAATTCATTTTCATTAATTATCATTTAAGTATCGTTTTGTCATCCAAAACAACCGTGTATATAAAAATTCCTTTCAAATGAATGCTTTAACACGTGAAAAAAAAAAAAACCTTTTCAAATTTTGACATAAGTCGCCAAAAGAGTCGCTAAGTTACCAACGTGGCTGTATTTGTAATTTTTTAAATAATTAGTTTTAATCAATTAATTTTTATTAATTATAAATAAATTATTGTATTGTCATCCAGAATAATCATGTACATTACATTTCAGCTCAATTGAGCGCTTTAAAATGTATTTTATTAACGATTGAAAATTCCACCTAGATAAATAAATAAATAAATAAACAAATTAAATATGTATAGAGAACGTGAGCTAATAGTAGGCATTGAAAAAGACGTAAGTTGGCGTCGAAAAATGATTTTCAGCCAAACTGGCGGAACCCAGTCTTTATTGTTACGAAAATGCAGACGATTCACGCTTTTTAGCGTTTTTAATTAGTATCTTTTCAAATAATCTTTATATATGTAATTCTTCTGTGCGTGTGTATGTAACTGAACTCCTCCTAAACGGCTGGACCGATTTTGATGAATGTTTTTGTCTGTTCCAGTGGACTCGAGAATGGTTTATATTTATAATTCAGTTTAGAAATGTTTATTTAATTAATTTTTTATTTATAAATTGTTGATCTTGGAATGTTTTACATTGGATCCGGCACACTGCGCTACGATCGCAGTATAGAATATTCAAAAATCTTTTATTATAATTCAAGTTGGTCCCGACAGTTGGTTCTGTGATCATTGCAGGAAAATATTTTGGCACTTCGTATTAATATTTTGTTGAAATAAATCGTGTGTTAATTAAATTATTACATTCAGATGTATTTAAATTCACTGGATTTACCTGGTATGCCACCACATAATTTGCGATTGAAGATTGGTTCACCCATAATTTTGCTTCGAAATTTGAACGCACCGAAATTGTGTAACAGCACGCGATTAGTCATAAAAAATCATGGGCAACATTCTTGAAGCCACTATTTTAATTGGAAAATTTCAAGGTGAAGTTGTACTTCTACCACGGATCCCAATGATTCCTTCAGATTCACCTATACCATTTAAACGCTTACAATTTCCCATTCGCTTGGCATTTGTTATGACTATTAATGTCACACGGTCAAACAAAGAAAATTTGTGGCTTAAATTTAGAAAATCCTTGCTTTTCTCACGGTCAATTATATGTTGCTTGTTCCAGAGTTGGAAAACCATCGAATTTATTTGTTTATACCCCTCAAGGATTAACCAAATATATTGTACATCTAATGGCATTCGAATAATTTAAGTTTACGTACAATTTAATAAATATACCTGTTATAAAATAGTTTGAGTCTCAACTTTTTCACCTTTAATTAAAACACGTTTAAGTTTTTATTCACACAGCCTTTACATTTAACTTTGCTCATAGTATACGCATACTCTCACGCTATCGATTGATTGAATTCTGATAACCGTACATGAGTAATAACGTTAGACGTTGTAATAACTTTTTAATACAAATTTTACTCAAAACGGTCCAGATTGTTGAAGCGTATTCATAAAAATTTGGAATTTTTGAATTTAAAATGTGTGTACAGGACAACGTCTGTCGGATCCTCTAGTTTATATATAAAAAATAACTAGTAGATGTTATTATATTTTAATGTTTTGGAAGCGCAATCAAAAATGTCACTTTTATTTACAGGTGTTTCGATTTTTTTGATAGCCACCTGTACCTCATGGTATAAAAGTTACAAAATTGAAGCTTTTGCTCAGATAGTGTTTTTTACTTTATAATATGAATTTGTATAATAATGTGAATGAAAATTTGATACAAGCTACAAAGATGATTTAATCACGTTATGGCACCAAACTCTTGTTTGTCGACGTTAATTAAAAGCAAAATAAAATATTTTGATATTATCAAAGGTTGCGGAAAAATGTTAGTTGTTATTTTGCACTTCACAAAAATTTTAGCTAAATAATTGAATTTCAATTTGCGACGGGTCTATCTGCGTTTCCTTAAGTACTAATCCTCTTGGGAAATATTGGGTCTTTAAAAATTATTATATTGTAAAGATATTCCTCTGGAAAAAGATGTGACTATGCAAATTAAGACTTTTATACAAAGATTAAACTTTCAGGTTTGAAGAGAGAGAGAGAGAGAGAGGTTAGATTGCTAACGGCTAGCAGTGTTTAATTAAACTTGAAATTGAAGCGCGGATACTTCGTAGCTGATTATGGTAATATTAGTTAACGATTTGTCAACTAGGAATCAAGGTATATCAGGTAGGTAAGAATTAGAAGCTATTGCCTACACGTAAGTGATCTGATTATTTAAGGTCTTCTCGTATCTCGAATACCTCGTTAATTGCTCTCCATATTTGGTATTTGGGTACATTTCTTAATTTGGTAAGGGGTCACAGGGGTGTTGAAAATGTTTCGAGAGCACAAAATACAAACAATTTTCGACTAGAAATAATTCTTTGAGATTAAAATGAAATAATTTGATTCTTTTACACATTTCTTATAAAGGAATAAAGTTTCAAAAAGTATAAAATATCTAAAATATAATCATAATTTTAAAAATAATAAGCACATAAAATAAGAAAATTTTTTGTAAGAAACAAATAGTGAGTTTTACGACGCGCATGATATTTTCTGCAATAATAATTCTAATTAATAGCAATAAGTTGATTTATAAAGTCAAATATATCCTTATTACATGCTAGCTTATCTTATAAAAATAAAAATAAAAATAATATTTTTAAAAATAAAAAAATACATTTTTTAAATTTTTTTTAAAAATTCAATTTTTGTTGAAATATTTCAAAAAATTAAAAATTTATAATACTATAAATAGCTAGGATTTGAAGATTATGATAGAATTTATAATTTTGTAAAGTTTTATACATCAAAGTATGATAGTTTTTGAAACGCAATGCGCGTAATTGAAAAAAAACACAAACTGAGAAAAGGGCTTTAAAGTTTTAAAATTGAATTTGAGAAAATAAATCCTAAAACTTACACGCTAAAATTCTACAGGATAAAAATATATACCTTCCTGTTCCTGAAACAGCTAAATTTCTTTACTCTTTTTTTAATTTTCTTGGCTCTGCGAGCTTCAAAAGATGACTGTTCTGTCGTGACGTAAAGATTCGACGATTGTCACGTTCAGCCAGGGACACACAAACATTTCTGTTAATTTTCAAGCCAAATTTCTCTAAAATAGAAATAAGTATTTGATTTCTATCATTAAAAACACTGGTTTCTAGATTTGCAGCAATCTCTGCAATCTGAAGCCTAGAACCTATCGTCTTAGGACAAAACTTCCAAATTAATGAATTTAAACTTTCATTAGATTCTGTGTCTTACCTCCTAAACATTTCTTCAGGAGTGCCGCATGAGATAAGTCTGCAAATACAGGCTTAATTACATCTTGAACAGCTTTAGCAACTGAGGGTTTGTGTTTATAATTTTGTAAATTATTATTAATTGCGGCATTATACTTACACCATGTATTTGGATTTGTAGGACAAAACCAGTGTATCGGTTCATCATCAGTGCTGCAAGAATGACCCCAAACAGCTCAAATGGCTTTCCGCATTTCCTTTACACTAGTAGAATTGCATCGAATAGCATTACCATAGTAATGCGCAAGTTTATCAATTAAACTATCTGTTAACCTACCTTTACCGCCAATAGTTTTACCATCAGATAATTCCTTTTTACTATATACTAATTTAAGCTTCATAAGTCTTGTACCCATTCTCTTTCGCACATGGCCTACACATTCTATTTTCTGAATAAGATAGTCATCGCCGTATGGCTTGTTTTCAGAAAGGGCATTGAATGTTTTTGTGTCGCCATCTTCTATGTAGTTCGAATATTTCAGGTTGTGAAGCTTTTCTGATCGATTAAAAATCCTTAACATCCCGTCAACCTCCATCTTACCAGCAGAGCCAGAATAATTTTTCTACATGAAATCTTATGCGCTCTTTGCCATTTTTATTGTACTTGATACCAAATTTTACCCCTTTATAACTGTCGCATCCTTTGCAAAATGAGGACAACACTTCCCTATCCAAAACCTTACCTGTTTCGGCCCCTATTACAGTACATACTCCAATCAATGATGAATGTCCTTCGTCTTCCAGGTACCATCACCACTTACCGTTAAAGGTTATCAGGTGACGAAGAATATTCTTCGACAGCTGCCATTTTCATGCTTTCTTCAGCGACTTCCTTCATAACACGTGAAAGTTTATTATTAATAACATCATGTGATTTTTGTTTAACAGGATTAGGAAGACTCATTACAGCACAAAAGGTTTTTAATGACTCTAAACCTTGGCCTATGCATCTCATTGCTAAAATAGATCTTCTGTTAATTTCTGAGCATTATTTTTATTCCCAGTGTTTTCACAGCTTGAAAAAGTACAAACACTCCCAGTTTTTACAACGTATTTCAAAATTCGAACATAAACCACGAGTGGACTTTTCATTAATTTTTAATGGTTTATGACATTTTAAACAACATGATACTGATAAAATAGAGCTAAAAGTTGAAATAAAATAAAAAATACGATATCCTTTGAAGAGTTTTTTCACTTACCTTAACAAAATTTGACTTTAATGAAGTCTGATATCCTGAGATTTTATTACTGGAAGCACACATTTTTATCTCTCCTTTCTGCAACATATGAGAACATACCTTCATGATTTGGTTCCCTCTAAATCTTTTCTTAGGACGAAGGTCTACGATGAGTATTTTCCATTTCAATTTTGATAAACGGTTTTAAACAACGCTGTTTTGAAATTCGATAAGTCATTTCAAACAAACGTGCTAGCATTACCAAAACAGAATCAAAAACACATTAAAAAGTGTGTGTTGAGTTGCAAGCTTCCTTCTCAATTAAGCAAGTGTTTAAAATATTTCATGAGGCTTTTTAAAAACAGAAAAATAAAACGTATGCGGAAATCAAAAATAAGTGGGTGTGGCATGTAGCCATTTAAACATTGTTATTACTAAATTGCTGTTTGGAATTTTTCGAATAACTTTCGAAGTTTTTATAGTACTATCACGTGGTTGGTATCAAAATGTTCAAAAGAAAATGAGGAACAACATATATTTTTTTCGAAAATTCGAAAAAATAGAAGATTAACACCCCTGTGACCCCTTAATTGAATTTGTGTTGTTGTTCTTATCTAAGGATAAATCGAAGTTATTTTGAGTATGGCTAGTTTTATTTTCGATTCTCCCACAACATTGGATGCACCGGGATTACCTTCACAAATTGATTTCACTCTTCGAAAGATTTCATGGTATTTCAACTGATTGAGCACTATTAATCATTTTTATTTATGAATATTCATTCAAAAATTCTTCAGAGCTTGTTATATATAGGATCTTGTTCAGAATTAAAATAATTATCAGTTCTTGTTGACTATTTCGAACGGTTATGAACGGAATTCTCAATAAAATTAGGTATGCTCGTTAAGAGGGGGAAGGTGCACCATAAAAATTTTCTTTCCTCTTTTACGGTTATTATACCCCAGAAGAGTTGCTTTTCTTATCATTATGTATAAATGGAGTTTTTACCTGTATTGTGTTGTTTTTAAGGTATCCGACTACGTTCGGAACCGTGATTTCGCAAAGCGCATAAATGGATAATTTTCATGATATTTAGTGTCACTTAGATTAGAATATATGCTAACAATTGTTTTAAGGACATTTTGACAAAAAAATTATTTAAATATAATATTTCGGCAAAAAATTAACTTAAAATAATCTTTTTTCCAAATGTTCTTCTTTTGTGAAAAATGGTTCTATTATAATAATATTTTGAATGTATATAGCTCAGACCTCCCTACAGAGTCTCAACTAGAGTTTTTGAAAAATATAATTTAGAAGTGGATTTATTCATATTTTACGACAACAGAGGAGAGCAATTTTGAGAAATAAACGCCAATAGTTATTTCAATTGGTTGTAACTCTGAAATTAATGTGAATTTTTCAAAAATTCTAGTTGAGCCTCTGTAGAGAGGACTGAGCTAGGCAAAATATTATTATAATCGAACCATTTTTCACAAAAGAAGAACATTTGGAAAAAAGATTATTCTAAGGTAATTTTTTGCCAAAATATTATATTTACATAATTTTTTTTTGTCAAAACCTTAAAATAATTTTATGCGTGTATTCTAATCTGAGTGACACTAAATATCGTGAAAATTATCCATTTATGCGCTTTTTTAAAATCACGCTCCAAACGTAGTCTGATATCTTAAATACATTATCTTCTATCTATTATATCTAATAGTCTCCTATAGCTTCAATATTTTTTCAATTATAAATTGTTTTTTCGCTCGAGGATTGCACTTAAAATTTCGAAAAATAGAAATATTTTGCTGTTTTTTGTCACTTTTTAAGAATTATTTTTTCATTTATCAATATCTTAAAGCTGTTTTTTCTAATGTTGTGTTAAGACATGAAGAGAGCTAGGACAAAAATTAAAAACCGAAAAAAATTAAAATATTTATTGTTTGAAAAAAAGATGAAAATTTTTTTTCTTTTTTTTCTTTGAAAAATTAGCAATAATTAGTAACTATATCTTACTTTACTTTCTCCTTTAATAAACACATTATTCAATTTTGTAAACATGTTTTATATTTTTTGAATATTTAAACATCATATATGAACCAATTAGGCCGGCTGGGTTACGTGGTTGGTTTTTAGCTGGCCTTCTGCACCTAAGATTGCGGGTTCGACAGCGGCCCATGTCGGAGGATTTTCAAGATGCAGAAAATCGACAGCGGCCATGTCGAGTGATTGTACGACATGTAAAAGATTCCTACAGTGTGTCTGTTTGATTTGGGTACTCTCGGCAAAATTAAAAATCCTAGTACATGTTCGCATCGTGAGAGCTCAGATGCCTCTCTCTAAAGAGGAAACTGGGCGTCAAAATTACCTGCGGCGATTGGTATCTACCTATATGGTGGCATATTAGAAAGAGATATTGGCTTTCGGGGAATGTACTAGGTCTGCAACGCTCATGTTGCTATTGCTCATGCCACTTGTCTGACATAGACAGATCTGGTCCCACGAAGTTCATCGTGGCAATGGGCTAGATGTACGCCTGTCGTTGGCCTTAGCCTTGAGCACCATACAGGTGACAGTACTGTTTAGCTCGGTGAAATTCCCAAAGGGATGTTAGAACATTACGATAGATGGCGCCACCATCTATCTCCACAATTTAGGCATGAAATTGAATTGGAGGGACATTTTCTCCAGTTCCCTGCACTCGTGATGATTCAGCCCACAAGACTTTCGGACCCACTGATTTAACGAGCACGTACTCCGTGTATACTCGCAGGGTATTTGGCGGTACGGGCATCGAACCCAGGCCTTCCGGTCCGGAGTCCGGTGCTTTAGCCACCAGGCTACCCACGACCTGGTCTGCAACGCTGAAACACCAATCTGGAGCCCATTAGAAAAAAATATATATGAACCTATTATTAAGCAAAGTTTATAAAATTATCCTATATTTTTTCAGACGCTTTACTTCAAAGCCATATTTCAGAATTTTCGAATATTGATATTGATAAAAGAAGAGTTGTCATGATGATGCGTTTCTAAGGAGCATTCTTCTAAATGCATAGGCCACACACATGTGCTCACTTATGAACTCGAATGACAAAATTTTAAACTTTTTGAATATTCACTTAGCTATCCATTTTATACTCTTAGCTGAATTATATTAAAAGTATAAATTCTCTGAATTTTTGATAACAGTAGGCATTATTCACATATTCATTTTTCCGAAAATATTTACATCTTAAGAATATTTACATCCTTTTTTTTATGTAGTGTTTGTACTTTACATGTGATGCCTAATTGAAATACATTATTTGTACAGATAGTTCTCTTTAGAACATCTAGTCATGGGGAACTAATGTAAGCAATTCATTTTCTTTAATTATGAAAGAGAGTAGTTAAAATATATATTTGAGTGCCTTTTAGATATTTATAGCAATTTTGTTTGTGCATGAATATAAACGACGTCCTTACTCAAAAACACGCAACCTATTTTTACTATATCAAAATATTTTTTAGACGTTAGAGAAAACAAATGCTTGTAAATGCTAAGCACTCTGTGATATCAACAAATATTTTCTAGCAGACGAAAAAAGTGTACAGGAAATAGCTTCAAAGAGAAGTAAAAAATACAGATATATTTCATTTAGATAATTTCTCTTTAGATATTATTTTTGAAAAGAACTCATTTTTGCATTTGTTTTTTTACTGGTAACAGATGATGTAAGTTGAAAAAAATACCCTGAACAATTATATTTTAAATAAAGAAATTATTGTAGATCAGACTGAAGCACGTTTCCTTCATAAATAAAATGATTCGCAACATTTATGAGCTTTATATAAATATATTAGAATAATTTTTATGAATGAACCTATTAGAGTATTCTTTTAAAAGACTTTTGAGAAAAGCTCTAAAGAAGATTAAATTTTAATAGAAATATTTTTTAAAGTTCTGGTTTATATCAAGTGTGTCGAACTCTCAGCCGGGGGACCACATTCAGTCCGCAACGAACAGTTTTGTGGCCTGGCCAATATATCGACACACAATAACATATAATAAAGTAACGGGCTACGAAACTCTTGAATACCCACCATATTCACCTGACCTCTCACCTACGAATTATCACTTTTTCAAACATCTGGATATCTTCTTACAGGAGAAATGCCTTATAAATCCAAGAGATACTGAAATGGCATTCAATGAATTTGTCCCTTTCAGAACTCCTGACATTTATGATAACCGCATAAAAAAACTTCTTCTCCGTTTGCAAAAAGTGTATTGAAGCGAATGGTTCTTATTTTTATTTTAATAAATTTTTTTTCTAAAAAATACATACTTATTTAAAGTAGACCATAAAAATGGGATATTTCATATGTTACAATCTAATAATATTAATGACGCTCACCGTGGGTCAGTTTTTAAAGTAATCATTGTGAACAAAATTTCTCCCGAAGTGAGAAATATAGTAGCAGAGAAAATATATTAAGTGTCGGGACTTGATATTAATTTTTCTTGATATTGTATATATGTTTATTATAATGTATTAATGAAAATAAACTTACACTTGTGACGTTTGAGATAAATAACGGTAGCGTGATATTGATTAATTTAAATCTTTAATTTATTTACATCACAGCTATTATTTACAGAATTATACGTTTAAGTTATTAAACTTATTAAAAGATTATTAGAGTTCAAAACAGTGGTTTGTGAGAGGAGAGTTCCCTTTTCGCGCGTCTGCTTCCTTCAAAGGATCAAAGCATCTCCCCCTTGGCTCTTCCTCTCTGATTGGGGATCAGGGAGTAGTGCTTTTTTAGCATCTCGTTACATCCTGCCAGAAGCAGTAAATGGTCCCTCGTGATATTAAAGGTCGAAGGGTGATCCAAGATGGTACTACGCAAAAATTCAAAGTTGCTCAGGTGTCTTTGCACATGTGGTGATTATTTCGACAAAGACGCCGATCACAGCTGCGAGACGAAAACGTTAAACGCTCCTATGAATATTGGTTACTTTTTGCGGCCGCCCTAAAGTTTAACCCCTTTTGTTTGGACCAAGTTAGCCTTTGAGTTTGACACTCTTGATCTATATGATTTACTATTTTAAATACGTATATCGTTATTTAGAATATTTTTCATGATGATTACAATATACGTAACGAAATACGACTTAAAATATGTTTTGCACCATTATACACTTGCGATTTTAATGTAGATAGATTCTACTGTAAAATTATTCCAAATGAAATATTCTTACATAGTATATTAAAATAGCTACGGCTGAAATAGAAAATCAATATTTTGATATCTTTTGTATCCTAAATTTGAAAATTGAATGAGACAGATTGCCTTGGATATCCTTATTTCTGATCGTCTCGTTAGGTTGCTTGTTCTAACTTAATATTTACTGTGTATTATTTTTTTCTCTGAATTATTCTTTCACTCTATTACCATTAATACTTCCCTTTAAAAATTACATGAAGTGTACTGTGTGCTTTAAAATTTCATGGCTTTCAAAGAAGTCCTGTTTAACTCTAAAATATGTTTTTAGGGGGGTTGGGGAAGGAACCTCTTTTTTATGATTAGGGAAGATTAACCTCTTCCATTTTAATATATAAAATGTATAGCTGCCTTCCTTTCTTACATGCTCATTATCTAATAGTTATTCTGATCCACTAACCTCCGAAAAAATACAGAACTTCTTGATACCAGACATACTTTTTTGTATCACAACTGAGAATCACCTCACTATTCTTACCACGTTTTCCCTTTTACTGAGAGGGGATACTTTTTGGACAGAAAAACTAGAGATACCTAGTTAGTATCTATCTCGGAAATCCTCAGACATGTACTTCCGATAAAAACTCTTTGCAACAGGAAAAGCCATCTATTCATGTTCATTTTTTAATCATACCAAGCTCCGTAGGTTTACTAATTCTTTAAACGAATTTTGACTTTTAATAAAGGGGTACTTATGCATTTTACCGTCGGCCACTTTTATCAAATCTCGCCCTTCTCCTATACAGTACTACTCTATAGTTGCATCTGCCCTTCTATCTAAACGGCTCGAAATCAAATAAGGTTGAGGCCATTTCTGACGAGCTAAATTCATGCTCTTGGGAAACCATCGAACAAGGATATCCCGTGAATGAGTGGCTCCATATCTTTACTGACGGTTCATACCTACCAGAAACAAACGGGGCTGGCGTGGGATGGTTCTACCGGCCGTTTGTGTGTGTGTGTGTGTGTGTGAGAACTAATTGGCTGTGGAGAAAAAAACCATCAATTGTGATTGTGAGGTCTCAGCTGTCTGCAAAGCTACAACACAATTACTAGCTGCTGGCCTTGCTCCTACAAAGGTTGTCTTCTTTATCGACTTCCAAGCTGTAATTTCAGCCTTAAACAGTAACACGCAAACTGACTACCTTAACACAATTCAGGTCCTAACTAAAATTGCGGAGCTCATTTCATATGGACTGTAGCCTTACAGTGGGTCCCAAGTCATGTTGGGATTTCTGGCAAAGAGAGAGCCGACCAAAAAGCCAAGCAGATAGCCGAGTGGTCTCAATCTGAAGTCTCCTTGACTCTCAGAAGATCAAAAAGCATTATATCCACATACATTGACAAATGTAGTGTTGTAACCCAAAATACCAAGAGCCTTGGAAAGACATGGGAAACCCTGGCCACTGGGGGTTCTAACTCGTGGCACACGTGTACTACAGAGCCGAGGTTGTTGCCCGCTATCACTTTACCATCGGACATGACGTTTTGAGAGTATGCCTTCACTGGCTTGGCTGCTGACGAAGCCTGCCCACTCTGAAGCCATACCAGGACAGATGGCAACCACCTGCTCCAACGCACTGGACTCAACGAATAACCGATTGATGACGTCATCATTCGGTACTGGGAGGCACCACGTCAAATGCAAGCACATGAGTTGGTTGAATAAATAAATAATTTTCATCAAATCAAAAGACATCGCCAAAGGCTGCAATCGACAATCTCTCTCTCAGTAGCGGAATACAGTTATAATAACGATGACAGCATTTGGAAATATTTTTGGAATTGTTGATGTTTTTCTCCGTTTGACGAAATTGGTTGACGGTATAACGCATGAGTATCCGTAAAAATAATTTTAAGTGAACGCTAAAAATTAGAATTTTCTTTTTGATGTGTTTATTTTTTGTATTATTTTCTTTGCTATTTTTTACTTAAAATGTTTGATAAATGTACACTTTAATAAAATGAATCGTTAACAAACAGAAAATAAAAACTGTTTTTAATCTAATTGAAATCAGACAAAAAAAAGCGACAATTAAAATGTCGTCTTTAAAATTCCCTAAACTAAATAAAATAAAACAATTTGTTCTGATGAAACTGAAATAATTATTTTCTTCTTGTGGAGAAAAAAAGAACATTTTGTTAATATTTAATATATGTTTTTTACGTAACTTAAGAATTGCTAAATTTTGTTCCCTGTGTATTAACAAGGAAAATAAGTAGTACGTCATGAAAACGATAGTGTTCTGTAATTCAGGGATTTTTCAAATTATTTCAAAAGTTTTTCTCTTAATGAAACATCAAGTAACCTAGAAACGGAAAATATCGACGAAATAAACATTTTTCTCTTAGTCAATTCCATTCATTACTGAGAAAAGAAGCTAGAAAATTAAATAAAGACTTATTACAATTAAAAAATATATATTCACTTTTTTTTTGTTAGAAACAAACAAGTATAAATAAATAAGTTCTTTCCAGGCTTAGGCAAATTATTCATACTTAACAAAACAAATAAATTAAAAAGCAAATACATTTTCTAAATTAGAGCATGCAATTTTTTGTTAAGGTGTCCGTTTTTAAAGAGAAATTGCAAGTCTAATTTTTGTGTTTTATCTTTAGAAATTTTTTGACTATCTTAATGAATTTGTTTTAATAAAATCGTTTAAAATATTCATTAAAAAAAGAAAAACATTTTTTACTATAGCATACATTATTAATTAATACATGTTATTCGAAAGACGTTTTGCTTATGACGTCTCCGTATATTTACTATAAAATAAGCTAAATGTGATGTTTGTGATAATCGAAACTGTTTTCGAAATTTAAACTTCTATATTTTTCTCCAAAATAACGCATATTTTATCCCATAAACAGCAAAAGATGAAAATAAAATGTAATATATACGTTTCGCCTTGAATTATATTTATAAAAAGAATCACGTAGAAACTTATAAAAATGAATGTAATAACTAAATGGAAAATGTTTCGTATAAATTTTAAATTGATCCGCTCATGTTTGCTGGAAGTAAAAGAAAAAGGCTCTATCGAAAATAGAGTTCTTTTTATTCGCAATGTATTAAGGATTTTAATATTTCAAATGTTTCTTAGTAAAAACTCTACTTATCCATTGATTAATTCTTATTAATGGGTTAAATAAAATACTTGGAAGAGAAATTAGGAAATCTTATCAGGGATTTTTAGTATCGTGAAGTTTGCCCTCAGAAACTCAAAAATGCAAATTTAAGGTGATAGATGAATGACTGAATATTAACGTCGCACACAGTTCAGCTACACGAAGGCTTTTGGCGACGGACCACGTAATTTTGACCATGATCAAGTGACGTGGACGACACCTGAGCTGGCACCACCTCTCCTAAATATCACACCACACCAACGGGAGGACGTTTGAGCTTTCGACAGATTTAACGCACATCACTCCCCTACACGGTGGGTGTCTAGTGGTACTGGGCTCGAACTCGTGACAAGGCCAGCCACAATCCGATACCTTAACCACTCGTCCACAGCGACCTTTTAAGTTGATATATACTAAAGAAACTCAAATTCATTTGAATTAATTACATTTTAGAATAGTTTTCTACATGACTCTATTTGGTTAATTTACCTAAAATTTACGGCCAGTATTTTCTCTTTGGTGTGGTGTGGTAGTAGGAAAGGAGAATTCCAGCTCAGAATTTATTCTTCTATGGTTCTATTTATTCTTCTAAGGTTCAAAATTACGAGGTACGTCACTAATAGCCCTCGTGTTGTTCTATAGTGGACATTAATATAACTCACATTTACAATCATAAAAAAAGGAATAAAAAAATGAAAATAGTTTTGCACACACACACACACATGAATGCAAAAAAGTGGTTTAAAAAGCAAAATACTAATACAAATGTCTCAGTTTTGTGTTATCGCTTCAAAACATCATGTATCGATTTTTGTTCATGTGTTACAATGATTTCTGAAACCAGCAGTCGTTTATTCATCTGTCTTCACAGATTTGTCCTATAATAAAAATATGTTATTTAATTTCCCTTTATATATTTTTTAAAAAACTCTATGCACACGCACGCGCGCACTCTCTCTCTCTCTAACACACATACAATGCTACGTAAACAATCAATAACAATAAGGAATTATAACACGCTTTATAACGTCTACCAATTTCGTTAAATTGTAAAACGTCACTAAATGCCATGATGCGCAGCCAAATGTGGAAAACCATTCCCGGGCAGAATACAATAGTAATAACAATGACTGCATTTTTTCACTTTTTTTAAACTGACGATGTTTTTTAATTTTGCAAAATTGTTCGAGGGTATAATACGTAAGTACCAGAAGTATTCATTTTAACGGGGCGCAGCTTTCATTAACATACTCAATACGTTTTTCATTATTCCCTTAGTCAAAAGGGCCATCTTTTGGCATGCTTTGTAACTAATTTTGAAACATATTGAGAATAAATTTCTTGGTTATTAATGCAGCCAACCGTATGTACCTATCGCCTACCGTTTTTCCTATAAATATATTTTTTCAAATCATCAGTCATTTTTACGATACTTGGTGCTATGTTTGCATACATACTGAACTCAGTGGGGCAACAGCCCCATAAGAGCTAAGGCCTACGGTGCCTTTCTCAGTTTACTATGTAACGCGTCTATCCACGTTCTTTCCACTAATAGTCCTCTTGGGGAATAATGGGTCTATAAAATTTAGTCTATTAAAAACCTTCTTCCTCCGAAGAAGATGTGATTATGTAAATTAAGACTTGTATATAAAGATTAAACTTTCGAGTTATAAAGAGAGAGGCTAGACTGCTATAGAATAGCAGCAATTGATTAACGTAAAGCAAGGGCGAGAGTAATTCGTAGCTTATATGAGCAATATTAAGATTGATGATTTGGTCAATTAAGTGTTAAATTTGATTAGGTAGATTTGAATTAGAAGGTGTATTGCCTGAACGTAAGTGATACGATTTATTAGTAATACTTCTAGTATCTCATCTACCTCGTTATTGATTCCATATTTAGTAATCTGTGCATTTCTTAACTTTGGTAGTTAAATTTGTGTCGTTAGTTGAGAATTTGTGAATAGCTAGAATTTGTATTGACCACAGCTAATCTTCCTTCTGACACTCTCACGCTAATGGAGGGCACCGGTCGTCCATTACAACGAGACTTGAGGCCTTAGAGTGCATGTGCAGATGTTTTGAAAAGTGGTCAGTCTGACATAAAACCACCAGTGTTTAGTTCCCAAGCAAGCTCGGTACACATTTCTTGACCCACTGAAGGGATGAAAGGCTGAATCGACCTTCCACAGCAAGGGATTTGAAGTGAGGACCTGTGGCGTGGAAGCATGAAACACTACCACTCAGTCATTGTGTGTATACATGACACTCATAAACAACAAGCTTTCAGTACAATAAACACACGCACATATATACACCAATTAAAGGGAAGTAATCTTTAAAAAGAATTTTGTAGTGACAGCAATAATCCACACATAATGATGTTTCCCCAAGGCTTTCAGAAATAAAGCGGATTAGAGAGAGTTAAGCTGTTTGCTAATGTGTTTGATTAGATTATTTGGGCGGAAATTAAAGTCATTAGTCTTCTTTTTCTCTTTTTCACATACCTTACTGCGGATAAACTACCAGGGAGCTTAAAGGTATTGAACAACTCCAACACAAAGACGTTGTTGAAAAAAATTATAGTTTCCAAAGTAAAACAAAGATTCCTAATGCTTTTGAGCAGTATTATTTTTATTTCTTGTAATTTACTGGTATCTGTAAATGATGACTAGATCATTTCTAGATATCTGTTCTAGTTGATCGATCTTAAGTCTTCTGAAATAGAATTTTTAAGGTATCCGACTACTTTTGCGGAACTGTGATTTTGCAAAAGCGTATAAATGGATAATGTTTATGATATTTAGTATCACTTAGATTAGAAAATGTTTATCAAATTGTTTTAGGAATAGTATTACAATAAAAATTATTTAAGTACAATATTTTGACAAAAAATGAGCATAAAATGACCAATTTTCCAAATATTCTCCTTTTGTGAAAAATGCTTCTATTATAAGAATATTTTGCCTGTATATAGCTCAGACCTCTCTACAGAGGCTCAACTAGAATTTTTGAATTATATAACTTAGAAGTGGGTTTATCCATATTTTACGACAACAGAGGGGAGCAATTTTAAGAAAAAGACGCCGATAATTATTTCAATTGGTTGTAACTCTGAAATAATGTGAATTTTTCAAAAACAAAAAAAAAAACAGTTCAGACTCTCTGGAGAAGTTTTTACTTTACATAAGCAAAATATTATTACTTTAGAAGCATTTTTTTATAAAAGGAGAACATTTTGTGTGTGTGTGTGAATGAACGTTATTCTAAGTTAATTTTTTGCCAAAATACTGTATTTTAATAATTTTTTTTGTCAAAATATTCTTAAAACAGTTTTATACATGCATTCTAATGTGAGTGGCCGCGGTAGCCAAGTGGTATAGGTATACTGTGGGCTTGCTTTGTCACAGGATCGAGCCCAGTACCACTTTTTTTGTCGAGAGCTGAAACGTCCTCCCGTTGGTGTGGTAGTGTTAGAGAGGGGGTGCCAGCTCAGGTGTCGTCCACGTCACTTGAACAAAATTACGTGGTCCGTCGCCAAAAGCCCTCGTTATGAACATGTGACGTTAATATTCAATCAATCAATCAATCTAATCTATGTGACACAAAATATCTTGAAAATTATCCATTTTTGCGTTTTTTTTAAAATCATGGTTCCGAACGTAGTCTAATACCTTAAAACTCTTATTCCATATTTCTCTTTTAAATATTCCATAAGGTGTCTAGTTGGGAGAAAAACAACCTAGGGTATATACAGTTAAGATTATTTGACCGCGAAACTAATTATGTTTCGGTCTTGAAATAAATAAATTTATTTACAAACTCGAAGATAATCGGATTATGGTTTTAACGTTATAAAGATTTTTTTTAAAATTGAAACTTGTGTAGTATATAGTTTCGAGAGATATTTCTATCCAATTTATGTTAATTAAAATATTATTTTACCCCCTTATGTACGCAAAACCCGGCAGGGATAAAATTAATCAGATGAATATGATAAAACTTGTCAAAATTATAAGGCTGAAAAATAAATTAAGTAAATAAATAAAAAGAAAGAAACGAATTTTTGTGGTGAGTTTGGAAGTGTGTGTGTTTCTTCGGTCCCATAGGAATTTAATATCCTTGATTAATACTCAATTATATTTCAAATTAAGCGACTGAGTTAAAGTTTTTTCCGTGTTAATTAAAATCGAAAACTTGATGTTCTTAGAGGTTATTTTGCTTTGAAAGTTAACCAAGTTTTCTTTAGTTGTCAACAAGGAAAATAATATGAAAAATATGATGCTACAGGAGAATAACTTTTTAAGATAAAGGAATTAATTTAAGAAGAAATATATTAAATTTGTTTTTATATGTCTTATTACATTTTACATAGGTAATTTATAATTTTTTTCATTGCTTTTTTCGACGTATTTTTTCCTATTTGATGCATTTACATTTATATGAGAGTCGGATGTATTATGGAATATCATATATATATATATATATATATATATATATAATATTTACATTTCTAAAAATAACTTTATTAGTTTTTCATAAAAATCTCCAAAATCATCATGCATATACGAGGGTTGGGGCATAAGTCATGACAACTATTTTTTTTCTTGTAGATTTGTTAACGGATCACAAACGTATATGTGTCGTGGGGACGTTCTGCAGGCATAGTGTACATGCAGAACATCAGATGGCTCTGTGATAGCTGGTAGTAGTTCAGCGAGGGTTGCGAAATCAGTCAGTTCGTGAGTGTCGTGTGAGATGGAAGTAACCCGTGTTGAGCAGAGCGCTTACACCAAAATAGCTGTTCTCTGAGAGAGAAATGTAATGGAATGTCACAGAGAATTAGTGCAAGCCCTTGGGAATAATGCCCTACCATACCGTACAGCAGCACGATGGATGGGAAAGTTTCAGCAAGGAAAGTTTCGGGACGACAGGTCAGTATGCGGACCGACTTGGCGTGTGCCATTATCGAGCAGCTCATTGATTACAGTAAGGATTATGATCTACATTAAGCGTCTTAAAGCCCAGGTTTGTCATGTCAACTTTATGTGTACTGTGTCGTCATTCTTTTGAACCCTGAATGCCATGTTGCCCTGTATACTACCGTAATAAATTAGTGTGTTACGATATTTCTGTGCTATTTATTGTACACACATGTAGTTAACACCTTGAACTTCCGTCTGTATAAGTTGTCCGTTTCCAACCGGACTGTTATCTTCAAGAAAAAAAAAATAGTTGCCATGACTTTTTCCCCAGCCCTAGTATATTGTAAACAATTTTAAGGAAACATCACTAGTCAAAGAATAATATTTGTTTTGTTGTTATAAAAAATATTTTAAAGAAAAGTGATGAATGGCTGTTATTATGGAATAATCGGGTAATATGGAACAGTTATTTAAGCCATTGAAAAACTAATTAACACTTCAGAAAACGTAGTTATTCTTAAGAATACGTGACAGTTGATTCTCTTTGAGTCTATTTAATTTTTCTTTGCTCTTGCACAATAAGGTGAGCCCCTGACTGAGAGAGAGAGAGAGCTCACAATCATGTGAGTTGAAACTTTCAATCCAAATTTCTTCTCATTGGTTTTCGAAGAATTTTCCGTTACAGAAGATAATTTAGCATCTTTATTTCCTGGTTCTTTAGGGGATACCATGAAGTCTATAAAAAATGTTACATCGGAATGGAACAATTCATTGCTGCTAATAAAAGAGCCACCTTTAATAAGTTAGGTAAAGAAAGTTAGATTTTGAATTCATAAGAAAAGGTCTTTCTACGTTGTTTTGGAACCTTTGGTTCTTTCTTTTTGTCCTTTTCTTTTAGTTTGACCTCTAAAACTTTTTAGTATGGGGAATACGTTAATATACACTGGTGTGCAAAAATTAAGGACGAGACAGTTTTTTCAATATAACTTTGTACAAAAGCTTTCCAAATCAACACATTTAATACCGTAAGATCCCCAATACGTAAGGACATGTGTAATGTAAGCAACACTTACTAAAAGAGAAATCAGAGGGATAAAAAGAAGCTTGATTGAAAAAGTAGCATGGAGCGCAATGCGACTGAAGGCCGAAACATCCCTGTGATAGGTGTCCAGAAAGAAACATCCGGTTTTTAGTAGGGGATATGATCTCCCCTGACTGCTAGGCAGGTTTCACAGCGTCTGCCCATGCTGAGAATGAGGGTGTCAATGAGTTGTTGAGGCATTGCTGCCCATTCGTCTTGCAGCGCCAATCGAAGCTCCCGAATCGTTACTGGTGGTAAAGTACGAGCTGCCAAGCTTCTGCCTAGAAATTCCCATACATGCTCGATGGGATTGAGATCCGGAGATCGTGCCGGCCAATCCATACGTTCTATATCCTCACTCTCTAAGAGCTGTTCGGCAGCTACTGTGCTATGATATGGTGCATTGTCGTCCATGAAAAGGAACTGCAGACCCATAGCGCTTCTAAAAAGACGCACATATGGAAGAAGAATCTCGTTACAATAACGGGTCCCGTTGACTGAACCTGCGTCGAAGATGTGAAGGTCTGTACGACTACCAAGCATGATGCCTCCTCAAACGAGAACACCGCGACCTCCATATCTGTCCCTTTCAATGATGTTCGAGGGATGATTGCGGCTTCCCGCTCTCTCCAGATGAGTATGCGATGAGAATCGCTACTCAAACTGAATCTGCTCTCATCTGTAAAGAGTACTCGTCCCCATTCATTGTCTCTCCAATTCCGGTGTTCCCGGCACCACAGAGAACGCCTTCTCCGATGGGCAGGCGTTAAAGGTACACACCGTACAGGGCGTCGTGCAAACAGACCACCACCGTGCAGTCTTCTGGCCACGGTAAACGCGATATCGGTCGTCCAGTCGCCTGTGTCGTGTGTCTAGCGATTTCTCCCGCTGTCTGCCGCCTGTTTCTTCTGGCCTGTAAGACAATGTACCGGTCATCTGCGGGTGTGGTTCCTCGTGGACGACCATTACTGAACCCCCGGATAGCTGTTCCTGTAGTTTGAAATTGTCTTTCAAAGTCGTGAAACGATGCTGTGAGCAATTCCGAACTCTGCAGCCACACTTGTCACACTGCGGTCTTCCTCCCAACTTCCCAATGATTCGACCTCGGGTAAAAGCATCCAGATGTCGTCTAACAGATTGATTATTCGCCCTTTCTCTCTGAGGCAGCAACTCGGTGTGATTTTAACTGCTATACGGCGTGCAATCTCTTTGCCAGAAATACTGATCTTACACCAACAACATGCTTTATACTACTCAGACACTCCCCCATTACGTCTACCTGCATATCTGCGCATGTGCTACCGTACATCACCTTACTTAATCTCCTGATTGGTCTTTCTGTCCGCTCTGCCTCTTCCTTCAGCTTATATTCTAATTTTTCGACTTCGTCCTTAATTTTTGCCCACCAGTGTAGGTTAAAAGACCCAGGTCTCCTGCCTCTATATTTTACTTCTATTTTTGAAGAAGGTGGTGATTTCTCTACGTTAAGGGATATCGGGGCTTTTGGAAGACTTAAACTAAAATGAATTAGAGCATGTAAATAAAAATGGAGCATGGTAATTTGGTGGTTTTATAGCCTGAGACCTATAGGAGCAATGAGTGCAGAAGCAATAAAAATTTTAATGCTAAAGACATTTCCGTTGACATGATAAATACCAGTCACTTTGAAACTGTTTACTGGTTTGTACTGATCAAAACAAGAGAGTAATGTTCAAACAACAGAAATATTATGTTTTGTTTCTCTTCCATTGCATTAAACTTTTTAAAAATGTGTTTTAGTTTCAAATGAGGCTATATGACCGTTTATATAATTAACAACTATTATTTAGCCATCAATATTATACTCAAAAATCATTTTTAAGTGTATTTTTATTCAGCATATTTTGTCGTGTTATATGTTATACCCGACAAGCCATCTTGAAAAAGAAACCTTTAATCTAAAGGACAAAACCTTGTCAGCTAAAACACGACCACTGCATTACAAACTACAATGTTCTTAGTGTACGTTATGCTTAACTTTAATTTCAAGTCACATGTATACTAATGGATTATATTATTTGAATATTTACCTACAAAAACTTTTGAAAATCACAAAAACTTTTCTTCAACGAGTGGCTTGGCGAAAAGTGAGCAAACTCTCACTGCAATGCATCATGGAAGTCTCTTCAGTAGTTCAACATTTTTTCACGCATTAGCAACTACAAACAGAGCCAAAATCTCGGTATTCCATATTACCCCACTATTCCATAATACCAGTCACTCATCTATTTGTTTTGTTTGTGCCTATATTTGGAATAACCAAACATGTATTCCTACTGAACCCTTCTCAACATCCAACACCATTGATGTAGCTTTACTAAGTATACCATATTATCTTTTAGAGTTATACCAAGTTTTATAGGTTAACTCCATTACTAAATGTCACGTATGATACCATCGACGAATTTCATCAAATCAAAATACCTCGAAAAATTCTATGGTATGCAGTCATTAAAGGATCACAACAATAATGATGATGGCAGTACTTGGTATATTTATTGAATTGCTGATGTATTTTATTCGATGAGATTGGTCGGTGGTATAATATAGAAGTACGGATAAGAGAATTTTTAAATAAACACTTAAAAACTAGAACTTTCTTTATTTCGTTAATTTTTTGTACTATTTTATCCAATATTTATTACTTAAAATGTTTGATACATTTTTATTTTAATAAAATGAATCTTGAGCGAATAGAAAATAAAAAAACACCTCAAAAAATGTTTTGAAGTCCTGCAATACAACAATTAAAATAGTCGTTTAAACCGTAAACAAATCTATACTATAAAAACCCTTAAGTTAAAAAAAGGCAAAATTATTTATTTCTATAAAACTGGAATAGTTTTGCCCTTCTAGTAAAAAAAACAGATTACATTATTAATAATTAATTCATGCTTTCCTTGCAACTTTGGTATATCTATTTAGTTAAAAAAGGAGAATAAGTCAAGTAAAACGTTTCACGGTATAGTTCAAAGATTCTTCCAATTATTCTTATGGATTTTTCGAATATTTTATGTGTTTCAGGTTTTTAAAATTTAATTTAAACATCCCATTAAATATACGTTTATAATTTGTACTCACAGTATATCACCATGAAATACAAAGGAAAAACACATTATGTATATCGCACTTTTTTTAAGTACGAAATAAAAATCTTAAAGGGCATTAACAATTTCTGAATATAAATAGCTTTAATAAAAATTTTACACTTTTTATAACTAGTATTAAAGTGTGGATTATTTTTCTCTGTAGGTATTTTTTAAAAATAAAGCTACATGATTATTGTACAAATTATCTTACTTTGTTATTACATATATATATATATATATATATATATTTTTGTAAAATAAAGAGAAACCTTCAGATACAGAAATAAGAGGGATTATTCAAAATAAAGTAACTATAAATATAAATGCTAATTTTAACCAATTAAAATTTTCACACATATTGGTATCCCATACAAGAAATTTGCGTCATGTGTTTGTTGTTAATTTATTCAAAGTTGTTTCCGTTTGATACATCACCAAAAATAATAATAAAAATTATATAGTAATACAGCTAATATATTATCATGGACAAAAAAAATAGCGCACCAAGAAATAATTGCGGGATCGTAACGAAACTTGGCATGAAGGTACATGTCTGGGAGATATGCAAATGATTAGAAATGCAGCGTGATTGCGCATTACGTATAGCCGGTAGAGGGCGTTTAACGTCGTTCTCCATGGAGTATAAAACAGGTAACCAAAGCTTGTTTGAGTGAGCAGAATCGTTTACAAAGTAAGAGCTGAGGTAGACATGCCAATACGCCGTTTTTTAAGACAATATGAGAGGCTGTCGCAGTTTGAGGGCGGAAGAATCATTGTCATGAAGGAAGCTGGGTGGCCAGCTAGACGAGTAGCTCGTCAATTAGGCCATTCTGATTGTGCTGTGAGGAGGTGTTGGGACCAGCGGATCCGAGAGATTGCATTTACACGAAGACCAGGCTCAGGACATCCTCGACAGACTAGTCGTCGAGAAACCCGCCACATCGTAAGAAATGCACACGTACAGCCAACTGCTTCATCAGCCACCATCCAGGCACAGGTAACACCTTCAGTAGAAGCCCCTGTGTCTTCTCGAACCATATGAAAGCGCATGACTGAAGGGTATTTAAGATCGCAGCGCCCATTAGGTTTGGTGCCCTTCACGCCTACCCATCAACGCCTCCGTTTGGAATGGTGCCCTGCACGTGGAAACTGAACTGCAGCGGAATGGATCCAGGTCATCTTTAGCGACGAATCCAGACTCAATCTCAGCAGTGATGTCAATCGAGTTCTTGTGTGGAGACCCCGTGGTGAATGCCTCAATATTGTCTTTGCCTTACAGTCACACACCGCTCCCACAGCTGGTGTGATGGTATGGGGTGTCATTGACTAGAATACACGGTCACACTTAGTATTGATCTGTGAGCACCATGACAGTAGCACCATGACAGCCCAGCTGTATGTACATGACATCCTGCAACCACTTGTGTTGCCACTCATGCAAAGGCTTCCATGAGCCATTTTCCAACAAGAAAATGCTCGGCCTCAGACGGCAAGGGTGTCAAAAGACTGTCTCCACACTGTTACTACCCTTCTCTGCCAAACTGATCCCCAGATTTGTCTCCCATCGAGCTTATCTGGTATCATTTGGGATGACGAGTTGACAATACTACGAGTTTGAACAAACTAGAGGCAAGGTTACAGCAAATGTGGAACGAAATGTCTCAAGACATCATACAGAACTTGTATGCCTCAATGCCCGATTGTATCGGATCGTGCATTCGTGCTAGACGGGGTTCAACAGGGTATTACATCATCCATTCTTTTGCCTTTTCGCCTGAAATAAATGATCCTTTTTCTTTGTAAAATTTCGTTTCATTCTGACGACTCCTTCTTGGTGCGCTAATATTTTTGTCCATGAATGTATATTAAAATTATTTTAGCACCTATTATTCGAAATATTCTTAACCGTAATTTAAATATTGTCAACAATCAAACGAAGTTAATTGTTACGATGAATTGTACAAATATTTAAGAACAAAATATGTTATGAAATAAAAGGAATATCTGTGTGTGTGTGTGTGTGTTGCAGCTTAATACTTACTAAAGAAATCTATTTCTAGAGTAATTATTTGTTTGCGGAAAATGAGTGAAGTAGAAATTTGTGATCCTCTCAAGAAAAATCAATCGCTTTTTAACGTTCTAAAAATCTCGAAAGTGATTCTTGAGCAAAGTTTGTTTTGTTCTATTTCATGTGGTGGCTTTCTGCAATATTAGGGCGTTTCAATTTGCAATATTGCTTTCATGCGATTCCTTACTATATTCTCTTTGAACTGGTCAAACTGAATGATGGTTTAAATAGAAAATTTAAAGATTTTTTTTAAAAAAAATAACCGGAAAGAGAAGTAAAACAAAATGCTTTCTTCCATAATAAAAAAAATACACACAACAACACTGACATAATTTATGTTTATTATCTGGCTTTTTTCCGTCATCGAATAGCTATCTTTGATCCCAAAACCAAATTAAAGAAAAAAACATTTTGTTTTATTTGCTGTATTTCTTCAATGAGAGATTTCTTTATTACGTTTAACATAAAATATTACTCGTTAAAAGAAAAAAAAGAAACCCAGGCCCTGAGAAAAATTCTAAGAAGATAAACAATTCATCAGTGTAATTATTATTGAAATACTGTACATTAGTTGTAGAAATAGAAAAGAAAGACATGATTCACTTTTCAGCCAGGCTGCATAGTACGTTTGCTAATCATTTGATTGACCTTCAATCTTATGGTATGGTTATTCAATATTAGTTCCGTCCCATCTTTTATGCTTTTGCTTTTCGCTTATGGAAATTGTAAATAATAGAGTTTTACGATATTTGGAAAAGAATTGATTGATTTAACGTTTCTGGAGTATTAGTGAAAAGTGTCTGATTTGCGTCCTTTATTATGGTCTTGTACTTTTGAATCATTTTAGTTCAGTTTTATTGGATTTTTTGTCAAATCATCAAAGAATTGAATAGTCCTTGAAAGAAGGTAAGTTTACTTTCTATAAATTAAAATATTCACTAGAAGTCCGATTTGTATCGTGTACAGTAAAAATAGTTATAAACAAATGAGTGGGGTGACTGAGTACCCCCGCACTACCATTAGCGTTAGTATCGAGTACGCGCCTGCTCCCGGGTTAAAACATTTTGAAGTCTTCTCGCTTTAAATGTTAAAAAGTAACACAATTATTCTTCATCGGAATTTTATATTCTTTTTCATTATTTAACATTAAATCTAAATGCTAATTCTGTGAGGTTTAAAATTACGGTTCTTTTAAACAGTTATTTACAATTATAGCATTTATCTAAAAAAATCATTTTACATTTTTGTATACAATATCGTGCACGCAGTTTTACTCTCCTTACAGTTCAGCTATTAAATCAAGAATAATGTTTTACTTTTTGAAAAATGAACTCGTGCGAAGAGTCGGTGTTTCAGCCAGTATACGTTTAATGTATCAGTACTGAAGAAGGTAATTTATAAATAATTTCTTATTACTAAACTTGACCACGGTAGCCGAGTGGTATAGGTATCGGATCGTGACTTGCCTTGTCACGAGTTCGAGCCTTGTACCACTAAAGACCCGCCGTGTAGGGCAACGATCCACGTTAAATCTGTCGAGAGCTGAAACGTCCTCCCTTTGGTGTGGTGTGGTAGTTAGGAGAGAGGGGTGACAGCTCAAGTGTCGTCCACGTCACTTGACCATGGTTCAAATTTACGTGGTCCGTCGTCAAAAGCCCTCGTGCAGCTTAACATTGGTACGTTAATATTCAATCAATAAATTTTATTACTAATTTAAGAACAAGTTTAATAATTATTAGGGTTTTCCATAGGGCTTGTCTTGTAGAGGAAAGGTTTTCAAAGGAAGATTTAATATCAGAAATTGACACTTACAGAGTTATTTTTCTATATTCAGCTGAGATCTATATTTTGTCTTCAAAGCATCCACCGCAGAAAATCCGGTTTAACAAAGGTAGGATGTTGAAAATGGTAATAGTATACGAAGTGCTTTTGTTTTCAGTACAGATAATTCCTCATCCACCTCTACCCGAAATTCAAAGAGCGATTTATTACAAAATTGCATTTTAATTTTTCACTGCATGTGAAATCTATGAAGATTTCTTCTTTGGAAGTTGAGAGCCCTTCTGGAGTATCTTGAAATAGATCCCTAATCCACTCGTAACTTGCTACCAAGCTGTCCTCATCCAGAAAATACTTTTTAAAAATTTTTGCCAATATAGCTAAATGATTTTACATGTTTTAAAAACAACTTTCACATGTTGTTCTACAGATTTGTAAGTTTTAACACATATCGAGCTGGGGCTTTTTTTCCATCATTTACTTCAGTAGTGGTAAATGCAAAATTTAAGTATTTTTGAGAATATCGCCTTGATTTAATTTTCGGAACCATGCTCGTTCGTCTGTGTACTTGTTGATTCTTTATTATCATCGAATGTTTGCTTACGACTTAAAAATGTATGTATGATATTGTTTTAATCTACCGCCGTAAATACTTAATTACCGTGAATTACAATTAACGTGTAAATTAAAAAAAATGTACATTCAAGCTAGATTCGGTAGCTATAGGAGTATCGAGTCGACCAAGACTGACTGGAATTGTACGAGGAAAAGCATTTTTACATGTTTTGTGCAGACGTCCGATAGGTTGCCCAGACTCACGCAAACGTACCCTATAATGCCAGATGTGATGGATATGATAGAGAGCAACATTGACTAGACTATTTTTCTAATGACATTTGTACTTTGAGAAATGAATTCTGAAGGAAATAAATATTTAATTAAATATATCATTTTGCGATCTGTTCCAATTTAAAAATTAGAGAAAGAAAAATAATATAATAATAAGTAAGTAATATATATTTTAAGTAATTTTTCTTTTTCTTAAAATATATATTACTTAAAAGTTACATATACACAAAATTTAATATACTTATCGTATTAATTTGTACGGTTTATAATTAAGATCGTATTGTAACTTTAGCGTCTCTCTCTCAAAGTGCATTTTTATTGCAGTAAATACATTATTGTTGTACAGGGAAGGGGGTGCGACAAAAATTATGATTGAAAATTGGGTTGCCAGTATTGAAAGTTTGAGAAACACTGCTATAAACTCAAGTTAATATGTAAAGTGTGTGTGTGATGGCTTGGACTAAAACTCCGATATTAATATGTCAAGCGAAAGCCGGAACTATTTCTTCGTCTTAATACTTCAGGTAGTCTGGACTTTTAATTCCTATTAGTATTCATAGTGAAGGCATGGCCTATTTATTAGTATAAACATGTCAAATGAAGGCATGTATTATTTCTTGACTGAATGCGAATACATGGGTCTTGTCTTCTATTTCTTCACAGTAACATCTCAAATTAACAGAAGGACAATTGCATTGTAACATATCCAAGAAATTATGGAATTTTCTCTAACGTTATCATCTAGGAAAAGGCGTGGATTGTTGTTTGATTTTAACAACTCATGAGAAAAACTCAACTGCAGCATGACAATAATATCTAAGAAGAAGGTATAGAGTACTGCTTGGTTGTAACATCTAAGAAGAAGATATAGACTGCTGCTTGTGATTGTGACATCTTTTTAGAAGGCTCGGAATTGCTACCTTAATGTAACTGCCAGAAAATGTTTTAAACTGTTATCTTTACCACTGGATCATCTGCTACTATGATACCTTTCTTTCACTTGATTTCTGCCATGTGCGTGAGGTGGACAGGTGCAGGGCAAAAATCATTTGGAATTATGTAAGGATATTTTCTACTGGGAACTTTTTTTAATTGTTTCAAACATTTATTTCAATACTTCTATTTTACGCAAATATCAAAATAATTATTTTACTACAATAGCGAAAATTTTGTAATATAGCCTTTATTATTAATAATTTCCAAATAAAGTTTTCGTTTTGCTACACATTATCCTAATGAGGAACGATCGGGGGAATTCTCATGTCATTGGAAGTCATGAAAGTCCTCTTAAAGAGAATTATACAATGACCGAGCCAAAACACAAACACAAGGATCAATTTTTGAAGCATTGGCCTCATAAAAAACTAGGCTTAATTTTGTTCAAGAGGTGATAAAATGATTTTCACCAATGAAAAACGTAGACCATTCCAGTGACTGTAATAATATTTGCAGTCTAACACAAAAGTAAATGTTTATCATCAGAAAATGACAACAAATTAATTATTTTCATAAATAAATTTTATTTTTAGTTAAATTTTTGCATTTGTGAATTAGTGGCATATATTTTTAAAAGTGATAATTTACTTTGTATTGTGCATATACAACATTTATGAAAGAATGGTTAAGACTCGTAAGATGAAAACTCATGGTTTAGTGTATTACACTCATGCCCATAAATTAAGGATAATTCAGAATCACACAGAAATTGAACTCTAAAATAAAAATTTCACCTGTAGAATTATTACACATATCTTGAAGAATAATATGCAAATTACAGAAAACCAACAGATGGCGCGGATAGTACGTCACAATGACGAGAGTGTAAGAAAGGGGTGTATAAGGAATGGTGGCAAAAAAGTAAAATTGTTCACAAGTGCTTTAAAAGCCTTTCAGTGCAATAACCGCATACTTATGGCACAAAGAAAGCATTTGGAGGATTTTTTAAGTGGTAGAATTATTGGACGACTGGAATGTTGACGTACCCACCTGGAAGTATCCGAGGAACTTGGAATCACCCAGAGTGTCATCTCCAGGCTTTGGCAACGATTCCAAAATGATGGTAATGTGAGTAGATGTTATAGAACAGGTCGCCCCCGAGTTACAACGCCGAATGAGGACCGGTATATATATATATATTTGGTAGTTACTGCCAAAAGAAACAGACGGAGCACAGTATCAGACCTGTCTCGTCAGCTCTATTTAGCTACCGGTATGACAGTTTCAAGGCAGACCGTGTACAGACGCTTATGGCACATTAATCTATATGCTCGTAGGTCTGTCAGATGTGTTCCACTTACCGCAACTCACTGTCGCTCGCGATTAACCTGGAGTAGAGAGCATGCATTGCGGACACCACAACAGTGGTCTTGTGTGATTTTTTCCGACGAGTCCAGGTTTAGTTTGCAGTCTGATTCTCGCCGGACTTTAATATGGAGAGCGCCAGGCACCCGTTACCACCAAGAGAACACCATTGAATGACACCGTTATGGTGGTGCAGGATGGCTCGTTTGGGGAGGAATTATTCTTGGTTCCAGTACTGACCTGAATGTTCAGAGTGTAACGATGACAGGCCACATCTATCAGGATGTCATTCTGGAACAACATGTGCGTTTGTTTCGGGGCGCCATGGGTGCTGAATTTCTGTTTATGGATGACAACGCCCGTCCTCACCGTGCAAACATTGTAGACGAATTCCTTCAATCGGTAGATATCACCCGTATGGATTGGCCAGCACACTCACCGGGCTTGAATCCAATAGAGCATGTGTGGGATATGCTTGGCCGACGAATTGCAGCCCGTCAACCCCCTCCCTCCTGTCTACCGGAACTTCGGAGGGCATTGCTTGATAAGTGGTGTAATATTCCCTAAGATCAGATTGATAATTTGATACTCAGCATGCCTAGGCGTTGTAAAGTCTATATTGCATAGCCCGGGAGACATACTCCGTATTAACCACCATACTAACCATGTTATGCTGTTTTTTTGTAAATAGGTTCTTTTTTGAAATTTGCTCCAGGGAGTAAAAATCGCAATTTTTATTAATTATGTCAAACATACAGCATATTTTTTGCTCTTTACCTTTTGTTTAATAAATAGACTTCACAAATAAGTCAAATTTGTTTTGCTTCTGTCTCTTTCTTTGCCTGAACTTCATTATCCTTAATTTATGGACATGAGTGTATTTTTGCTGATTTCTTATGACATGAACCAATCTTCTATTTTTCCATATTTGAAATATATTTTAACACACTAGTTTTCAAGTAGTATTTAGGAATGTGTTCTATTGTGTAGAAACAGAATTGGTTGTATGAGGGATTTTGAAGACAGTTTAGCTGTAGTGAGATGCATATAAGAATATACGCTGAGTATTCAAATTATTATGGCCATCACTATAATATAATAGTGAACCACCTTTTAGCCTTGATATTGCACGGACTTTTCTTGGAATGGACTCTATGAGAAGTTAGTAGGTCGTATAAGGCATCTGACTAAATCCGATGAAAAACACTACCCAATGCCTACCGATTGGATGCTACTGGATCAAACTGCTTGATGCGCCATTCGATCCATCCAACAGATTCTCGATGAGATTGAGATCGTGTGATTCTGTAGGCCAGTTAAGCAAGATAACGTCCTGTCAAACTCTGTGAACCATATACAGACAATCCCAGCTGTATAACAGACAGCAATGTCCTGATGAATACATCCATTCCCGTCTGGGTTCACCATTAACGAAACAGGATGTACGAGTTCAGCATCAATCAGGATAAAAACGATGAACAAGTACAGGTGAAATTTTGTAAGGATGGACAACATCACTCGAAGAGCTTTATTCAGCTAAACCAATGCCTGAAATTATTGTCTGGAGCGCTGTTGGATATCATGAACAATAACAACAAATTTTGACCATCCGATACAGCAGGTGTTGCATCAGAGAAATTAGGAAACCCGAATCATAAAGCTCCCGCAATGTATTACGGGAACTGTATTTTAGCAATGTCCCTCCAATTGATCAAAATGTATCCACCTTTTTCAAAGAAAGACAAGAAATTCATCTTCTTTGTTCTTGGCATGTACGTTCTTGAATGTGTCATTCATTTAGTATGTTTGGGTTTATTGTAATCTGACTTCGTAACACTGATTGTATAACAAACATTGTTGCTGAACTTTGTCATCAGATATAGGTAATGGGGAATTCAAATCCTCAGGATGACGCTCGATGCCTCAAAGTTTACAAGTATTTATCATTGTGCGTGAGGGCCGTGCAAAATATCGATTTCTGGCATTATTTTATTGTTCTACGTTTCTGGAAATTTGAATTTTCTTTAAGAGCAGTTTACTTCATATTTGAATAAACCTCCATGACGATTTTTTTCTGGTGTTGTAGTTTTCACAAAAGGTTGTGGAGTTGTTTGCTTTGTGAGGTTAACAAACTTCAAAGCGAGAATAATAAAAGTTTAAAGCTATGTTTTCATTCAGTTGCGTCTGAAAATTCCGCATCAGATTGATTTTTTAGAGGTGAGAAAAATAACATTTCACAAAAAAAAAAGATGGTTGAAGTAAGAGCAAAAATACGATGTGTATGTTGACCTTCATAAAGGATGGTTCAAATCGATAAATCGTTCCCTTTTTATGGTCTTTCACTTTATTTTTGTTTGATTTTTTTTAACTAAAAATCCGATGTAGAGAGCTCTTTCTTTTTTATAAGTGCTTCTCTGTATTATAAGTATATTTATTTTAGTACAGTTAGAATTGATTTCTTTACCTGGTTCCATCATTTCATTCTTTCATTTTAAAGAAATGTTTTTATTCAGTTTCACCCCCCCCTAATTAAAAATTAGTGTCGAATGCTTTCTTATGTCGTTTTATTTCTCAATAATATAATTATAAATTTTTAAATATTCATAAGTAGTTAATTGTTTAGTTTTACATAATGAAATATTTTATTTTGGAAATAATGTTCCAAATTTTACAAGCTGATTAGATAGCTGAAATTTTAATACTTATAAATTTTTTCATCTATAGCAGCGTATTTATAATTATAATATAGTTTAAGAATCATTGAAACACTGAATGTAAAAATAACCAAACTTTTGTTTTCCACTTCGGAAATCTGCTACGTAAAGCTAGTATGTAAGCATTGCTTAAAATTTAACTTAAGCTATAAGAAAGTCCTGAGTATATATAAAAAGCGCGGAGCACAAATTTTCATTTCAAGATGTTTCTTGTTGGCATTTGCCTGCTTATGATTCTCTCTCCGACCACAAAACAATCGAATTTGTTATTGCTCTAAATTCCAATTCTCCAACAAATGATGGTGACAGTTGTATCTTTAATCTGAAAAAAAAAGCGAACTGGAAACTCTTTTATGACTCATCTAATTACTTGCTGTCAAGTATTAGTGATCTCATCATCTGCCAAAATCCAGAACCTCTGCATGATTTCGCAAATGAGCTAATTTCTATTATTCAAAATTCTTGCAGAATGTCCATCCCAATTTAAAAGCAGGGAATGAACAGAGTTCCTTGGAGGACAACAGAAATTGGTTGCATGGGAAAACACGTTAATGCTGCAAGACGCAGATTTGAGAGAGGCAAAAAAGTCACTATAAGCAAAATTTATAAGAGTAAATATCAGGAGTGAAAAATTAATTATAATTTTTAACTTTTGGATGCCAAAATAAGCTCATCGAAGAAACTTTTGGTTGAAATTGATGTAAATATTGTGTGAAAAAAAATTTATACTTCTGGAGTCAAACAACAGTTTTAGAAAAGAGTTGAATTCAGTGCAATTGCTCTTCCAAGGGGAGCTGTGGCTAATTCTTTTGAAGAGACAATTAAGGATGTTCTCTTCCATTCTTTTCCTGACGATTGTAATAATGATGATGATGATTGTCACAAGGAAATAGGAATGACGCTCTTATCAATAGTTACGTAACGGTTGACCCGCCTTTTACCGTCCATGAAATTGATGCTGTCATAAATAAATTGAAGTTTAAAAAGGCACCTAGCCCTGACTCTATTCTTAAAGAAGTTGTCATGAAATTGCATGAAATGTACCCTGATCTTTTCCTAGAAGTTTTTAACTCATGTCTTCGTCTCAAGACGTTTCCCAGCTGATGGGAAAAAATTAGGATTATCCTAATTCACAAAGTCAATGATGTCCGTGTCTCTAATTTAGACAACCTAAGGTATATCAGTTTGCTATCAACTTTGGCTAAATGTTTTGAAAGTTTCATTATCAATAGAGTAACCTGGCATTTATACAAAAATATTTATTTCAATAAAAACCAATTTGGTTTTATGCCTCAAAAATGTACTGCGGACGCTTTGGTTAAACTAAATGAAACTGTTTTAAAAGAAAAAAAGAGAAACCTTCATACAATCCTGGTTTTCTTGGATATTAAGGGTGCTTTCGATAATGCTTGGTGGCCTGGTATTCTGAGTCTTTTAAAAAGATCGAACATCCCTGACAACTTATTTGCCGTCATTTCCAGCTTCTTGAAAGATAGATCTGTGGCTTTATCTTTAGGGCATTCCTCAAAAGAGAAACTTTTGAACAAGGGAAGTCCTCAGGGATCCAATTTTGGACCTTTTAATCTGGAACGTCAATATAAAGGATGTTTTGAAAAAATCTTGCTTTCTCTTCCTGGGAAACGATTGCTTTTGCCAACGACTTACTTCTTTGTTTCCAGGGAAAGTCTTTTCATGATATAAGCAGGCAAGCGCATCTTACTCTTGACTTTGCATCAACCTGGGTGAAGAATTATAAATTAGAGTTTAATGCTGCCTAGTCAAAAGTTATGATCTTGGAGAAGAGAGAAAACAACGCTCTAGCTGGCAACCTCACCCTTAATGGGTTTTCTCTTGATTGTGTGAAAGAACTAAAATATCTTGGTATTGTCCTTGACAGTAAATTCTGTTTGAAAACAAAATTGTTTGAATCTTACAAATAGATTGGAAAAAATTCTTCTAGGGCTTAATAGAGTTGCCAGAAATAGCTCTGGGCTCAAGTTCAATGTATCATCTCTCATTTATAAACACGGCATTGTTCCATTTATCTGTTACGGTTCACAAATCTGGAGCTCCGCCTTGAAGAAGAAAATAAATAGGCTGCTTTTGCGAAAAATTCAACAAAGAATACTTCTCCGAGTTATTTCTGGGTATCGAATGATATCCTATGAAGCTGTGTTTGCTATTTCGAGCTTTCCGCCTATTGACATCTTTATTATCAGAAATAATGAATTCAAGATTGCAACGAAGAACTGTACCAATAAGAGTCTAGATGGTTCCGTGCGAGTTTCTGAGCTCCCTCAACCTACTGAACGATTTCCCCTTAACTTGATTAATTCCCCTAAAAATATTTAAAACAACTTTCCAGTTGTCTGCTTTACAGATGGTAGCAAAAACAACACTACGGTTGGAATTGCATTTATCTTCCAAGATTTTATTGAAATTGAATCTCGCCAATTTAGAATAAGAGAAGAGTGTAGTTTGTTTCAGGCTGAGTTACTTTGCATAGCTCAAGCAGTCTCTTGAATCTGCAATAACGAAATCCTTTCATCGAATTCCTTAATTTGCAACGATTCTCTATCATATTTGTATGCATTAAATAACATGAATTCCCCAAATTAACTAATTGTTAAAAAGCATAATAATCTCAATTTTCTCCGAAGCAGAGGTGTACAAGTTTTATTTTTGTTCGAGGACATACGGGAATCTATATGGCAATGAACGTGCTGACTGGCTTGCAAAAGAAGCGACAAAATTAAGCGATATGATTCCTATGAGCATCCCGAAATCATATAAGAATGTTTTTAAATAAAAGATTATTTCCGAGTGGAGAATAACTTTTATCGAATTTCAAATAATGCACATCTCATAAAAGAATTCATTCCTTCTCTTCAGAGCTTTTTAAAGTCTAAGCACTTTCAATCTAATTTTAAACTTACCCAGTTTCTAACTGGGCATGGACAAATATTGAAACGCTTCAATATTTGTCGCTTATTGACCAGTGTTCTTGCTCCAGTGACACAGTCCAGAATGCCAAGCATCTGATAATTTTTTTTGCTTGAACTATATTCTCTTCCGAAAGACGTACACTCATGAATTGCCTACAAAAGAACAATATAGCATGTCCTCCTCATTTTTCTGTCTTTGTTCAAGGCCAATCATCTTTTACATCGTTTTGTGCATACATTGATAGCATTCTTTCTGTATTATTTAGATTGCAAATTTTGTGTGTTTGCAAACATTTACTGTACGTGAATATACATGTGTATATGTCTATATATGTGTGTATATGTATTTGTGTATGTGTGTGTTTATGTATATATATTTGTTTCTACTTGTGTGCCTATGTGTGTATGTATGCTTAATGTATTTGCATTTTGAAAAATTTATTATGGTCATGTTTTCTAATCTTCCTTATTGTATAATTATTGATTATCTCCTTTTGCATGTGAGTAATCTTGTATTTTATTCTGTATTTATTGTATTTGCATCCATATTTTTTTCTCATCCCCCTTTGGTTCCCATTTGTGCCTATATCCTTCTACATCTAACTTCCTATCACTATTGTTTGAGTATTGACTTACGTTTTTAAGCCGTGTGTTATACGTGTCGGCACACAATGAGTCTCTACCTAGAGTCTGAAATAATAATGCTTTTATTACAAATATTTCCTATTTTGTCAGCATAAATCCTAAAATCTATTTGAATATATAATTATAATTGAGTTAAATACAATTAAAAGTAATTTGATTATGTGGAAATATTATTCCTCTGCCATGTTAATATTTTTTGTTGTTTACATCGTACTTTTCATAAGTAATAATTTCACTGAACTTATAACCAAAACAAAAATCAAAGAAAATAAACGCGAAAAGAGAGAGGCCGAGAAGATCTTTGATATCCTAGAACAATTTGTATTAAATGTAAGTATTTAAAAATATATAAGTAGAGGATTGCTTCTCACAATGTATAAAAAAGACTTGTAATAACCGTAAAAAATAGTTTTCGATGTCTTTATAATGAATTCTAAAATATAAAAGGATTTTATTAAGAAAATTTGAAGGGAAGAAACATATGTATTTTATTTATACGAAGGATTTTACACTGAAGGAAAAAAAATCCCAACACCAAGAAAGACTTGTGTTAGATAAACGATATTTGGTAGTCCTGTTTATACATCTGAAAGATGATATCGATTCAAATTTCTAGATTCACACCGCTCGGAATTTTAAAATCCGGGTTGCTTTAAATGCGAGCTGTAAAGTTCGTGAGCGTTATTTGTCTGTGAAATTTATCTTATTAAAGTTGATGTTGGCCGAGAATATCTTTAAGAAGATGAAGAAGCTATTATCACAACAGCTCATCGAGCATGAACGAGGTCGTGTAATAGGGCTACGAGCATGTGGATTTTCCTTCCGCGATATTGCAGAAATACTTGGACGGAATGCATGTATTATGCATGTTTGTTATAGGAGCAGTGGTTAACTTATGGTACAGCCTTAAGTAGATCGGGTTCCGAGGGGCCTCGTGACACTACTGAGAGAGAAAACCGCCGTATTTGGTATACGACTGTGGTTCATCGTACTGCATCTGCGGGAAGAAGTTCGAGCTGCAATTGGTACCACAGTGACACAAAGAACTGTCAGAAATCAGTTATTTAAAGGACAGCTCCGAGACAGGCACCCTGTTAATTGTATTCCACTAATTACAAGCCATTGTCGTTTGCGACGTAAGTGGTGACAGGCCAGAGCTCTTGGGAGGATGAAGTGGATGTTTGTTGTATTTTCTAAAGAAAGCAGGTTTTGCCTTGGTGTCAGTGATGGCCGTGTGTTGATCAGAAGGAGTCCAGAGGGACGCGTGAAATCAAACTGTGTGGTCTAGAAACCCTGGACCTACACCTTGAGTTATGGTCTGGGATGCAATTTCCTATGACAGTAGGAGCAATTTTTGTATAAGAATACATGGGCAAAAGTGCCACGCTGAGGCAGAAATAAAAATAAACACATTAACTGAAACAAAAAAAAACTTTCATTAAAAATCATGTTTTCAGAGTGATTCCGTAATGGAGAGACAACTTGTATAACATTTATCTTGGTATTTGTCTTCAAATAAACACGACAATACTAATGCATTAATCAAAATCTTTAGAGAAAAAAAACGAATGTTCAACTTTCCACTTGTTAAATTATTTTATTTGTTAAGGTAATTTATTACTTTTAACTTAATCATTAACATCTAATACTCTACAATAGGCATTATCTCCTCATCTGGCATGCACTGAAAAATATGTGGTCATTAGAGGGAGCTTCTGCTGCTTGGTACAGTTACACAGTTACAGTTATAGTTACAGTTATAACTAAAGTGGGTACACTTCTATTTTTTATTACATTCGATTGATGAGCTATATACATATGAATAATACCTGAAACAAATTCCTTATAAAAACACACAAGTAATATAAAAAATAAATTAAGTCAATTCCTACTTCGATCAACAAAGAAAAATTTCATTTTAGCTACTTTTTATTAAAAAGTTACAATTAATATAGATATGTATATACATGTGACAGAATCACAACATTAAGTGGTAATTAATTTGCATTAATTATCCTTAAAGTATCGTATTGTCATCCAAAACAATTATGTATATAAAATTTCATTTCAACGAAATGCACGTGAGAAAAAAAACCTTTTCAAGTTTTGACACAAGTCGCCAAAAGGGTCGCTAAGTCGCCATCGTGGCTGTATTTGTAATTTTTGAAATAATTAGTTTCAATCGATTAATTTTTATTAATTATAATTAATTTTTTGTATTGTAAGCCAAAATAATCATGTATATAAAATTTCAGTTCAATTGAGCGCTTTAAAATGTATTTTATTAACGATTGAAAATACCTCCAAGATAAACAAACAAACAAATAAATAAATAAACATGAAAATAATTTGTTTTAAAATATGTAGAATTTAAGTTTAGGATCTCTTTTCGAAAGTTCTAATAAATACACCAACCACTAAATTCTATACAACGAATATGTTGAGAAAAAAAAAAGATTTCCCAACTGAGAGAGCTAAGAAATATGCTGTTTATTACTGATAAAAAAATAAGATACAATCTAAGCCCCAACAGAGATAAAACACGTTTCGGAAGCTGTATAAAGTTGATTACTCAGCTAGAAAATGGCAGGAAAGAAACGCCTGCATCGATATAGATGAAAATGTATTGTCTTTTCTGGATATAGTTTAAGGCCTGAAGGATAATTGTATGTATAGTGTGTTGTTTTGAGGCTCATGAAGATAATGTTTTTGCTAGTTTTCTCTCGAAATTCTTCTTGAAATCAATCTATCAAAAGATTTTAATTTTATTAGTGTGAAAATAAATTTCTCACACTTTGTGATAGGGAACTGAAAGTCGTTTATAATATATGAAATAGTAGAAATAAACAAGTAATATATAAAAAAGTAATTTTTAAGTCAATTCCTACTTAGATCAACAAAGAAAAATTTATTTTAGCTAATTTTTAAAATAGTTACAATTAATATAAATATGTATATACATAGGGTAGAATCACAACATTAAGTAGTAATTAATTTTTATTAATTATCATTAAAGTATCGTATTGTCATCCAAAACAATAATGCATATAAAATCTAATTTCAACTGAATGCTTTAAAACGTGATAAGAAAACCTTTTCAAGTTTTGACACAAGTCGCCAAAAAGTATGCCAACATGTCTGTATTTGTAATTATTTAAATAATTAGTTTTAATCAATTAATTTTTATTAATTATAATTAAATTATTGTATTATCATCTAAAATAATCATGTATATAAAATTTCAGCTCAATTGAGTGCTTTAAATTGTATTTTATTAACGATTGAAAATTCCACCAAGATAAATAAATAAAATATATAAAGACTGTGAGTTAAATAGTAGGAATTGAAAAATAGGTCAATATAAACTTTAAATTTTTATAGGTACTTCTGAAACTTTCAGAGGTTTGATAAAGGTATTTCATTGCCTTATGTTCTATGAAATATTTTACATGAGAATATAATTTATATAATAAATGAGAATTATTATAAAGGTTTCTTTCATGTAAAATATTTTAAAAACATAAATCATTACATTTTACCGTTTATCCGACTAAAATTTTATTGAACATTATTATCTTAAAGTTTTGAGCCTTTTAAATGAATTCTATATATTTGTTTCGTATATAACCACGTATTCAAAAACAACAAAATTGTTAATTTCTTGACCTAAAATGGGACAAAACTTTCTTAATCAAAAACTATAAATATTGAGGAATATAAGCAAAGGTAAATGGAAAATAGACTCAAAAGTGGCTAAATTTCTGTGTAAAACTAAAAAAAATCCTTCACTACCAATTCATAATTTCTTGAAATGAATTATAAATTGCCCAACATTCAAATCGTTCCCAAATTTTTGATATGGTTGGTAAATATTAATATATGCAGTTTCCATTGTATCTATATACACTGGTGTGCAACACTTAAGCAACATGTGGGTTTATTGCCATAACTTCACGAAAAATCATCTGAGAGACATGAAATTCAGAAATGAGGGAGAGTATTATGTACGTAAGGGATGACGAAAGCATCTGTTCTGAAAAAGGAATACAATGCATACGGTATGGAATCAAACAAAAACAAGCTTTATTGAACGCACAGTATCGTGACTCATGATTATCTTTCCAACAGGAAGAACAACAAGCAGATGTTCCTTAATATGGTATATGCCCTCCCCTCACTGCAATGGTTGCTTCGCATCGCCTCCGCATACTCAGAACCAGCTGGTGCAACATTTCTTGCGGTAGGAGTGCCCATTCCTCAATCAGCATCTTTTTGAGTTCTTGGGTGTAAGCATGCTGCAATGATGATGTAAGCATGCTGCAATACGTCTTCCCAAAGCATCCCACACATGTTCGATGGGATTTAAATCTGGGGAGTACGCTGGCCAATCCATTCGAGTGATATCTTCACTTTCCAGCAGCTCCTCAACAGCAAGAGTCCGATGAGGCCGTGCATTGTCATCCATAAAAATGTAGTCTGGGCCAATGGCACCTCGGAACAGACGCACATGGGGAAGAAGTACCTCCTCACAATAGCTATCCCGATTACAGATCCTCTATCGAAAATGTGGAGCTCAGTTCGCCCATTCAGCATAATGCCTCCCCAGACAAGAACTCCAGGACCCCCGTAACGGTGTCTTTCCTTGATGTTACTGGTATAAAACCGGGTCCCGATCTCTCTCCAAATCAAAACACGTTGAGAATCATTTCTGGTACTGAACTAACTCTCACCCATAAAGAGGATACGACTCCAGTGATCCAGTTTTTGTGCTCTCTGCACCACTGTAAAAGGTGGCGTCGGTGGCCAACTTTCAACGGGAAGTAGCGCTCAGGACGGTGGGCGAATAGGCCTCCTTTGTGAGGGCGCCTGACCACAGTAAACCACGACACTTGTCGCCCCGTTGCTGTAGAGAGTTGCTGAGCAATGGCACTTGCTCACTGCTGGCGGCCTCTTTTTACCTGCAGGATGATATATCGGTCATCCCCTGCAGTTGTCGTCCTCAGGCGGCCACCACCAACCTTTCTAACAGCTGTACCTGTGGTTTGGTACGCGTTCCATGCGCAAAACGACACCTTTGTTGATTCCGAACTCTGCAGCTACACTGGTGACGGTACGCCCGTCCTCCATCTTTCCGATCATTTTTCCACGTGTGAAGTCGTCCTGGTGATTTCTTCTAGCCATATTTCACGAACTGACTCACTGGCACTTGCAGCGAATATGTTGAATTGTTGCGTCTGCGTCCTTCATTTTATTTTACTGTTGAACAGCACGCGCCGACATTACGCGTTTTGCGTTCGCTCACGTCGCTTCTGACATTTCGTTCCTGATATTTGCATACGTATGACGTTTCTACTGACTTACGTGTTCACTTTACTGATCTCCAGACCTCCTTTTCTGCAATTTCATGGCTATTTGCTAAAGTTTTCCATTGTTGCTTAAGTTTTGCACACCAGTGTATATATCCATTGTATTTTTCATTAACTAAGTGATGATAACAATTTATAACTATTCATAATGTTGCATAACTCATTCAGTTTCAAAGTGAAAATTAATGACCTAAATTGTGTACCTTCGTTTTTTGAACAGCATTCAAAGGATAAGATTGAATGGAACATCACAAGATGAGAAATGTGAAATGAAGAATGCTACGTAAGCTCCTAAACTGTATATGTTTTCTTTCTATTTCAGCAAAGCTATATCTACACATCTATTTGGTGACATTGTTACATATATGCTATTGTGATAAAAAGAAATTCAAAGGTCTTCCTTTATTTCCTATGATTTTTGAAAAAATCACATTGTTTTCAGTGTTACAACGAATTGAAATAATTATCGGCGTTTTTCTCTTAAAATTTCTCCCCTCTGTTGTCGTTAAATATGGATAAACCCACTTGTAAGTTGTATATTTCAAAACTTCTAGTTGAGCCTCTGTACATGCTATATACATGCAAAAAACTATTATGATAGAAGCATTTTACACAAAAGGAGAGCATTTTGAAAAAAGGTTATTCTAAGTTAGGTTTTTGCCAAAATATTGCATTTAAATATTTTTTTTATGAAAAAGTCCTTTATACATGTCTTCTAAAATAAGTGACACTAAATATCATGAAAATTATCTATTTATGCCCTTTTTTAAAATCAAGGTTCCGAACGTAGTCGGATACCTTAAGGTCTGGAAAGTTTTTTTAAAAAAGAAAAATTTTCCTTTTTTTTTTTTAAAAAAAAATTGTAAATTCGAAGTTTATTTGGTTGTTTTAAAAAGTCAACTTTTTATTAAACTATTCGAAACCATAATGTGGACACTTTCCTTTTTACAAACAAACAAGTTTAGAAACTAAAAAAAATCTTAATAGTACTGAATTGTTATATATAACTTGAGTTCTCCACTATACCAGAATTTTATTCTGTAAAATATACAGTTACCTTTGAAAAATTTATCATGGGTTTTGCTTTTTTCCCCTCATTCTCTTTAGGAATTTGCTAATGGACTGCACCGAATTATTCTGAAAATTGCATTCAACAATTCCAATGCTAAATCATTCGTCAAATACAACGACTTTTATCTCAAATGTCTGTGGCAATATCTTTCAAGAAGCATCGATCATATAATCTTAAGAAACATGTATTCATAGTAAAAGTATCTAAAATACCTGAGGGAGATAAGATTCTTGAACCGGATCCTATAGTTACACCAAAGCCCAATGGCTGTGTTGTACGAGGACATCTCTTCAAAGAATGCAGACGGATCGGGCGTAACTGACCTCTAGTTGTGTGACAGTTCGATTTTCGAATGTTTCGCTCTTGCTGTCCTGAAATATAGAGATTGGATTCCATTCGGGTATCCTGTATTATCAGAAGCAAATAGAAGGACAGACGTTTGAATATCTAAAGAAGAGTGGATAAGGAAAAAGATTGCTTCAGGCGGTCAAATATACATTCGTGGATAAAACGAAAATAAATCCATTTTGGAAAATAACAGGATTTCTTGAGTTCTTAGACGCTTCCTATAGATTTCTATTCAAAATCAATTTAATGAGATAAAATTCTACAACACGTGGTTTAAAAAGTGAAAATATGTAAATATAAATCAAACTTAAAATCTGGTTTTCATTGGCCTTTTATGTTTTCAAGAGTAGACACTTTTTGCGTGAAGTATTTAACTAAACAATAAAATTAATTCAAAGTGAATCCTTATTAGTTCAACTCTAAAACATAAATTGATATGCTTAGTAAAATGCAGGACATTTTTCTTCAAGTATATATAAATTAAAATTATACTTAATGAAAATAAGCTGAAATTTATTTTATATATATATTTTATATAAGCATCATTTTCAATTTCTTCTATTAGCTCACAATCTCTATTTATGTATTTATTTATTTATCTTGGTGTACTTTTCAAACGTTAATAAAATACATTTTAAAGCTCTCAATTGAGCTGAAATTTTGTATACATGATTATTTTGGATGTCAATACAATAATTTAATTATAATTAATAAAAATTAATTGATTAAAATTAATTATTTAAAGAATTTCAATACTGCCACCTTGGCAACATTTTTGGCGACTTGTGTCAAAACTTGAAAAGGTTTTTTTCTCACGTATTAAAGCATTCAGTTGAACTGAAATTTTATATACACGATTTTTTATGGCAATACGATACTTTAATGACAATTAATAAAAATTAAATACCACTTAACGTTGTGATTCTGTCATATGTATATACATATTTGTATTAATTGTAACTATTTAATAAAAAGTAGCTAAAATAAAATTTTTCTTTATTGATCTAAGTAGGAATTTACTTAATTTTTTTATATTACTCACTTTTTTTCTCTCTGTTGTTTTATGAAAACGAATTTACCATACTGCATTTTACACGATCTTATTACATAATTTGCAATTAATTCCAACGTCCGTTTTTTTCTGCGACGTTATTCACTCACTCACTCAATTTACATAAATTAATTCCAACGAAGAGAAACCAAGAAAAAAATCGGATAAAAGAAATTAATCAGCAAAAACGTTTTAATAGTGCTCTTACTTCAAAGTATCATATTCTGGTAATCTTACACAACTAGTTTTAAAATTACGTCAATGCTTGCCACACTATTTGGTGTTACTAATTTGAAATATTTTGCTGTATGAAAAGTAAAATAAAAATGCTCTACTTTTGGAAGTAGTTTTTATATTATAATAAAAACTAACTGGATTAAAATAAGAGTATTTTTTACAATAGAATAATCTCCAAATAAATTTAAAGTAGTCTTGAAGAATATTTATGAAACTGTAGCTAAGCCAGCGCTTCTCAAAGTGTCCTCCAGACGGGGTGTGTTAACGCTAGGTAGGGGCGTGAGCATATTCAAAAGTCCAAGACAAAAAAAATTATTAATTTACTGAAAGGGAGCAAAATAAAATATATTCTGACATCATAAAAAATAAACTACAATTTTCACTGATAGAATACAGTTAGGAATATATCATTACTGCAAAACGTGTTTGATAATTATTTTAACAACTCTAAGTTAAAAAAAAGTTTTATAATTACCAATGACTCTATAGGCTTATCATACATAATATTATATACAAAATTTAATACTTATTTTGTTAATTTGTACGGTTGATAATTAAGGCTGTGTTCGGTAAAAGTAAGAGAGCTCTAACTAAACGCGAATCACATTTGCAGACATAATAAATTAAAAGTAAAAAAAAAACTTTTTTAAAAAAAGCTTTTATATTTAAATGCTCTAAAAGGAATAAAATAAACTTTTCTTTTAAAACTTTTTTTGCTATCAACTTATAAAGTCGTTATACAATTTATGATATAAAATCTTGTCGCGAGATTTATATATATAAGTACTCATAATTACTTACTCTGAAAATTTTAAAAATTAAAATCAATCAGATCAAGTTATTTAATTTGCTTGTTTATGCACACAGGTAAATCTCGCAACAAGCTTTTATATCATAAATTGTATAACGACTTTATAAGTTGATAGCAAAAAAAAAAGTTTCAAAAGAAAAGTTTATTTCATTCCTTTTAGAGCATTTAAATAAAAGCTTGTTTTTAAAAAAGTTTTTTTACTTTTAATTTATTTTTTTTTTCTTTTTAGTTATCCCTAGACAGAGGTTTATCAGTCTGTTAATCTCATTCAACGCATCATTGTTGAAAGGTCGCTTGCCGGTTAATTTTGAGCAGTCCAGCTAAAGGGTATTCAAAATTTTTTTTCCGCCATACTACAATGGGAAGGGGAGGGATAAATACTGTTAGATCAAAACAACATTGGACGAAGAAAAATTAATTAAAATATTAAAAATCATTCTCTTTTTTTTTCTTTTAATATAACACTACATTAAAAACGAAAAACACATTTTTTTTGTAAAACCGTAATTTTAAACCAATTTTTTCAATTTTTGTGCAAAATTTGGATAATACTATTCTATAAACGAGAAAATATTTTCGTCCGACTATATTTAAAAATGACGCAGTTTTTAAATGCTTTATTCAAAATTTGAGTATTTTTGAAAAATCGTAAAAAAAAGTTTTTGGCCTTTTATTTTTTAAATGACTGATTCTAAAAGAAAAAACCCTGAACTTTCTTAGTGCAGAATATCGATTCATTAACACGCAAAAAATCATACGGAATGATTTAGAAATCATTTTCATGAAAACGCATCGATTTTGACTCATTTTAGAAAAAATTGTAAAAAATAGAAATATCATTATTTTTTTAAACAAATTATACCATATCGTAGCGAAATCAATGACCTTCCAAATTAGACTATTATTTTTTGTCTCAGTTTCAGAGAAAGAATAAGATGGTTTTTTAAGAGTACTTGGTACCCTTTGAGCAAATTTCTTTATTTAGGTATTTAAAAATTATATTTTAGCGTTTTATACAATGTTTCTATTCAAGAAAATGATACCAGATGAAAATTTTCATATATTATTCACACAATTGTAAAAATTAAAATTTTTTGAAAAAAATTGGGAAAATTTTAAAATCCTTCTCCTTTTACAAAAATTAATTTTTTGACCTGAAATTTTTTATAATATTCTTATGGATGTTCTTAACAACTTTAGGGATCGATTTTAGAATAACTTCATTCGTTTTGAGAAGAAAAAATAAAATGTTGATTTACAGGTTAAAAATCAACGAAAAAGCCAACATGTCTTACATTTTATTTTTTTAAAAAAAAAAAAAAAAGTGTTCAGTTTATAGCAAAACGGATCCCTAATTTATTACATGCTTTATTTTTAACACGCAGGAAAAAAATGAAAGTGATTGGTAAAAATTGGAGTAGCATTTTGAATGCAATAAAGTTTCGAAAAACAAACTGAAAAAAACCAGTTTAAAGTTTATAATTCTGAAAAAATAATTATTATAAGCTTAATTAAACTTAAAATACCACTTTAAGATATTATTTATACGTTTTTCTTTAAAATAATTGCATTTTCATATTTTTTCAACCCACACATTTTTATAAATGATCAACTTTTAGAAAGTACTATTTGCACAAGAAAATTGAAGAAAAACGTTAAAAATTTTTTTTCTGTCACGACAGAAATTTTAGCTGTTTTTCTTCTTATAATATTAAAGTATTATATTTGTATGAAAAATATATCAAGAATAAGAACTGAAATTATAAAATTATTAATATAAAATGCCTGAATTTAAAAATTTTACATGCACACATTTCACAAAGAAAAAAATGATTGTATGTATTGCCTCGGAAATACTCTGCTTTATATATTGCACATTCTTTTTTTAATGTTATTATTTATCTTTATAAATTAAATTTTTTATCAAAACCATTTTTTAGCTTTTTTTTCTAAAAAGGGGGCGTGACTGAATTGCCTAATTTGTTTTCAAATGAAGTTTTATTCAACTTCTAACTTTCCGACATGCCCAAGTGATATATCAATCGAAAGATAATAATGCAAAGAATAAGATTAAATTAAAATAAAAAAACGATAGGTTTGTGATTTTTGGGGTACCAAGTCCTCTTAAGAAAGGTCGAAGAGAGAGAGAATCGGAACTTCTTTAAGCTCTATCCGATAAGCTGCCGGGCAGAAGTAAAAGCTAACAGGAGTAAAAGGTTTTAAATTAATATCTTTTAAACTAATTGCGATATCAGAATATAAATCATCAAAACATGCATTGTCATCTAAACTAAACATGTATACAAAATTTCAGCTCAATCGGTTGAAGAGAACAGCTTCAAAATTGAGTTGTAAGATTCAGCCCGAAAAATTACTTTAATTAATATCTGCACTTTTAAAACTCGGAGGTAAGCAAACGTATGCAACTATACGACTAGATCTATCTTCTCACGAACCGCACGATGCAGACGCTCGCCAAAGGTACCAAAAGATCGGAACTCATCCAAGGAATCCGTTTTGAACACTTATATTTCAATAGTGCAATTAGTTAAAAAGATATTAATTAAAAACCTTAAAACGCATAATTATTGCCATTTTTCCCCCGCCAGGTGCCGAAGTTCCAATTTCCCGACCTTTTTTTTTATCCCACACGTTTTTAAGACACGATCTAATTTTTTAAAAGACTCAAACCAAAAAAAATTCAGAATCGGAAAGATCATTTACTTCGCCACGATACCTTATAAATTATTTTACAAAAAAATTATATTTTCTTTTTTTTACGATATTTTCTAAAATGAGTCAAAATCGATAAGTTTTTATGAAAATGATTTCTAAATCACTCCGATTGAATTTTCTTTCAATTTAATGAAATGATATTCTACATTAAGAAAATTCATGCTTTTCTCGTTCAGAATCAGTCATTTAAAAAAAATGACAATTTTTTTTTTTTCGATTTTTAAAAAATACTCAAAATTTTATTTAAATACTTAATAATTTCTTTATTTATAAAAATAATCTCATGGCATTTTTTTCCGTGTGTAGAATGATATTATCCGTAATAAGCACAAAGTTTGAAAATATTGCTTAAAAATTACAGTTTAATAAAATTGTGTTTTTCGTTTTTTATCCCCTTTTTGCGAGAAATATTAAAGCATTATTTTTGTTACATTTTTTTTATTTAAAAATTACCGTTGTTTGCAATCGATATATGAAGTTCGAAGGCATTAAATAAAAAATGAAGCCCAACAAAATTTAAATTTTAACAAATAACGCTATGCGAAATTGAATATCTCTTCCTTTTATTTTACAGGTCTTTTATTTCTTTTTTTCCGAAGATTTCGTGGAATGAACGCTTAGAACGCTGGATTATTAACTTTTGTCCACTGGTTATAAACAACACCATCGCTTAGTTTTTATGATTGTTTTGAAAAATACTCAAAATTTTATTCGCGCATTTAATAACTTCGCCAGCAATTTTGTAATTGGAAAGAAGATTTATTTCGTTAAGATATAGTACGTTTTTCTTTTCTTTTTTTTTTAAAACAACGATGCTTTCCATATGACTTTTTCTAAAATGAATCACTATCGATGCGTTTATATGAAATTGATTTTTAAAAAACTCATACTTTGCTTTTAACAATTAGTGATTTAAAAAATAAAATGTCGAAAACTTTTTTTACGAATTTTTTTTCTGCAATAATTCATTGCGCCAGTAGAGTGCCTGCACCTGTCAAGCTGTTTAAGAATCTTTGAGTGTCCACTTTCTCGAGAGCTCTGATAGCGACAGAGGAAGGGGATTTTCCATGACAATATGTTATGCATTAAAAATGTTCGTACAACGCCGAGAGGGGAGTAAACCTGTCTGACAAAGAAAAGAAGCGGAAAAATTTCGAATTAGGAAATTTTAAGTTATACACTAGGTAGAAGCCCGAGCAATATCGGACGAATTGGAGGAGGGGGGAATTGATTTTGAAAAAGATTATTAGAAGTGCTGATTTTGTGAAGAAAAGGGAAAATTTATAAAAGTAGAGAAAGCCCGTGCAATGCCGGGCCATGCAGCTAGCCTTTTTAACTAAATGCGATATCGGAATATAAATGGTCAAAACATGCATTGTCAACCAAACTAAACGTGTATACAAAATTTCAGCTCAATCGGTTGAAGACATCGAATTTACATTGCAAGTTAAATAAAAGCTTGTAAAATATAACATACTTTGTACGTGTACAGAGTAGAAGTATTATAAAATATCTCGTAGTACAATTCAAATATTTTACGCGAAACGAAAAAATTATAATTGGAGGCGCAAGGTATCTATCCCTGTTAAGCGAGCGCTCTACCATCTGAGCTAGGCTCCTGGTCGACACCTGTGTTATATTGTAAACATGCTCACCTTAACACCTGAACAAGATCGTTACAGTAACTAGGTCAATTATCAGTGTTGCGGGAGAAACTAGAATCAAATAAATAGATATCTTAGAATGTTTCAAAGTAAATGGTTTTATAGATCTGTCTTTCTCTTAGTGTTCCCTGTAGAACAGTAAAAATATAACAATGTTTGTACGTATGCGGAGTGGAAGTATTGTAAAATATATCTCGTTGTACCAAATTAAATGAATTTCAAAAATATTTTATACGAAAGAGTAACAATATGAGGCGCGGGTTATCGATCCCCGAACCTCTCGCATGCTAAGCAAGTGCTCTACCATCTGAGCTACGCCTTTGGTCGACACCTGTGTAATTGTAAACGTGCTCGCCTTAACACCTAAACAAGATCGTTACAGTAACTAGGTTGATATCGGAATATAAATCGTCAAAACATGCATTGTCATCCAAACTAAACGTGTATACAAAATTTCAGCTCAATCGGTTGAAGACATCAGCTTCAAAATTCAGTTGCAAGATTCCACCCGAACATTTTACATTGAAAGTTTAAAAAAAGCTGTAAACAAACAGGAAAGAATGTGGAAATTTAAATTTGTTCACGAGATATAATTTTCGAATGAAAATTAAAGTGATTTAAAGTAAATTTAAAACCTGTGAGATCCCGGGAATCGAACCCTGGGTAATTCCTTTGAAATCAGCTTCTCTAACCTCAAGGCCACGAGGGCTAGTGGAAAGGGTAAAGTAAGTTTCTAACATGGGTAAGAGTTTTTTAATTAATATCTTTTTAACTAATTGTGATATCGGAATATAAATATTCAAAACATGCATTGTCATCCAACCTTAACGTGTATACAAAATTTCAGCTCAATCGGTTGAAGACATCAGCTTCAAAATTGAGCTGCAAGATTCCACTCGAACATTTTACATTGCAAATTAAATAAAAGCTTGTAAAAATGACCCAATTACCATGGAAATTTTCAATATTATAACTCGTACCTCTGTTAACAATATAGTGTTTTTAAAAATTTCAAAATATTCCGTGAATACTTTCTTTTTTGTTTTAATACTTGAAGGCAAAGCCCATTTAACATTACGATATAGGATAAAAAATGTGAAACACATTTCATACCAGAAAAAATGAACCAACTTGGTTAAAAGTGGGAAGTATGATACAAAATGCTGCTCTCTAAAGCAGTGTTTCTCAATCTGTCGGGCGCGCCCCCTGGGGGGGGCGCGGTAACCCTGCGAGGGGGGCGCGAGCATTTTGAAAATAAAAGGTTTAAAATATATTTTTGGGAATGAAATAAAACAAAATGCTTTCTAACTCAATAAAAAATACACATTTACACTGATAAAATTTATTTTCATCATCTGGGGATCATCAAAAATAAAAGATTCCACTTTAAACGCTCATTAGCCATCTTTGATCCTATAACCAAATAAAAAAAGTCATTTTGTTAGCTTTACTGTAATCCCACGATGAGAGATTTTTATTACGTTTCTTTTAACCTCTAAAATACTACTTTTGAGTATAACATATATGACCTTCAAACTTACTGGTATGTTTCACTCCGTCTCTTTTTCTTTTAGGAAAATTGTAAATAATATTTTTCTGTTGCTTTTTTCACATATGAATGAGTTTTATGATATATGGATAAGCATATTGAGCACTTTGAAGGATTATTTGGCCAATATGTATTCTGAAACATGTAATGCATAATGAAAAACGTTTTACACAATTATTTTTTAGAACATGCTACACTTTCCCCATGAACAATTTTGTGGTTTTGATTGCTGTGTTGTACGACTTATTATGGTTTATAAATGTAAATGAGCAGACAATATATAAGAAATGGGCATCTGTGATCCCTATTGAAGGAAGTTGAAACTGATCAAGCCATCTAAGAACCTCCTGAAATAATGCGCATTAATCAAGACAGCGAAAGTAAATATGAGAAAAGAGTTAGACATGTGAAACGTTTGAGTTGATTTGAAATTTTCAAATGCTGCCTAAAGATCTCGATGCACAAAACTATGAAGCTACAATATAGCACTTCGCCTTGTCAAAAAGACACAAGGAAGAAAAGTTCAAAATGCTATTTGTAGATCATCAGACAGCAGAACTACAAAAACGTGAACAAAATATGACAATTTTGCTGGAAAATAACGTCCCTGTATTGTTAGCGAAAAGTGCCTGTGATTTAAGTCCTTTATTAAGGACAAACACATTTGGAACATTTTCTTTAGTTTTATTGGATTTTTTTTCAAATTGTCAAAGAAAAATTAAAAAGTCCTTGAAAGTAGGTAAGTATATTTTCTCTTAGTTAAATTATTCACTGGAATTGTGATTTTTATTGTGTATAGTAAAAATAATTATAAAAATAAATTATAGTTTTAAAACAAACTAAAAAAACACGCTTTTATAGTGAATCGAACTAAAAATTATATGTATATATATATATATATATATATATATATATATATATATATATATATATATATACATATATATATATATATATATATATGTATATATATATATATATATATATATATATATATATATATATATATATATATATATATATATATATTACTTAAAAAAGTAGCACACACATATACAAAATTTAATACTTATAAGGTAACTTTGTAAGGTTTATAATTATGATCGTATTGTATCTTTAGCGCCAAAAGTGCATTATTATTGCATTCGTTACATTATTATTTTTAGGGGGGCGATAAAAATTATGATTGGAAATTGGGTCGCCAGTAGTGAAAGTTTGAGAACCACTGCTCTAAAGGATAGTGAAGCCAGAATAACATATTAATGTTTCATTTCTTTTATATCTGAAAAATTGTTCCAAATTCGGGTCCTATTCTTTAAGGGGCCTCCAAAGGTGTTAAATTTCCCTGGAGGTCTGAAAATATAAACAATTTTCAAAAGGGTGAAATTTTTTTTTTTGAAAGTTTAAATTTTATGATTCAACTTTTTTTTACACATTATTTATAAAAGAATGAGGTTTCAGAAAAGTATAAAATGTTTAAAATATAATTATAATTTAAAAAACTCATAAGCATATGAAAATTCCATAATAATAAATATTAAGTACTTTTTTGCGTTGCGCACGCTATTTTCTAAAATATTAGCCTCTGATGTATAAAACTTTACAGAGTTATAAAATGCATCACACTCTTTAAACCCTACCTAATTTTAATAGCATATATCTTTTGTATTTCAAAATATTTGTAAAATATTGCAATTTTTTAAATATTTTTTAAAATGTAGTTTTTTTGTTTATTAAAATACATAAGTTATTATTCTATTTATATAAAAAATATATATATATAAATAGCTACAGTGTAATAATTTAACTTTTATAAATCAAATTATAGTTAGTAATTAAAGCTACTATTTTAGAAAATAGAATGCGCGACTTAAAACTTAATAAATATTTTTAATAGAAAGAAGTTTCATATATGCGTATAATTTTTAAAATTATGATTATGTTTTAAGCATTTTATACTTTTCTGAAGCCCCATTTCTTTATAAATTAGGTGTAAAAGATTCAAATTATTTAATTTAAATTCAAAAGAGCTATACCTGTTAGAAAATTGTTTATATTTTCAGACCTCTAGAGAAATTTAACACCCTGAGACCTTCTTAACATTAATCGAAAAAAAGCCTGAAAGTCGTATCGTAGCTTTACGCCAAAGTATATTATTATTGAGTACGTTATTATTGTAAGGAGGGGAGGCGATGAAAATTATGATTTAAAATTGGGTCACAAATATGGAAATTTTGAGAAACACTGAGATAAGAATATTTACAATATCAATATAAAGCGCGAGCAGTTTTGGAATGAACAAAGCTATTTTGCAACTTACATTCAATCAATTTAAAACTACAAAGCATTTAATTTTCTTAGCATTTAAAATAAATCAAAAGCCTTGAATTGAGATTTTCTATCCATCGTCAAGGAAACACATTTTTTAAACTTTAATTGCATTTAGGAGGAAAACAGAAGAAAAAAATCAGTATATAATCCCTTAAACTTTGTCTTTTGTTCAAACCTTTTCTTGTGTTTGCTGGTCCTCGTTGAAAATCTAATTTAGTGTCCTTGGTGCCAACATCAGAGACTTTACGAGGTGCTTAAATTCAATCCCGGCTACCAAAAAGAATAGTTTGCTAAAAATCGTTTTTTCCTTCTTTCAGCGAGATTACTCGAAATCAGATTAGGCGTTTGTCGTAAAATTTACGTTTGCTTGTGCAGGGTCGACTTCGACAGTCCGAACAATTCTAAATTTTATTATTCAAGAAAGATCTATCGGAGAGTACGCCCTTTTTCGTCCTATGACCTGGTCAGCATATTTAGCTTTTCAACATGCAGAGAAAGCAGGAAAAATATATACATATAATGGTATTTACACAGACTGCAGATTAAGAAATGTTTCAGTGCATATGATACTAAGAAAGAAATATGGTAATATTTGAAAGTTTTTGATTGTAAAATAACTAATCTGTATGAAATACACTACGACGCGTGCTAGAATAATTTAAAATTTTAAAAATAAATATATCTACAAACATCTATCTATGTTGCCCATCCGGTATAGTGGTTAGTGACGTTGATTGCAGTGCTGAAGGACCTGGATTCGAATCCCGGAGAAGACATGGATGTTTGTAAATGTATAGTGCCTTTGCGGCATGGGAGTACTCTAAATTGTCGTCTCTCTGCAAGTTCTCTCTTGAGGTTGGTGGAAGGGGAAGAGAGGAAGGAGGCCTCTGACTCCCCCTATAATGTTCTCCCTCAAATTTGGGGTGGAACCGAGCAAAATTGTACTGTCACCTGCATAGTGCTCAAAGCTAAGTCCAATGACAGGCGTAAAAATTTAGCCTTTAGCTGTGATGAATTGCGTGGAATTCGATCTGATGTTACTGTCGATTAGGTGGCATAAGTAACCACAATAGCAACATCTATCTATTTATAGTTTAGTTATATATTTGTCATTTGAATAACTGTATTTGTTTGTAATTAATTGTCATTTAAATATGTTTATCTTTTATATGCACTGCGATTTCATTACATTAGCAATGAGATTATACTGTATATACATTTTAGGCCGGTTTCACACGAGTCCATTTCGTGCCAGTCAACTTGTTTACCGTCACCACTCCTCTAGTGCAGTGTTTCTCAAAGTGTGGGGCGCGCCCCCTGGGGGGCGCGATGACCCTACAAGGGGGGGCGCGAGCGTATCGAAAATTTAAAGATTTTAAAAAAAAATAACCGGAAAGAGAAGTAAAACAAAATGCTTTCTTCCATAATAAAAAAAAAAAATACACACAACAACACTGACATAATTTATGTTTATTATCTGGCTTTTTCCGTCATCAAATAGCTATCTTTGTTCCCAAAACCAAATTAAAAAAAAAAAAACATTTTGTTTTATTTGCTGTATTTCCTCAATGAGAGATTTTTTTATTACGTTTTAACATAAAATATTACTCGTTAAAAGAAAAAAACGAAACACAGACCCTGAGAAAATTCTAAGAAGATAAACAATTCACCACTGTATTTATTATTGAAATACTGTACATTAGTTGTAGAAAAGAAAAGGAAGTCATGATTCACTTTTCAGCCAGGCTGCATAGTACGTTTGCTAATCATTTGATTGACCTTCAATCTTATGGTATGGTTATTATCAATATTAGTTCCCCTCCCATCTTTATGCGTTTGCTTTTCGCTTAGGGAAATTGTAAATAATTGAGTTTTGCGATATTTGGAAAAGAATTGATTGATTTAACATTTCTGTAGGATAATTGAAAAGTGTCTAATTTGTGTCCTTTATTATGGTTTTGTACTTTTGAATCATTTTAGTTCAGTGTTTTATTGGATTTTTTCTCAAATCATCAAAGAATTGAATAGTCCTTGAAAGAAGGTAAGTATACTTTCTATAAATTAAAAAATATTCACTAGAATTCCGATTTGTATCGTGTACAGTAAAAATAATTCTAAACAAATGATTGGGGTGACTGAGTCCCCCCGGACTACCATTAATGTTAGTATCGAGTACGCGCCTGCTCCCGGGTTAAAACATTTTGAAGTCTTCTCGCGCTTTAAATGTTAAAAAGTAACACAATTATTCTTCATCGGAATTTTATATTCTTTTCATAATTTAACATTAATTCTAAATGCTTATTGTGTGAGGTTTAAAATTACAGTTCTTTTAAACAGTTATTTACAATTATAGCATTTATCTAAAAACAAATCATTTTACATTTTTGTATACAATATCGTGCACACAGTTTTACTCTCCTTACAGTTCAGCTATTATATCAAGAATAATGTTTTATTTTTTTAAAAAATGAACTCGTGCGAAGAGTCGGTGTTTCAGCCAGTATACGTTTGATATATCAGTACTGAAGAAGGTATTTTATAAATAATTTCTTATTACTGAATTTGGCCGCGGTAGCCGAGTGGTATAGGTATCGGATCATGGTTTGCCTTGTCACGAGTTCGAGCCCAGTACCACTAAAGACCCGCCGTGTAGAGCAGTGATGCACGTTAAATCTGTTGAGAGTTGAAACGTTTTCCCGTTGGTGTGGTGTGGTAGTTAGGAGAGAGGGGTGCCAGCTCAGGTGTCATCCACATTACTTGACCATGGTTCAAAATTACGTGGTCCGTCGTCAAAAGCCCTCGTGCTGCTGAACAGTGCGACGTTAATATTTAATCAATCAATCTTATTACTAAATTAAGAACAAGTTTAATAATTATTAGGATTTTCACGGGCTTGTCTTGTAGAGGAAAGTTTTTCAAAGGAAGGTTTAATATCAGAAATTGACACTTGAAGAGTTATTTTTCTATATTTAGCTGAGATCTATATTTTGTCTTCAAGGCATCCACTGCAGAAAATCCTGTTTGAAAAAAGGTAGGATGTTGAAAATGGTAATAGTATACGAAGTGCTTTTGTTTTCAGTACAGATAATTCCTCATCCACCTATACCCCAAATTCAAAGAGCGATTTATTACAAAATTGCCTTTTAATTTTTCACTGGATGTGAAATCTATGAAGATTTCTTCTTTGGAAGTTGAGAGCCCTTATGGAGTATCTTGAAATAGATCCCTAATCCACTCGTAACTTGCTACCAAGCTGTCCTCATTCAGAAAATACTTTTTAAAATTCTTTGCCAACATAGCTAAATGATTTTACATGTTTTAAAAACAACTTTCACATGTTGTTCTACAGATTTGTAAGTTTTTAACACATATCGAGCTGGGGCTTTTTTTCCATCATTTACTTCAGTAGTGGTAAATCCAAAATTTAAGTATTTTTGAGAAGATCGCCTTGATTTAATTTTCGGAACCATGCTCGTTCGTCTGTGTACTTGTTGATTCTTTATTATGGTCGAATGTTTGCTTACGACTTAAAAATGTATGTATGATATTGTTTTAATCTACTGCCGTAAATACTTAATTATCATGAATACAATTATCGTGCTAATTAAAAAAATGTGCATTCAAGCTAGATTCGATAGCTATACAAGTATCGAGTCCACCAAAACTGACTGAATTGTACGAGGAAAAGCATTTTTACATGTTTTGCGCAGACGTCCGATAGGTTGCCCAGACTCACGCAAACGTACCCTATAATGCCAGATGTGATGGATATGATAGAGAGCGACATTGATTAGACTATTTTTCTAATGACATTTGTACTTTGAGAAATGAATGCTGAAGGAAATAAATCTTTAATTAAATATATCATTTTGCGATCTGTTCCAATTTAAAAATTAGAGAAAGAAAATAACATAATTCTAAGTAATATATATTTTAAGTAATTTTCTTAAAATATATATTACTTAAAAGTTACATATACACAAAATTTAATATACTTATCGTATTAATTTGTACGGTTTATAATTAAGATCGTATTGTAACTTTAGCGTCTCTCTCTCAAAGTGCATTTTTATTGCAGTAAATACATTATTGTTGTACAGGGAGGGGCGAGACAAAAATTATGATTGAAAATTGGGTCGCCAGTATTGAAAGTTTGAGAAACACTGCTTTTAATGTATGAGTGGTGCACAGAGTATTTTATGACTAATTAATTAATACTAAATTAAGAACAAGTTTAATAATTAATAGCTACTTCCATGGGCTTGTCTTACAGTGCAAAGTTTTTGAAAGGAGTTTTAAGATAAGAAATTGACCCTCTGAGTTCATTTTCTATATTTAGCAGATATCTATATTTTGTCTTCTAAGCAACCACCGCATTTTGTAATATGTTCCAATTTAAAAATCAGAGAAAGGAAAATAACTTAGTAATTATCCTATTACTTGACTTTTTTTTTGCTTAAAAGTAACATATACAAAATTTAATACTTATGTCATGAATTTGTACGGTTTATAATAAATATTGTTGCTTTATCGTAAAAGTGCATTATTATGTATAAGGGGGCGCGATAAAAATTATGATTGAAAAGGGGGCGCCAGTATTGAAAGTTTGAGAAGCACTGCTCTAGTGTGAAGATGAAAGATAATTCCTTTCACACGTGGATGCAAAGTTGACTAAACAGTGAATGACTGAATTCGAAGATTAAGTAAGATGCTTGCTCCAATTTCAATACACAAGTAGACGCATGTGAAAAGCGTAACTTTCAAAATATCCTTTTGGTTGAGGAAAATGATATTTTCGAGAGCATGAGGGAGTGACACTGCATGGAGAGCCAGTTGATCACTTGTAACGGGACAAAAGCGATTTTCTATTTAAAACTAACTTTCGATTGTCTGTTAATTCTGTTATGTGTGACACAAATTGATTTGTAAGAAAGTGTCCATGACGGTAGAACAATTACTGTAATAGTATACGGATAATTAATTCTTAGAAAACAAATACGAGTTGAAAGTAGTAGAAAATTTTAATAAGGTTAAAATTAAATTATTTTGTAAATACTTTTAACTGACAAAATCCAGATAAGTTATCTATATATATATATAAGACGTATTTGTTGTCTGTTTTTGTTCCCTCATAACTCGAGATCCAGACACCCAAATAACTTGAAACTTAGTGCACGTACACAAAATTACACGAGAAAGGTTCTTAAATAGGTTTAGCGTTCTAATTCCTTCCACACTTTTTAAAATTTAATTTTTAAGTGATTTTCCAGTGTTATGACGTCATATGTAGTCACGTTTCTCACTAATTGGACAATTTATACTTTACATGCAGTTTTTCAAGATTATTACATATTTTTACTGTAGCTATGTTTATCGGTAGGAATATTTATTCAATTTTTCTATTCTTTGATATTTAATTAGGATTACTTTTCAAATAAATCATTTTTTAAGGATTATTCTTTAACAACTAAAATTTTGTTTTGTTGTTTTGGCAACATTTAGGTATTATCGCGGGATGCTTATGTGTGTGATTTTGCTTGCAAATTATAACTTATTTATTTCTTTCTTTAGAATGCGAAGATTATAATTTTGACAAACTAAAACTTCTCATTGATAAGGGTTATATTTCAGTTCGGTTCAAATGTAGTATAGGGGGGCACTTTTAGATTTGGCGATTTTTCTTCGGATTTTTCGATTTTTATCTAAATGTCATGGTGAAATATCGATTTTATTCTAAAATAAATAATACCGAAAAAAGTACCTTGGAGACCACTTTTAGTAACCAAAATAAAGGACTGCGCCAAGTAGCCCCCCTATACTACACTTGATCGAATAATATGGTTCTTTGCAATTTCATGTGTCTTTATTTTAACCTTTAAGGGTATACTATTGGATTCAGTGCATAAAATTGCCATGCAGAAAATCATACTGCAAAAGCAGTGTTGGTAGTAATTATATAACAAACTGGAATAGGCATCAGAGAATGAGCAAAACAGACAAATGGCTTAAATACCAGTTGAGGAAGCAGGTGGTCGTAAAATAAATTATTTTTGGAACTTATGTACTATCCTGACAATCGCCAACATTCAAAATAACTTGCCAAGTTGGCAACCCCGATTTTACATGTCATATATATATGTTGAATTTTTGAGTCGTGGTTCGTTTCATATATCGCCAATAGGTTGCGGTTATATGTAAGTACCTTATTTTTTCAAATTATGCTTTTGCATTGATAAAGTTAGTTCAGTTCTTTTATGTCGGTTAATGTTAGTATTGTACTTCATTTTTCAATTGATTTTTATGCTCGGGATATATATACTTTGGATATTTTTTTAGTACTTGCGTATTTTTACACAGTCGCCAACGTTCAAGACAACTCGCCACTTTAGCAATCTCAACTTTGTGTGTGTTGAATTAGCAATCATGCGCTTCATTTTGTATAATGTCACCAATAGTTTGCGATAATACATAAGTACCTCTAATTCTGTACATTACTATAACATTAGACTGGCCGCAACATATACCAATTTGGCGTGATTTCAGAATCATGCCAAAAATGAGTATGTTGAGGAAGCAGGTAGTGGTAAGATAAATTATTTTTGGCATCTATGTACTATCCTAACAATCGCCAACATTCAAAGTAACTTGCCAAGTTGGCAACCCTGATTTCGCATGCCATATATATGCTGAATTGTGAGTCATGTGCTTTGTTTCATATAATGTCGCCAAAAGGTTGGGGTTATATGTAAATACCTTATTTTTTCAAATTATGCTTTTGCGTTGATAAAGTTAGTTCAGTTCTTTTTATGTCAGTTAATGTTAGTATTGTACTTCATTTTTCAATTTATTTTTATGCTCGGGATATATATACTTTGGATAATTTTTTTAGTACTTGCGTATTTTTGCACAGTCGCCAACGTTCAAGACAACTCGCCACTTTAGCAATCTCAATTTTGTATGCGTTGAATTGGCAATCATGTGCTTCATTTTGTATAATGTCACCAATAGGTTGCAATAATACGTAAGTACCTTTAATTCTGAGCATTACTATAACATTAGGCTGGCCGCAACATACCAATTTGGCGTGATTTCAACGTCATGCCAAAAATGAGTAGCCAACCAATATGAAATTTTCATTATGAGTATTATCTTAGCCTGTTTTATCTTTCCCTCCAGTAATCCTTAATTAATTCAATATATATATATATATATATATATATATATAATATATAATATATATATATATATATATATATATATAATATTTTAGTACTTACATTTTTTTTTATTATGTACTGCAAATATTTTTTTGCACATGCGATGTCTTTGGCAAAATTAATGAGTGGTATTTTTCTTAAATATTGTTTTTTATCTGTTTTTGACAATTTTTAAAATTTTGTTTGATGTCTGTCTGAAATACAAATAGCAAAATAAATATTTTACAATATATATATTGTGTTTGTATGAAAATGTTTACACTGATTTATTCAAAATATTGAGTCGTCTTTTATTTTTGATATCTTTTTAAGATTTAATTTTATGTTATAACTAGCTATATACCCAGCTAAATGTTGCTGTGGCTCAGTCAGCTTTAAAAGACTGGCACACCATAAAGTATGTCATGAGGTTTACAAAAGTAATAATACACAAAAATTCAAACAAATCTATATACATATAAGACGCATTTGTTGTCAGTCTGAATAAACTTTCTCTTTCACACTACATCATTTGGACAAATTTTTCAGAATTTGTTTGTGTGGTTAGTAATTAATTATAATGCTATAATTTTAATTGAATAGGCAAATATTGCATTTTTAAGTATAAAAATAATTATAACTACTGTACTGTATTTTTCAGTGAGTGAATATTAACGTCGCACTGTTGAGCTACATGAGGGCTTTTGGCGACGGACCACATAATTTTGAACCATGGTCAAGTGACGTGACGACACCTGAGCTGGCACCTCCTTCTCTAACTACCACGCCACACCAGGAGACCAATTTAGCAGGAATATTCTTTGAAATCCACTCTTCCAAGATATATGACAGCACGGGTTCTATGATGAGTATTTTAGCGGGGAAGGCAAATAGTTTTGTAGCAGATATTACATTTTCAGCTGCCAGCGTTTTTAGCGGATTGCAAAGATTATCATTTTTGTCCCCCAAAAATAGTTAATGTCAAAATTTAAGTATCTTATGTTTTTGTATGTTTATGGAGACCTTAGAAAACGATTTGACTATTTATTTTAAGTGAATGGTGTATATAATTAATTTTACAGTGGAATATATTTAATTAATTTATTAGCTCTAACCGATTAAATTTCTCTAAGTGGAGTATTTTGTTTATGCATGTCCCTTAATTTTCAATGTAGTGACCTAAAAAAATATTGCTAGAAAAAATTGCAGTAAATCATAATGCGGTAGATAAAGCATTAACGTGCATTGCTTTCCTACACGGCGGGTCTTATAAAGCTCTAATAATGTTTGAGCTATGAAAGTAGCTAGACATTTGCCGACTTGACTCTATTGTCAACATTTCGCTATTTTTTCTATTGAATCGCCATTGTTATTTAGGAAACGGCGTTGCTTGCGAGTATTACAATTTTAACATAAAATAAATTCAACAGAAAGTTATATTAATGTATGACACTTTCAGTTATAAATTATTTACAATATTTTAAGCGTCACAAAACTTTTAACAATGTGTTACTTTTGCTGAGCAGACAGATCAGCTTAGGGAGGTATTTTCAAAAATCAACTCTCAAGAGTGTTACGGGGAGTTATAAATATAAAAAATCCTTTTTATCAGCTATTAGATCTACAGATTTAAAATTTAACAAAGGCTTTTTCTTCAGCTGAGATATGTGAAAAGCTTTTTTGTTTAATTTGCAATTCACTTAAAATTAACTCATTAAAAACTTCTTTATCCTCCATCTGTGTTGTTTAACTTTTCAGTTCACCCGTGTGAAGAACGGGTAACCAACTAGTAGTTTATATATTTTGAATTACATTTGTTATATTTTTAGTTGTGTTTTTTGAATTAAACTTTTGTAAAGATATTTATTCAGGTATACATATATAATAAGTTGGAATATATTTGCTGTCTTATAAATAATTTTAAAAGTTATTTTATTTTCATGATTTCTAGTTAAAAATTTGTATACTGCAAGAATTTCAAATATCCAAAGCATCTTTAAACAACTAAAATATAAGGCTTAGAAAAATAATATTTTCTAGATTTTTTTTAAACAAAACCAAGGTAACTACAAATAATTTATTTTTCACGAATTATAGCAATCCGAACACCTGAAGAAGGATTTCAAAACATAAAATAAGACGAAATACAAATTCCGGAAGTATTGACTGATAATTTCGTTTCTTTTTCCGACACAATTCGCATCAAATAAATATCATTATGATGGATGCATAGAAAGAAGTTCGAAGGTTTTTTGAATAGACATTAAAATATTTTTTCTGGGAAAAACTACGCCGATAGGAGCGGAATGCATTTATCTTTCTGACGTTTGATGTGTGCTAACATTTGCGTTGAATAATGATTTGAAATTTTAATGTTTTTAGATTTGTTAAACAAGCGAACCTTGTAATATTCTCGCGTAAATAATGTTTTTCTTTTGTGTTTCAGAATTTCTTTGCATCTTGTGACCCAATGTACGTGAATAAAATTTGCGAATATTGCTGTTTATTTTAGCATATTCATTTTTTAAAGGATACAATCAGTAAAATATTTTTTGCTCTTCAAAACTAATGTAATTTTTTAATAATAAATTAAAAATTAGAAAAAAAAAGGTTTATAATCTTTCAATAAAATATTCAAATTGAATCATCTGAAAAGATAATACAGGAAACGCACACACACAGGAAAATGAAAACACAATAAAATAACTAAAAATTTAGTCATTATTTTATAAAAGTCTTGAAAATATAATTAATGGAATATTGGCTGAAATATGGGAAAGGAAAATTATTTAAAAAATGTACGATATTTTATTCCATTTATATATAAAGGGTGTTTTTTTAGAGGTATAGAACTTTAAATTGCAATAAAACAACGATGTATTATTCGATTGACATGAATTTTTTTATTCGAAAGATAATCTTGTGGCATTACATTTTAAATATGATTTCTGGCATATGATTGCCACGGCTGGCTCGGATGTAGTCCAATCTGGACGTCCAATTTTCGATGACCTTTTTCACACATTTGTGGCCGTATATCGCATAGACCAATGACTTTACATAGCCCCACAGGCTAGAGGTGTTAAATCACAAGATTTGTCTTCAAAACAAATGGTCAAGCGTTTGTGGCGTTATCCGCATCAGACCAATGACTTTAATCATAGCTCCCCACCATTGACTGTAAATTCATCGTTTTTAAAGAAGTACGGACCAATGATTCCACCAGCCCATAAAATGCACCAAACAGTCAGTTTTTCTGGATTTAACGGTGTTTCGACATACACTTGTGGATTAGCTTCACTCCAAATGCGGCAGTTTTGTTTGTTGACGTAGCCATTCAACCAGAAGTGCGCTTCATCGCTAAACAAAATTCGCTTATGAAAATCGGGAACAACGGCAATCTCGTTTGGGCCCATTCGGCGAATCTTCGCCTTTGATCGTTTTGATGAATTGCCAAACCAAACTGAGAATAAATTACTTGACAGCTGTTAAATCGGTCGCCATCTTGGAAAGTAATGCCAACTTAAACTTCTATACCTGGAAAAAAAACATTCTTTCTCTCTCTTTAGGAGAAAAGAAAATTACCTCACGCACGCACTCTTCCCAAGGTGTCTCGAATTATTGGAATTATAAATCTTAAATTTGACAGGCATGCTTCTTTTTTGAGTAGATATGTGCAAAGACAGGATTTTGAAATAATCAATTCTCTAGGGGAATGAGTTATGTGGTGAGAAATACTTCCATTTTAGAAACTGAATATGCGAAGGCTTTAAGATTGTATTTGAATACAATCGAATGCTTAATGTTAGGAATAACTTAGGAAATAACATAACATTATACAACGTCATGCAATATCCAAAGAAATAGGTGGATATAACGGCTGAAATATACTCTGTCCTAAATTAAGGTAACAAACACATTTTTCATCATAATTTTAAAATGCCTCAAGTAAAACTGATAAGATATTTATTGAATATATTTTGAAGAACATATGTAGTACAATATCAACCTACTGTTTAGGAAAAGATGTTGTCTAGTGTTAGTTTTTGCAGAATTACTGAATTGGGACCGTTCAAGCATATAGTAATTTTGCCTCCAGTTTTGTGAACATTGCGTTAAAACAAACAAGTTTGTCTGTTTGTAGTGAGAATGACTTATCACAGTGCTTCTCAAACTTTCAATACAGGTGAACCACTTTTCAATCATAATTTTTATCGTGCCCCCCCATACAATAGTAATGTATTTAATGCAATAATAATGCACTTTGACGCTAAAGCTACAGTATGATCTTAATTACAAACCATATAAATTAATCAGATAAGTATATTAAATTTTATACATGTTACTTTTAAGTAACATATATTTTATTTTTCTTTCTCGAATTTTTAAATTGGAACAATTGTAAAATGTGGTGGCTGCTTTGAAGACAAAATATATATCTCAGCCAAATATAGAAAAAGTACTCAGACTGTCAATTTCGAATCGTAAACCTTCCTTTGAAAAACTTTCCTCTGCAATTAGCCCCTGTAAGTCGCTAATATTTATTAAACTTGCTCTCAGTTTAGTATTAATAAATTAGTTATAAGATACCTTGTGTAGAATTAATACATCAAAAGTATACTGTCTGAAGTACCCGCTCTTCGCAAGAGTTCATTTTTAAGGGGACACAGTACGATTCAATTGACAAAAATCGATCAAAAAATCAAATCTAATTTTCTTAGTCTAAATTATTTTTATATACTTGTCTATAAACTCACAAAATTTCAAAGCTGTTAACTTAAAAAAAATGCAGAATTATGATAGCTTTTAAGTTCGTCTTTATTCACATCCCTATGGCAAATCAAAACTTAAAATTTACTCATCTCAGAAAGATAAAATAACTATTTTGTCTTCATTTTAAATGCTAAGGCTTTTTTTCTATTGTTCCTATAATGCTTTGAATTTTTTTACCAATTGCTAATAGTGCATGTAACAAAAGTTGGTATGCATTTTTGACTCAAAGTATTACTTATTTTTTTAACAATAATTGAACTCAGAATTTATACATTTTTTAAAGAATTTTCAATAGGCATTCATAAAAAAAAGTATTGTACAAATACCAATCATATTTTCACACAAACCATAGCAACTTCTGTTATACATAGTTAGAGGTACTTGTAAATCAAATTTCATGCGTGTACGTAAATTTTTGCAGGAGGAGTAGCATTTTAAAGTCACTTCACAAATTTTAAGTTTCTTCTTTAAAAAATTAAATCGCTAGCTTTTTTATAAATTTTTGAGCACAAAAATGGTTTAACATAGGATACACACATAGAAGACAACCAAAAAAATTTTGAAAATCCTTAAACTAAAAATTTTTGTGTAAATCGAACCATGTCCCTTTAAAAAACGAATCCATTCTTGATATAATAACTGAACTGTCAGAAGAGTAAACCCTAACGCGCGACAATGTTTAGGAAAATGTAAAATTATATTTTAAAATGAATGTTCATATTATAATTAGTTTTAACGGAACTGTAATTTTAAGCCTCACAGAATGAGCATTTAGAATTAATGTTAAATAATAAAAAAAAATAATATAAAATTCCGATGAAGAATATTTGTGTTATCTTTAATATTTAAAGCGAGAAGACTTCAAAATGTTTTATCTCGGGGCAGGCACACACTCAATTCTAATGTTAATGGTCTTGCGGGGTGGTTGAGTCACCCCAATTCTTTTTTTATATAATTATTTTTATTGTACACGATACAAATAATGATTTCAGTGAATAATTTAACTAAGAGAAAGTAAACTTACCTACTTTCAAGAACTTTTCAATTTTTCTTTGGAAACATATAAACAGTTTTGCCAGAATTAACGATTTCGTGATCTATGTGCTCCACGCAACCACTTCCGGGTTGAAAGTGTATTCAATATAATTTGCGGATGTTACTGGTAAAAAGAAATTGTGTAAAACGTTTTTCATTATGCTTTATATGTTTGAGAGTACTCATAAAGATAAATCTTGGCCATGTAATCCTTCAAAGTGCTCTCTCTGTGGTTTTCCAAATATCATAAAACTTTTTTACATGGAACCCCCTACAGAAATACATTATTTACAACTTCCCTAAATGAGAAATAAACACATAAAAGCGGGGTTATAACTAACTGTACCAATAACTTAGAACTTTAAACAGATGTTGAGCAAATATAATCTGCAGTCTACAGCTAGTATTTCAAAAAGAATACCAGTAATGATTTTTTTATCTTACTAAAATTTTTCGATTTTTTTGAACTGTGGGACGCGCCCCCCCCAGGGGAGCGCGTTCCACAGTTTGAGAAACGCTGACTTATAATACTTTTAATGATTCCTTGAGATGGAGATCAATTGGCATGCTTTGAGTTGGGAAGTATCAAGCGGAGGTGTCTCGATGGTTACAAGTGACTGGAAGTGGTCTCCCGCTTATGGCATCAATTCCAAAGAAAGCGGTACTATCAGCAGGACGGTCGTCATAGAGCACCGGCATCTGTTCAGAGTTAGCTACTTGGTATTAAGCGGACGACGTCATAGATGAAAAAGGGCTCCTCTGCTTGTTCGTGACCTTGCTGCTGAGTCTAGAAGAATTTCCCGGAAATTAGTCTACAGCCATCTTGCAGTGAATATCTTTTACGCTTGGCGTCCAATCTGGTGCATCCTTTTGACTGCATCCAGCAGGAAAGACCGGATATATTGTGGAGCTGAAATCATCAGTCATGGACACCACAAAAATAGGTGCGTGTTCTTTTCAGTCATGAGTTGAAATGTACTAAAGTGATTTTCATTGAGTCTTCACCTGGAGATATAATGGGGGGAGGTCTCTTTCATCCCTCCTACGTAACAAAAATCGACAGATTTGGTGGCAAAGGAATCCTTGTGCGTGGTGGCATAATCTTAAACAGTCATAACCACTGTTCGTTTTCCATTCGGGGACTGCCAACTTACAGCGCTACAGGTATGAGATCCTGGAAGCCAATGGGAGGTTTTTCTGGATGCTGTGGACCCGGACTACATTTTTATGATCAATAATGCCCGTCCAACAGAACTCACATTGTTGATGAATTTCCTGAATTAGCGGATATTCGCTGTATGGATTTATCCTCGAGGTCTCAGGATCTCAATTGTATTGAATATTTTCAGAATGATTTAGGAAAATCAGTTTCTTGACATTGCTCTCTCCTAGAACCTTCCAGGAATTTAAAATCCCTCTTTTGGAAAAATGTGCTTTATTGCCACAAATTCTGATTGATACCCTCACAAACAGTATGGTAACTCGTTGTGATTCTTGCATAGCAGTTCACAGTGGTTACACCATGTTTGACAGATTTTTCTAAGACAAATGCTTTACCTCTGATTCATGATTTAACACTCTTTGATATAACTTGTATCTTAACTCACAATTAAAATCGTTTCCGTATTATTATGGTGCTATATTCGTTCTGATATTGTAATATGTTTCTGTGCCAAATTTCGTGGCCTCATAGTAAATAGTTCATGAGTTTTTCACAGGTTTTATGTTTGTGACCTTAATTTCGGACATGAGTGTAGAAAGTATGCCAAAAATTTTCTTTCAAAATACAATTCTAGAAAATGTTTTTGAAAAATAATAAATTCCGAAAATGAATAATCATTTGCAGAATAATATTGTGGTAATTATCGGTTCTTTTATCAATTTATACTGGAAACTTTTTATTCGCTACAAGATTTAATTATTCTACAAAGCGCATTTTTTCTTATAACACATATATTTTAAATGCGTTTCCAAACAACTTTAATCACTGCAACTAGCATTAACGAAATATATAGATTGAAAAATAAATTATTTGGACTGATTCTTTTTTCCATGTAATTGAAACCTTTCCTGTCAGCGACAGATAAATTTCCTAACGAGACACATAACTTTACACTGAGGTCCAATGAAAATTATTATACTCATATTGCTATCAAAAGAGAATAATTATTTGTTTCGTAGTTGTGGATTTACTGTTGCTTGTAATAAAGTTGTTAGAACTCCACTTGTAGAATAAATATGGTAACATATTTTATCTTTTACGCCAGCATAGAATATTTGTTATTATTTCATTGTCACACAACTGCTCTTTTTTCAATCTTTTCAATTTTCAATGTTATATTTTGTAAGGATTACACTATTCAGCATCATTTACTAAGTAAACCCTACCAGGTCATAAATATTTACTACTTTAAAGTTTTTACGTATTTTCTTAGAAGAAAAACATAAATGATTTTAAACATATTTAAAAAAACCTGTAATGAATGCATTGTAATCTTTATTACAAGCTTATTTTATTTCTAAGTGAGTAATTTAATAATTTATATTTTTTAATGATTATTTGAAGTTTCTTAAAATGTGAGAAAGTCTTCCAATTAATTCTACTTTAGTAATAAAAACTTTTAATCATGTTAAAGCTAACTATATTTGAGATAAAAGCCTTCAAAATTTTTAATTAATATAAGTTTAGCCTAAATTTATACTTACTAGTTTAATATATTAAAAAATATTTTGGACTCGTTTATTTTGTCATCTTTTATTTTAAATTCTTTAAATTAAAATAATGTGTGGTTTTGAATAATTCCTTATTTTATTTATTAATAACTATACACATAAAATAACATGACATTTTTCTTATTTTCTCTTATAGATCATTCAATCTAAGATCTAATTCTAATAACCCAGTTGTTTTCAATAAATATCGACAATTTAATAAGATTATTGCTTTATTTTCTACTCAAATTATTATTCGTTGTAATAAAGAACTCAAAATTCTAGTTTCATATTAAAAACAAATACTAAATAAGTACTTAATTTACTCTCCCAATGTCCTGAAATAAAATGATCTCGAAACGTATCATTCAATTTACTCTAAGCAAATAAAATGACCAGGTTAAATTCCACCCAAAGCATGACACGAAAGACAAACATAACAAGTACAAGGATTGTGACTAAAATTTTACTACCGGATGATCTTTAAAGGATGGTATGACCAAGTGATTAAAATTCGTTGTGTATGCTTTAAATTTGTAATATTGTGGATGCTGTGAAATGAATGTAATTCGGGAACAAATACACTGCTGGCCACCGTAAATGCAACACCCTGAAGGAAATATGTAAATAATATGAAATTTACAACATGCATTAGCGGAGGTGAGATATGCAAATGATTAGAATTTTAGCGCAGACACATATCACGCGCACCTGTGGCGCCACCTCAAAGCGCTATTTAAGGCTTGGAGATTTCGACGATTTCAAGTTCAGCAATTGTGTTTTTCTTGTGTTTTCTTCACAGGAATTACAGTTGGATTTTGACAGGAATTACAGTTGAAATTTTGATTCGTATATTATTGTGCTCCATTATAAATGAAATTACAGACCGGACACACCGAGGCTTATGTTCTGAGGCTAGTCAACCTTTGACTTCCCTTTATCTATCCTTTAGAAAATTGAACGGTGCAGTTCACAAGCCAATCTAAACCTTCAAAAATCACCACATAAGGGAGACTAGGACCAATAGCCGAATAGTGATCCCGGCTACGTCCATGCAGATATGATTCTGCCTCACGTATCACTTTTGCGGGCGTGACGTATTCCACCTTTAAATAGACACCCGACAGGGAAAACCAGATATTCTGGATACGCTAATAAGCTTCACACAAACGCTAGAGAGAACCTTTTAAAGGTTTAAATACCCTCTACGACGCCCCAGCACACTCCAATGGACTCTCTCTCACACTTACTGTAACCTAGCAAGTCTTACACCTACGAGAATCCCAATGTCATCTTAACGCAGCCTTTCACAAAAGTAATCCGGCCTGAACAGGGACCTCAACAGTGCTGCATCTTTAGCAGCACCGTAGCAAAATCTTTTCATCCTTTTCCATGGACGTGCTGGCCGTGGTAATGTAGTCATATTCGGGAACTCATGGTTGGCACTGCCGAGTCGTGATTCGATGAGTCCATTGTAGACCCGCCCTTTAGAAAGACTAATGTACGTTAAATATATCGAGGGAGAGAGGTGCTAGCTCAGATGCCATCCTCGTCCTTTGAATGTGACTCAAATTTATGAACCCTTGTTCCTGTGTTACTTTAGAGATCGACGTCAATTAATATTCTCTCAATCATTCGCAGGCACGTTTGAGGATCTACAATTTTACAGTTTTGTACACATGCACTCATATACATTGAAATACGTTTAACGCGAAAACGCTTAAGATGAAATATCGGTTAGCATGAAATAATACAACTGTCTTAACAAAATGCTATGTATTGTCATGCATTTTTGCTCTCTTAACATGAAATGAAAACCGCTTAAGACAAAAAAGCTTTTCTTTTTGGGAATGAACGCAATACATGAAACACCAGACTCGCAACCGTTTTTTAAGAGGAGTGTGATATGAAATAGAGATGGTTTCACATATTTTATTGAAAGGAGGCTAACTTGGTTTTAAAATGACTTCGCAATAGGGTGTGCAACGAGCCAATTTTGTTTATCTAAGTCCTCCATCCCTACATACCACCCAATAACATATCAATTCCCATCAGATGGTTTTGAAATTCGGTGACGAGTACATCGCAGTGTGAGTAAATCCAGTCAGTTTGGTTCACATTATTTTTTCTATTTTAGTTTAAAAAAATTCAAGCTCATTAACAGAGAGCTCAGAAGGAAAGCAAAGTGCTATTTTGCTAAATGTGAAGATGGAGATTCTTAAGACTATTAATCAGAAAAAAAGACGAAAATTAAAAATCTATTAAGATTTTGGTATTGCTAACTCTACTTTAACAACCGTAATTAAAAAAAACCGAGTAAATTTCGTAAATGTTTGAAAGTTTTTCATTAAATACATGCAAATACACATATCTATGAAAATAAAATATACAAAATTAACTTAATTTTGTTGAGCACATTTTCTTTGCAACGTATTTTAACCCTTATCTACCGATGGTACTTATGAGTACCACTTACTTTAAAGTTACATAAAATAACCTCTTTTACGAATACTCTGACGACATTTAGCAGGAATATTCTTCAAAATCCCCTCTTCCAAGATGTATGACAGCATGGGTTCTATAATAAGTATTTCAGCGGGGAAGGCGACTAGTTTTATAGCAGAAATTGCATTTTCCACTGACGGCGTTTTCAGCGGATTGCGAAGATTGTCATTTTTGTTCCGAAAAAAATAGCTAATGTCAAAAGGTAAGTGTCATATATTTTTCTATGTTAATGAAGACCTTAGAGAACGACTTGACTATTTATTTTAAGAAACAGTGTGTATCATTAATTTTACAGTATAATATATTTAATTAATTAATTATCTCTAACTAATTAAATTTCCCACAGTTGAGTATTTTGTTTATGTTTATCTCTTAATTTCCAAAATAGTAATTTAAAAAAAAATTATTGCAAGAAAAAACCTGCAGTACATCATAATGCGGTAGATAAAGGGTTAATACGAAATTTGTTTAAGGCATCCTACTACGTTCGGAACCATGATTTTAAAAAAGCGCATAAGTGGATAATTTTCGTGATATTTAGTGTCACTTAGATTAGAATATATGTATAAAATTGTTTTAAGGATATTTTGACAAAAAAAAATTATTTAAATACAATATATTTCGGCAAAAAATTAACTTAAAATAACCATGATTCAAAATGTTCTCCTTTTGTAAAAAATACTTCTATTATAATAATATTTTGCCTGTATATAGCTTAGACCTCTATACTGAGGCTCATTTATGATTTTTGAAAAATTCACATTATTTTCGGAGTTAAAAAATATTGAAATAATTATCGGTGTTTTTCTCTTAAAATTTCTCCCCTCTGTTGTCGTAAAACATGAATAAACCCACTTCTGGGTTATATATTTCAAAACTTCTAGTTGAGCCTCTGTACAGAGGTCTAAGCTATATACAAGCAAGATACTATTATAATAGAAACATTTTTAACAAAAGGAGAATATTTTGAAAATGGGTCGTTCTATGTTTATTTTTTTAACAAAATATTGTACTTAAATAAATTTTATTTTAATGCTATTGTTGAAACAATTTTATATACATTTTCTAATTTAAGTGATACTAAATATCATAAGTGGTACCCATTTATACGCTTTTGCAAAATCACGGTTCGAACGTAGTCGGATACCTTAACATAAAGAAATATTTCAGTCGCCTCAGTTTCGTTTTACGCGATTTTCCCTGTGTATACATAATAAAATGCATACTTCGACAGCTGTTCACTCATCTAATATTTTTCAAATTTTGAATCGACAACAGATAATATAAATTTTTCGTAAAAGAGAAGAGCTTTTATTGGATGAAATATATGTAAAGGTGTGCAATAGTTTGGGCCAATTCTTTTCTTTTTGAATGGGGAAACATTCCTGACTGCGACAGAAAAGTGTCCCTAAAGAGACAAAGGAAGGCAGCTGCAGCTCAATGATTGCGATTGTACACACATTGCTGTCAAAAGGAAATAAGAATTACGTTTGCATTGATGGCAGTACTTCGGTTAGACATAGAGATGGGTTGCTGCCTACAGCTGATGACAATAATATAACAGTAATGAATTTTTTATCTTCCTAAAAATTTTTTTGATTATGGGTCTGGGTTTTGTTCTTCTTTTGGTTTGTAAAGAAACCGTGATTTTTATTAATAAAGCATTATAAATGGATTTTCATTTTCATGATATTTTGTTTTCTTCATTTCAGTAAATAAATTTTTTTAAAATTTTATATGTACGTTTAAAATGGTTTAAATGGATCATTTTCATGACTTAGATTAGAATATATGTATAAAATGGTTTTAAGGACATTTTGACAAAAAAATTATTCAAATACAATTAACTTATAACAATCTTTTTTTCAAAATGTTCTCCTTATATAAGAAATGCTTCTAAAATAATAATATTTTGTTTATATAAAGTAAAGACTTCTCCAAAGAGTCTGAACTATTTTTTGGAAACATTCACATTATTTGCAGAGTTACCACCCATTGAAATAATTATCGGAGTTTTTTTCTTAAAATTGCTCCCCTCCGTTGTCGTAAAACATGGAAAAACCCACTTTTAAGTTATATTTTTCAAAAATTCTAGTTAGCCTCTGTACAGAGGTCTGAGCTATATACAGGAAAATAATATAATAGAAACATTTTTCTCGAAAGGGGAATATTTTGAAAATGGCTCCTTCTATGTTCATTTTTTGTCAAAATATTGTACTTAAATAATTTTTTATTGTACTAATATTCTTAAAACAATTTTATATACATTTTCTAATCTAAGTGACACTAATATCATAAATATTGTCCATTTGTACGCTTTTTAAAATCACGGTTCCGAACGTAGTCGTATACCTTAATCTTTCATAAGTATTGAAAAGCATTTTTACACCTTATTCTTATTCTTATTGGAAAGAAAAGTATTGGGCTATTATCTAATCTCTTTTGTGAATATGTTTTATTGAGTATTATTCGAATCGAATAAGAATTTTTCGTTTACTGTCTATTTGAGAAGATGAAACGGAAAAAAAAATGTTTTTTCCATATTTATAATAATTGGATTATGAATATTTGAAGACATGAGTCAATTTATAGTAGTAATGTTCTTCTTTTGTTTTGAAAGGAGATTTTATATTTATTAACTTTATTTCAGAAGCCCAGTAGTAGTGTATCGTGGTTACATGCTGCAGGTCCGGGGTTCAAACCCTAGCTGGAGAAGGTCGATTCAGCCTTTTATCCCTTCAGTGGGTCAATAAACAAGTACCAAGCCTGTGCTTGGGAATTAAACACTGGGAGTTTCGCGTCACACTGACCACCTGACCAGAACATCTGAATATGCATCTCAGCGTCTAAGGTCATGAAAACTGAGATAGGCACAGTAGGTTTTGGTTCTAATGGGCTGTTGCACCACTGAGTTTAGTTTAACTTCATTTCTTAAGGAAAAGTCGTAATAAATATTGTTACGAACATTAAGTATTTCCTGCTTAAAATAGCGTAAATAATTTGCATCTGCATGCTTAATACATTATTATTACACTCTGCTGTATTTATTTTATGCTAAAATTGTAATTTTAGCAAGCAACGCTTTCTCTTACATAATAACGGCGTTTCAATCGGAACTTGGTGAAATATTGACGATACAACTAAATTGGCATCAGGTCTTGGGAACCAAATTTGGCGAGATGGTGACCACAGTGGCATTTGACGACAATTTTTGTAGACTTGGTTATGATGCGGATGCTTCTAGAAATTACTGGAGAAATCAACTAAAAATATTATTATTGTCAACGGTTTAAATGTAGAAAACTTATTATTTCGAACAAAATGTAATTATCCTTAAAAATAAAAAATTTTCAAACCCATGTGAGAGATTTATTGGAAAAACCGTATTTATTAAGCATCCTTTTTACTGAAATTTCTCTAATTTTTTATGAGTGTTTTATTATGATATTAAAAATAAACTCAGTTTATATAAGGTATTTTCTGAAACACTCATTTTCATAACAAAATTAACCCTAAATACCAGTAACACTTCTTTCTTTTTTTCAATTTATAAGCAAATATATCAGGTGTCCCGAAACAACGTTAAGTAGCAACAAAAGAGGAGTATCTTATTAATTCTGGGAAAAATAAAAAAACAGTTCATATCACTTGATTAAGTGTTGACTTGCACATATTTTAAAATGTGGAAAACTGACACCTTTCTCCACATCATTAGGCACTGTGACCACACAATTAACAATTTTACAAAGAATGTTTCACGAACGTGATCTATCACGGTCGTGCTATTAATCACAGTCACAAATAAACAAACAAAAAACAGAAAAAAACCCTGTAAGATAACTTGCCGAATTGGCAATCCCAAATTTGCTTGCGTTGTATAAATTGAATTGGGGCACTCACATGCTTCCTTTCATATAATATTGCCAATGGTAATAATAATACATAAGTTCCCAGAAAAGTTTCTCAAGTAATATATTCCATAACACTACTATGTTTTCTAAATCTCATAATCAAGATGTCCAATAAACCTTCCCATGTTGTTAAGCAATAACTCCAAGCTTTCCTTCCTAGTTATCATCAGCGAATATTTATGATCCAGAAAACGTTCCAGAATCGATCGCAATAAGCCAGATGACATTTCATTCGCCAGATAGTGAAACATCAACATCCTTCCAGTTCAATCCACGTCCAGATTTTGAGCTAGCGAAAATAACCGAATAACCACTCCAGGCTAAATTGCATCAAACCCTGATAAGTTTCAAGATGATGATTCCGTTATTACCTAGGCTATAAACTCACGGAAAAATTATATTCTCATTGTCTTTTGGAGAATAATGTCAAGCTGAGATTCTGGAAATGACACCCATTCTTCATTCGGCTTGATTGGGAGATTAAAAGTATACATGGTAGGTTGTAAATGATTAAGATAATAAGATTATTCGAAAATTTCCTATTGTAAAATAAAGCAAGACAATGATTTCTTATTTTTCATTTCATTTTAATCGTATGAAATGATTTATCATGAGATCTTTTCATGAAAGCAGGAATTCCAACTTATTTCCAAAAACACAATTTAATCTGACTTAATGTAGTGGGAGACAGTAACTTTGTGCATTATGGAAGAATGAATAACCATTGAAGATATTAAAAACTATTATTTTTTAAGGGATCATCACTATTATATTATATTCCCTCATGTGGAATTCACTGTCAACAAAATTACATTTTAAACTAATTTATCCTCCAAGTTTTAATATCGATATGTTTCATTGGTAAATACTTTTCTTAAGAATTTATGTGCTAATTTTATAAATTAATATTTTCATTCTAATTATGTTTCCAATTTTTGGATATATTCAAAAGAAGGCATATTTCTCAACTTGAAAATATTTGACATACGTATACTGTTACAATTTAAAAATCGTTTTCTATCTATCTTTACAAGCCGAAGGGAATTTTGAGCTCTTCTATATTTATAAAGAGTGTTTTTTTCCAGGTAAAGAGGTTTAAGTTGGCATTACTTTCCAAGATGGCGACCGATTTAACAGCTGTCAAGGGATTTATTCTCAGTTTGGTTTGGCAATTCATCAAAACGATCATCAAGCAAGGCGTAGATTCGTTGAAGGGGCCCAAAACGAGATTGCCGTTGTTCCCGATTTTCATAAGCGAATTTTGTTTAGCGATGAAGCGAATTTCTGGTTGCATCGCTACGTCAACAAACAAAACTGCCGCATTTGAAGTGAAGCTAATCCACAAGTGTATGTCAAAACACCGTTACATCCAGAAAAACTGACTGTTTGGTGCGCTTTATGGGCTGGTGGAATCATTGGTCCGTACTTTTTCAAAAATGATGAAGGCCACAACGTTACAGTCAATGGTGATCGGTATAGAGCCATGATTACTAACTTTTTCATTCCTGAATTGAACAATCATGATGTACAGGAGCTGTGGTTCCAACAAGACGGCGCAACATGTCACACATCTAGTGCCACAATCGATTTATTGAAAGACACGTTTGGTGACCGCCTAATTTCACGTTTTGGACCTGTGAATTGGCCTCCAAGATCTTGTGATTTAAAACCGCTGGACTATTTTCTGTGGGGCTATGTAAAGTTATTGGTCTACGCGGATAAGCCACAAACGCTTGACCATTTGGAAGACAGCATTCGCCGTGTTATTGCCGATATACGGCCACAAATGTTGGAAAAAGTCATCAAAAATTGGACGTCCAGATTGGACTACATCCGAGCGGTAGTCATATGCCAGAAATCATATTTAAAATGTAATGCCACAAGATTATCTTTTGAATAAAACAAATTCATGTCAATCGAATAATACATCGTTGTTGTATTGCAATTTAAAGTTCTATACCTCTAAAAAACACCCTTTATAATTACACTAATTTGCGTAAATTAAGGATAGTGCCTATTCCGGAAAATGAAGACTCAGAAACAAAACAAAAATGTCACTTATTTAGAAAGCCTATTTATTAAACAAAAGATAAAGAACGAAAAACTAATGTTTATGTACACTGCTCAAAACAATTAGAGGAGCACATGATTTTAACAAAATTAAGCAAAGATGTATACCAATAAGTAACATAAAATGAATCATCCATAATGTAAAGCCTACCACTTTGTGAAACGGAAGAAGAAAACTTTATATGCAAATCAAAGTTCATGACGTCAAAAACCAGAAAAAGGAGATAAGGGCAGAAATCGGGATGTTGCAGAAACGTCTGTTTTATTGCCGTAACTGTGAAATTCGATTGCGCAGTATTTTTTTTTTGAGACAAGGTTACTTGAGAATGTCTCAACAACGTAATTTACCGGAATCCATGGCATGGCGTGTTATAGGCAGACTGGAATAAAAACATAACGTAGTGTTGCGGAAGCTGTTGGAGTCACCAAAAGTGTTGTTAAAAATGTTAGACGTCGACCAGGGGCAGGTCGACCACGCGCCACTACATCAACTGATGACCGGTATATACAGTTAACAGCCCGTCGAAACAGAACAGAGAATGCTACGCAGCTTCAAAGACAGTTGCTATTGGCAACAGGACGAAGGGTGTCCAGCCAAACAGTACGTAATTGGCTTCATGAGGGAGGGCTCTATGCACGTAGGCCAATGGTCTGCATTCCGTTGACCCCACGACATGGCCCGAAGAAGATGGGCTGCTGAACATCGAGATTGGGAGCAACATGATTGGACGAGTCCCAATTCAGTCTAGAGTGTGACACCCGACGTGTTCTTGTATGGAGGATAGGGGCACTCGAAATAAACCCGCATTCGTTCGTGAAAGGTCACAATACAGAAGAGCTGGTTGGATGGTATTGGGTGGAATCAGCATAGGCGGACGTACGGACCTGCATATCATTCGGAATGGCACTTTGAAGGGCCAAAGGTATGCAGACAAGATACTTCGACCTCATGTCATTTACACTGGAGCCATTGGAGATTCCTTTGTTTTTCAGGATGATAATGCCCGACCGCATAGAGCTCGTCTGGTGGAGAACATGCTTGAAGCTGAAACAATACAGCGTATGGAATAGAAGCGTTCTCCCGACCTGAATCCATGGGAGCATGTTTGGGCATGCTCGGACGACGCATTGCTGCGCGACCAAGGCCACCTATTCATGGAGATTGCACTTCTTGAGGAGTGGAACAGTATTATAAAGTCTGATCGATAACCTCATCGCATCCATGGCAAACAGGTGTGCAGCAGTCTTAGCTGTTCGAGGAGACCACACGCCCTATTAAAACTCATGCATCATGTCTAAACAGTACCTTTTTTTTTTATCGTTTACATGTAACCAAATTGTTGCCCTAAATCATCTTTTCATGTTTTTTCCATATTTTCAAAAGAATTAAAGCTTAATTCCAAATTTTTTTACGCCTTTTTCTGTATTGCGCATTTATACGCGTGTACTATGCATTGTATGCCAATACGTGGCTGTTTCACACGGGTTTCTTCACTTTTTTGCTTGCTCCCCTAATTGTTTTGAGCAGTGTATAATAGCATTTATATCAACTATTCTTTATTAAACAAAATATAAAAGCCTTTATATCAACTACTCTTTTTGCTCCCTGGAGCAATTATAAAAAATATTCATTTAAAAAAAACTTAATATTACATGGTTGGTATGATAGTTAATACATTGTATGCCTCATTTGTGATGAAATACAGGCCGTATTTACGCCTAGTCATGCTGACTATCGAATAATAGAGCTGATTTGGGGGAAGATTATTCCACTCACAACAAGCTATGCTCTTTGATGTTCCGCTGCACATTTAGAAGTTGGTTAAGGGGCTGCAACTCTTCGGCCAAACATGCCCCGCACATGCTCTATCGGATTTAAGTCAGATGAGAATGAAGAGGTATTTCATACGGTTAACATTCTCATATAGGAGGCATTCGTTCCTGGGTTTTCTCTATGAGGACGGGTGCTGTCATCCATAAAGAGAAATTCCGCAATCATGGCACCCCCAAACAAACTTACAAGTTTCAGAATTATGTTCCGATAAATTTGGCTGGACATGGTTCCGATTTGAACTGTTCTGGAGCCCAGTATAATTCCCTCTAAACGCGCGCGAATAACCTTGCACTACTGTAACAGTACCGTTCAATGATGTTGCCTTGAGGTAACGGGTACTTACACTTTTCCATTTGAAAGTCCGAAGTGAATCAGACTGCCGGGTAAACCTTGACTTGTCGGAAAACATCACACAAGCCCACTGTGACGATGTCCAAATTGCATGTTCTATACTCTTGGCTACCCCGTGGCAATAGTGAGTTGTAGTAAGCCCAAAACATCTAACAAGCGTGCAAGCATATAGACCAATAAATCCCAAACGTCTGTATACGGTTTTCCTTGTAACAGTGGCATTAGATAGCTAACGAGACAGGTCAGAGGCTGTGCTCCGTCTGCTTTTATTGACAGCTATTGCCCCATATCGATTCTAATTCGGCGTTGTAACTCGGCGGGAGGAAATAGTGAACTGTATTGTAACGCCTGCTAACATTTGCGTCATCTTGGTATCGTTGCCAAAGCCTAGAGTTGACACTTTGGGCAACTCCAATCTTTTCGGATATTTCCATCTGAGTACGCCCACATTCTAGGCTGCTAATAATTATACCACGTAAATAATCATCCATATGTAATCTCTGTGTCATAACTAATTGGTTATGGCACTGAACGTCTTGCAGAATGTTTGTGAATAATTTTACTCATTTGTCACCATTTCTTATGTTTTCCTCACCATTATTCTTGCCATTATGACGTACAATCGGCGGCATCTGGCTGCTTTCTGTAATTTGCATATTTATTTTGAGAATGTGTGTGACATGTCTACAGGTGAAATTTTTACTGTGTAGTTCAATTTCCATGTGTTTCTGAATTATCCTTAACTTATGAGCATGAGTGTAATTTATACCCACATACTAGAGCTATTTACCTACTAACAGACTTTATTCACACTCACATGTTTGATGTATATGTATAACTGATTTGAGAATTACACTCACATACTTGAACTATTTTTATATTCATGTACTTGATATATATGTATACTAATAAATATACTTGATTTATACTCATATTACTGATCTATATCTATACTAACACACTTGATCAATTCTCACATACTTCATTTATATGGATATTAACAGACCTGAATTTATATTCAAATACTCTTTCTAGATGTATACTTACAGAATTGATTTAGATGAGTGTGTGTGTGTGTGTGTGTGTGTGTGATTTATAACACAAATAGGTAAGTTTTTTGAACACGATAAGCTCAGAGAAAATGTATTTCTAATTTTTGTAGTAACAGACCAATTAGAGTGCTATATAACACACATTAAAACAAATAATCTGAAAATTACGATGCAATAATTGTGTCCTCCAATCAAGGATTGAGGTAAGAAGTTCACATTCACTTCATATTATTTGTTGATCATTTTACTTAGGTATGATGTCGAAATAACATATCAAGTTTTGTCAATAGAAACGTAGCTGCGTTTTCCGACTTCCATTTCACAGCTTGTGGGATTGAAAAAGAAGTATGAGTTAAGCTATATAACATAATTGAAACCCTAAAAGATGAAAGAAAAGAAAATTTGAATTCATTTAAATATTTTTCTGTATTAGAAAGTTGTATAAACTAAATTTGCATTCACTAAAAATTAAAAACAATATTTGATTAAATTTTTCGGTATTTACGTATTATCGCAACAGTATTAGCGACATTATACGAAACGGAAGCACATGGTTGGCGATGCAACGCATGCTACTCATATGAAATCGGGGTTGCCAACTTGACGAGTTACCTTGAACGTTGGGACTGTTGAGATAGTAGTCAAGTACCGATTTATCGTGTAGTTGGTAGGATTATTGGAAACACAAATAAGAACATAAAGATAACAGATTACATTTCTCTATTATATTGCTCTATACTTCGAATTCTGTTTGATTCAATACAAATAATATTTAAATTTCAGAATAAACAATCTACTTTAGAAAAGTATTAATACAAAACGTATTTCAGCTTTTTGGCTAATAGGAGTTGATTATCTCAATATAGCTCGAAGAAAAAATATATTCACAATTTTTCTTTCTACGAGAAAAGTATAATATATTAAAACTTATGGAACATTTCAAGATAAACATTTACTCTAACAGTTAACAACTTAATATTTCTATTAATTTTTTGACTTATAAGACAATTTGAAAATATTGTATGAGTTTTGAAAGATCTTTCACATAATGCCTCATTTGGAACTGAAATCGCTATTTTCGTTTATCAAAATGCAGCGTGGAATAAAATTTCTGTCGTCAAAGAATTCCTGCCATAGAAAACAAAGAAACTCAAAGTAAATAAATAAAAATTTTAAGGCTCACATCATGCAATATTTCATTATTAAACAGTTAAAAAAATATGATTAATGAGCGAAATGTTTACTGCTCTTTTCTTAAGGTAAGTACTACATCTTTTGAAAAATGTCCTAATCACAATCAAGTTATTTAAAGATATTATATTAGAAAATTGTCACTTAACTTTTCAACTTCCTTAAGCAGCATATATAAATATCTAAAAAAACTATGCCATTAAAAGTCATTCATCTCATTTCCATTTAAAAGTTTGAAACAAATATTATTTCGCAAAAAGAGCTAACATTTCATCACAAAATTAGAACACTATAATTATGGTATAACAAAGTGCATGTGCAAATTGTCTCTTTCACATTCATTGACATATGTTGTTCTATCATATATTTCATTCAAAGAATGCAGAGTTAGGGAAGTATTTTTATGTACTGAAAATTTATCAGATAAAAATCCTGTTTTGAAATCGTATATTTGAAAATTAAATGACAAATATTTAAAAAGCAAAGGCATTTGTTCCGGAATGTTGTACCTGTTCGCTATTTTACATTCAATGACAAACTCCTTAACTGGTTTGTCCGTACATCGTGTACCGGCTACCGAAATGTCGCCATAACCGGTTTGCCCGTACGCTGTACGGACACTGATATTTTCCTCTTTCGAGCTTTGATTTCTACTTAATTTTAATCCTTATAGTGAGATTAATAGTGCTAGTGTTTTTAAATCCATGGTACTGAAATACTTCTCATCCAGGATTTTACTTGTGTATAGAAGGTGGGGACTTTTCATTAAAGATATGGTTTTAAATTCTTGAAAATATTCGATAAAATAATAGAGATTAGCAAGGCAATGAATGCGCAATTTGTTGTTTGAGAAATGGAAAGATAAAATCCAAAAAAGCTGATATTATTTCTGCCCCCATCGCAAAGTAAGACTTAGTATTACACCATGTTTCAAACTGTGTGTGCATATAAATATGTACACCCACACAAAATCCTCCGCTATTTGAAATGGAGATGTAAACATGAAATTTTTTGCAAGTATTAGAGAAATTCTTTAAAGATATTTGAAATATTCTTCATAGCATGCCGAGTGTTTATATAAAAATCAAACTTTTAAGGTTTTCTGTGTTCCGCAATAAAAGTACTGCAAAAACTTTAAAATTGAAAATTAAAATAAAATTCTTCTATTTTCGCATTCTGTGTTATCATGCTTAGTTATGGCTATAAGAAATGTGTCTTTTTTGGAACATTCTGCGCAAAATATTGACTCCTTAAGCCGTTAATAATGTCTTACTTGAGTACAATTTGGCTTGATGTTTGCATAAGTATTGGATAACGAAGCAATAATGTTGTGATTAAGTATTTTTTGGTTATATTGAATGATTGTTTATATAGAATTATACAAAATCATCACACAGACAATATAGAATAAGATTGTTTATTAAATTAAATAATTGTTGGCATAAGTACCTTTTGTACTTTTAAAATACATTAAAAATAATATATATATATATATATATATATATATATATATATATATATATATAAATACAGTTATTTTTTAAAATTTATTTTCTCAGAGATAGTATGAACTAAGTAAAAATAAAGGCTTTTTCAAAAAGAAAAATAATAACATTATTTTTTTTTCAATCAAATATTTAACGCAGTTTCAAAAACCTTAAAACAAAATCATTTTTACAATAATTAACTCATCTCTGTAAGGAAACAAATACAATTAATTAAAATTTTCATACGTTTTCAGACACCTTAAGATAAAACCATAATTTAATAATACAAGTCGTCTGTTAAAAGTTAAAAAAATAAAAATAACTAAACTATAAATATCACAAGGCTTCACAAAACAGTTGGGGTTTGCAACATAACTTAATAAAAAATTTCAGAGAATCGTACACAAACCATTCCATACTTTTAAACTTTTGAAATAAACATCTCATCTAACTATTCTAAGGCTCGAACTCAGCGCATCGTTCAAAAAGATAAACATTCCTATTTTTTATTCTCCAACACCCACTCTAAGTTTCGAAAAAAGTAAGTTTCAGAGAGATCCAAGTTTTAGTAAAGTAAATGTATTCACGTAAACAAAGCACAGATGGAGTTGAGTTGTTAGATGAAACACACAAAAATCGCCGTGGTTTTCCGTGCGGACGTAATACGGGTTTCTTTGAGAAATATTTATGAATTCGCGGGGAGGGGGGCTTTATTTTTTTCCTCTCTGGATCATTTTATAGGAAGAACTCATACTTAACGGTTGAAGGATTTTTCCACGTTTTTGGTTACAAATTAAATTCCTTGCTTTCTTCTTTTTATTGAAACGATTTTCGAAAGAAATAGTTAGAGTCAAGTATGGTTACACAGTGCGAATAATTTCAACTTGTGATTTATGAATCTTTGGTGCAACGTGTTAAGGCAAAGAAATAATTCTTTTCTACGCGTGTAATGATATGTATGGGACTGTCGGTATTGTGTAATCAATATTTCAGAAGTACAATGAATTAAAATGCTGCTCTGCTTGTAACATTTTCGATATATTATTTAAGGTTATTAAGGCTCTAACAATTTACCTAAAATCATCATTGACAGATAAATAGAGAGGATAACACCTTTGAATTTTAATGACGTATGCGATGAAATTATAAAATTCCCAAAAAACAAAGAGGGTAGTCATTTTTTTTCAGTTACCGTAACTTATTCGAATCTAAGCCTCCGTAGATTCTAAGCTGTACACCAATTTCTCAACATGTTTTTTTTTGAAGAATTTAAAAAAAAAAATAGCACAAAATCGTTTTTCGAGATCCAATTTTTACGCCATTAAAAGAACTAAAAATGGAAACTTTTAAACAAGAAGTGAATATTTAATTCTTGTATTAAAATTTTTTAAACACACACATCAACCTGTAGTTACTCAACAGGTCAGTATCATGTTAAATTATTTTCCCATTCAATGAATTGTTCCGCCTTCGATTCGAAGTCGCAATCAATTTACAGTAGCATTAACATTGGAAAAAAAGTGCGAATTACATTTAAATAAATACGGTATTATGTATATTTTAGAGAATAAGTAGTCACTAAACATATTAGTACAATATAAAAAATTAATGATCAGGAATTATAAAATAAAATGAGTCTTTTATTTTAAGTATAATATAAATCACATGTATTTTCCTTTATACTAAATAATTGCATATATTTTACTGAATTGTTCTAAAATTTCTAAATTAAAGATATAGTGGCGTGATTAAAATACGTACAAATTTTAGAAAATTTGCTGTATTATGAACTTTCTCATTCTATAGTTAAAAAAGTTAAATTTATATAGCAAAACATTTTCGTAATTTTTGGTAACGGAATTTTAAAGTTTCAGCCTTGAATGCAAAGTTTCCAATGTTTATTGTTTAGTATAAAAATATGTTTTAAATATGAAGAATGTATTCTCTTCTCAGTTCTCAAATTACTTTTTTTCCAAATGCCAGCAAAAATTTAAACATGTTCATTAAGGAAAGATGATTTTTCCTAAATTCTTTGTGCTTACGCCTACAATATGAGCTAAGCCTGCATAGTAACTTTGTTCATAGTTCATTTTTGGAGGTGATAATAGTAAAAGTAATTAACTACTTGTTTATTCGATTATACTATCGCACTGATTTTGAAAAAGAAAAGTAGTCAGTTTTTCAAGTCATTATTTTAATTTCTTGGTGAAATATTTATAGTTCATATTTAAATTTTTTAAAAATATTCAATCATTAATATTTTTAGTTTTGTTTAAGTAATTTATATTTTCTTAGGATTTTGGTTATACGAAATTACTATGGAATTGTAAAGCTGGCTTTGCTGAATTCAAATAACTTCTTACACACAGCTAACCCTTTTCAAATCAAGAAAATTATAACACTACTCACTTAAAGCTTTTTTAAAAAAAGAACATCAGAGTTTTCAGACCTGAATCTTTTCTAGCTTCTACAACACTTCCTGTTTCATATAAAAGTATCGACAAAACATTTCCAGATCTTGCAAAACAGCTAACATTTCCATTGACAAAAGTTAAAGTCCAAGAAAAAAAAGAAAAAGAAAAAAATTAGATATAAGATCTAAATTTTTTTAAAAAAAAGTAATGCTCCTCTCTCTCTCTCTCTCTCTATCTAAACCAGATACACCATCAGAAAATGCAAAAAGATAGAGAAAAAAGCAGATGTTTTTGCAATTTTTAAGTGTCTATTTACCCTTAAGACTTTGATAATATGTGAAGTTCAAATTTTAGAGATGCATCACAGAAAAACGCATCTAAACCTAAATAATCTTTTTACGCGTGAAATACTAAAATAAAGAAAACTGAATGATTAATTACTTTTAAAGTATGGGAATACAATTGAACTCATTATTATTTAACGAAATTCGGTAAAATGAACATTAGATTTTGTTTGAAAATTTATTATACGTTTAGGTCATTAGTTTTCAACGCAAGCGTCATGCATAGAAGATCTTTAATTGATTGAGAATTTTAAACTCATCCATGCTCTTTTCTTCTTGAAAATAGAATTAATTGCTCTTATACTATTTACTTATGTAATTTCTAACTAATTCTTCTATCTAAGAATCGTATTAAAAATATAGGGTGTTTTTTTTAGAGGTATAGAACTTTAAATTGCAATAAAACAACGATGTCTTATTCGATTGACATGAATTCTTTTTTATTCGAAAGATAATCTTGTGGCATTACATTTTAAATATGATTTCTGGCATATGACTGCCACGGCTGGCTCGGATGTAGTCCAATCTGGACGTCCAATTTTCGATGACTTTTTCCAACATTTGTGGCCGTATATCGGCAATAACACGGCGAATGTTGTCTTCCAAATGGTCAAGCGTTTGTGGCTTATCCGCATAGACCAATGACTTTACATAGCCCCACAGAAAATAGTCTAGAGGTGTTAAATCACAAGATCTTGGAGGCCAATTCACAGGTCCAAAACGTGAAATTAGGCGGTCACCCAACGTGTCTTTCAATAAATCGATTGTGGCACGAGCTGTGTGACATGTTGCGCCGTCTTGTTGGAACCACAGCTCCTGGACATCATGATTGTTCAATTTAGGAATGAAAAAGTTAGTAATCATGGCTCTATACCGAGATCACCATTGAATATAACGTTGTGGCCTTCATCGTTTTTGAAGGATTCCACCAGCCCATAAAGCGCACCAAACAGTCAGTTTTCTGGATGTAACGGTGTTTCGACATACACTTGTGGATTAGCTTCACTCCAAATGCGGCAGTTTTGTTTGTTGACGTAGCCATTCAACCAGAAGTGCGCTTCATCGCTAAACAAAATTCGCTTATGAAAATCGGGAACAATGGCAATCTAGTTTTGGGCCATTCGACGAATCTACGCCTTGCTTGATGATCGTTTTGATGAATTGCCAAACCAAACTGAGAATAAATCACTTGACAGCTGTTAAATAGGTCGCCATCTTGGAAAGTCATGCCAACTTAAACTTCTATACCTGGAAAAAAACACTCATTATTTGTTTAAAAATATTTAATTTTTTAATTGAGATTTAATGTAAAAGGAATGAAAAGTAAATGATAAAACATAATATCGAGTTTAAATACCTGAAAGATTTTCCAAGGAAATTTAAAATAAACTATATACATAAACAAATAACTTGGAATGAAATCTTCATTTTGATCATGGAAATCATTATGAAAATTTTATTTTTTCTAGAGCCATCATCCAGGGGTCACTATTGCAGATCTTTTAAGAAAAAATAAAAGTTTTAAATTTGCTGTTAATCACTTGATTAATTACCGCTTTAATAATCACTTAAATTTGCTGTGTTTTTTTAGGTATTCCTTAACATACGATCGATTTTTTCCAAAACAAGTTATTAGCTGGAACGTTCTTTTGAATTGCTTAATTTGTGAAGAAATTCTTTATCCGAATTTTAAAACATATAACGCCCGATTAATTACATAAGAGTTTAATCCGCGTAAAGATTGTTAAAAAGGTAACTTATAATTCTAAGAAAACGTTCTAAATAATAATAAAGAGAGTTTCAAAATTTAGTTTCCCAAATCATCATCCATTTCTTAAGATAATTTGATTTCGCCCATTTAAAGATTGTTAAGTATTTAGATCAGTTTTCTGAAACTTCCAATATTCGCGACCCAATGTTCAAACGTCATTTTCATCACACTCCCCTCTCCATCCAATAACAATGTGTTGAATTCAATAATACTATACTTTGACACTAAAGATACAATATATATATATGCGAATTTAATCTCTTATGTGTCACCGACGTATATAAACGTCTTGCTCATCCAAAGCATTAATTTTCTGGACGTATATATACGTCTTTCCGAAGTACGATCTTTTCTGTGCACTGCTATCCATGCAATTATTCCGAAGGACATGGAATACAATATCAAGCCCTCGACAGTATTTGCGAAGGATTTACTTATTTCAAAGGATTTGCTTCTTTATTCCTCTTCTTCCTACCACCCCCTCCGAAAAACACCAAATGACGCGCGTCTACATGGTAGACAGTGGCATTGGGGAGCGAATTGCGTAACTTTTAATCGGCAGTTACGGAATTGATTATAAACCGTACACAAATTATCAAGAAAAGTGTTAATACAAGTCCTTGGGGTCACTGATAATTATCAAACTTGTTCTTAACTTAGTATTGTTAAATTAATAACAAAGTATATTGTACAGTGCTGATACATTTATATATAACTGTATTATATGCGTTTAAATGTGTATTTCATATTTTATTATATCAGAAAGCATTTTGTTTGTTTACTTTCAGTAAATCAATACTTTTCAGAATAATCTTTTGCTTTCGACTTTTCAATATAGGCTCGTGCCCCCCTCGTACAGTTATCACGCCCCCAAGGGGAGCGCACCCCACAGTCTGAGAAACGCTGGTTTATATACATATATAATGTATTTCAATATTAATTTTGAGTAATATAAAATGTTGAATTGGAGAGTTGAGACAAACGGGAGGGCAGTGGTGTATAGTACACCCAGCATCGCGGGTTCTAGGGGGGAGGGCGAAGTCTGACTGCCGCCAAGTTCCTACTCTTTGTAATATCTTAGGCCAAAACCTGACTTTGTAGGGGATGTCTAAATGTTCTTCGCTAGGTTACTGTGGGAGGGATTGCACTCCTTAAGATTAACAATGTTTACTACACTGCTGGACAATTGCTAAGGACGGATAACACTATCATCCATAGCAACCACAAAATGAAAGGAAGCAAAATGTGGAAAAATAGGATAAGTGCGCGATATTAGTAAGAAGAAGTATGAGTATGCAATTTTTTTTCCACGCCTGTTCATCACGTGATAGCGTTCATAAGAGCTTTAAAGGTTTTGACGCGTGTGGACAGTTGTTGTTTCAAATCAAAGTTTTACAGGAAAGATTTAACAGACGAACTTAAAATTTTTGGCATGTCTTCCCGACATCACATAGATGATTTTATGCGTGGTCGAATTATTGGAAAGATCGAAGAAGGGGAAAAAAACAGATGTTGCCAGGGAGTTCGACATTGCTCACAGCGTTGTTTCACGACTGTGGAAGTCATTTAAAACTACTGGAATGTGTAATAGACGGCACTGGGAGGTCGTGTTAGAAGTACGACGCCTGCAGAAGACAGATATATCGTCCTATCAGCAAAACGGAACAGGCGCACCACAGCTCAGCAGGTGGCAAATCAGTTTTTGCTGCATCAGGAAAGCAGATCTCCCGAAAAACTGTTGCCAGACGTTTGAGGGGGAGGAGGACAATACGCACGCAGACCTGTTGTGTGTGTCCCATTGACCAGACAGCACCGTAATGCCCGTTTGCAATGCATCACAATTGGACTGAACATGACTGGGCATGCGTACTATTCTCAGATGAGAGTAGGTTCAGTCTGTCATCGGATTGTAGACGCCAACTGATCTGGCTCGAGAGTGGTACTGCTTATCGTCCAGAAAATATCCAGAAAAGGACCGATATCCGACATGCAGTATCATGGTGTGGGCCGGCATCATGAGCAATGGCTGCACGCGCCTACATGTGGTTGCGAATGGGACTATGACGGGCCAACGATACATTGATGAAGTTCTACTTCCTCATGTTCGTCTTTTCCGTGGTGCTGTCGGTGATAAATTTGTTTTTATGGACGACAACGCAACATGTCATCGAACACTCGCTGTTCAGGATTGTCTAGACAGCGAGGGTATTCAACGTCTCGTATGGCCAGCGCGTTCTCCAGATCTAAAACCCATTGAAAATGTGTGGGATGCTTTGGGGAGGCAAGTTGCTGGTCGAAACTATCCTCCGACAAACAGGAACACTCTCATTCGTGCACTCACAGAGGAATGGGATAAATTGCCTCAACAGCTGCTGGATAATGTTGTGCAAAGTATGGTACGACGTGTGGAATGTTACATCACACTCCACGGTGCACATATCCCGTACTGATACCTTTCTTTAAGGTGCCTGCTGACTTTTAGATGCATTGTTCCATTTCTCCGTACGCAGATCAAATGAACATTTTTTTTCTTTCAGATGTTTCACAGCTTTTGTACTTTCCAGAACAATAAATATTCTTTATTCTAATGTCTGAACAGTGTGGCAACTATATTTTATCCTACTAGGCCTCATGTCTCGCTTAATGTTATGCTACATAGCAATTTGTGATCCGTCCTTAGCAATTGTCCAGCAGTGTATATAGCCTTCGGATCGCAACGTGGTCGCGATAGATGAATGTTCATGGTCAGGAATCTTGGCCATTGATTCGTGAGTTCTGTGGCCTAGCACCTATGAAGATCCTTCAGGGAGGGGGGCTGACGCAAATCAATCTTGTAGTGGTTCAAATATCTCAATTTTTTATAAGTTATACCTCCTCAAGGATGGATTAATCGAGATAACATTATCTGGAACGACTACTTAGAGGCTATGATGAATTACAGTACCAGCATTTGGTATATGATCAAGTAAATGAAAATAGACACTTAGCAATAAGATTGTACCATAAACGATTTCCTAAGTCAAACTTCATGCCATCCTACTTTTATTAATTTTTTTTATGAATATATAACTTATCTTTTGTATGTGGTTACTATGCTATTTCTTAATTAATGTAACATTTTTTGAATTAGCCTCTGATTATGACTGTGAGCAATACATATTTAAGATACTCAGCTTCTGTTATCGCTTTAGAGAAATCAATGCCATTAAAAATAAATTTCTGCAACTATGTAAGTTAGAAAAATATTCTACGGTAATCTCATTGCTTCTTTATGGCTCATTTAATTAGACGTGTTTGTACAAATTTTTTTAAGACTTTTTTGAAATTAACTAATATAGATTTCCCTTTTTACCCAATGAAATCAATTAAAAAATGTAAATGTAAATATAAATTGAACATAAAATGTATTTTAACATAGATGTGGAATGAAAAAAAGACGTAACTATTAAAAATAAATTAAAGTAGATATATTTTAACTACGGAGCTTACCCAGAACTAAAAATCAAATGGTTAAAAATATCTAAAAATAAAATATTATTTATCTTTAATAAAAAGTGTTTCTTTTATAGGACGTTAAAATAAAAGAAATATAAATATTATAAGAGCTAAATTGTAATATAATAAGATTAAAATGTTCTGTTTTAAATGACTCTGATATATTTTTTAAAGTTAAAATTAATTTAATTTTATATAGGTATAATTTTGTTACAAACAATTTTTGTTTCCTTTTTATTTCGCATTTAATATTTAAGGACATAATTCGTTTTCGTGTACATAAAACACAGTCAATATACTTAAAAAATCTATGTCTTACGTTTTCCTTAACACAGAAAGCTTTTTACGACTAAAAATAATCAGAAATTGCTTTCTATTTCCATGCTAAAATTGATTTCGAGTACCTAATAATAATACAAACGTTGCTATGAATTTCGCTCACGCAAACCTCAAACAATTTACTGTCAAAGCTTCGGCCTAACTAAATTAATAATAACTCTAGCATAGAACATATACGCTCGGAAATGACCAAGTACTTACTTATTATAACACACTCTCTCTACATATAAATATTTGAAAAGAAAATATGTAATATTTTTGATGAAAAATACTAGAAAATGATGAGAAAGGACATAGAGAAATCTCCTCAATTATATACACTGGTGTGCAAAAATTAAGGACGAAGTCAAAAAATTAGCATATCAGCTGAACGAAGAGGCAGAGCGGACAGAAAGACCAATCAGGAGATTAAGTAAGGTGATGTACGGTAGCACATGCGCAGATATGCAGGTAGACGTAATGGGGGAGTGTCTGAGTAGTATAAAGCATGTTGTCGGTGTAAGATCAGTATTTCTGGCAAAGAGATTGCACGCCGTATAGCAGTTAAAATCACACCGAGTTGCTGCCTCAGCGAGAAATGACGAATAATCAATCTGTTAGACGACATCTGGATGCTTTTACCCGAGGTCCAATCATTGGGAAGTTGGAGGAAGGCCGCAGTGTGACAAGTGTGGCTGCAGAGTTCGGAATTGCTCACAGCATCATTTCACGACTTTGGAGACAATTTCAAACTACAGGAATCGCTATCCGGGGGTTCAGTAGGGGTTGTCCACGAGGAACCACACCCGCAGATGACCGGTACATTGTCTTACAGGCCAGAAGAAACAGGCGGCAGACAGCGGGAGAAATCGCTAGTCACACGACACAGGCGACTGGACGACCGATATTGCGTTTTACCGTGGCCAGAAGACTGCACGGTGGTGGTCTGTTTGCACGACGCCCTGTACGGTGTGTACCTTTAACGCCTGCCCATCGAAGAAGGCGTTCTCTGTGGTGCCGGGAACACCGGAATCGGGGAGACAATGAATGGGGACGAGTACTCTTTACAGATGAGAGCAGATTCAGTTTGAGTAGCGATTCTCATCGCATACTCATCTGGAAAGAGCGGGGAAGTCGCAATCATCCCTCGAACATCATTGAAAGGGACAGGTATGGAGGTCGTGGTGTTCTCGTTTGGGGAAACATCATGCTTGGTAGTCGTAAAGACCTTCACATCTTCGACTCAGGTTCAGTCAACGGGACCCGTTATTGTAACGAGATTCTTCTTCCATATGTGCGTCTTTTTAGAGGCGCTATGGGTCTGCAGTTCCTTTTCATGGACGATAATGCACCATGTCGTCGCACAGTAGCTGCCGAACAGCTCTTAGAGAGTGAGGATATTGAATGTATGGATTGGCCGGCACGATCTCCGGATCTCAGTCCCATCGAGCATGTATGGGATTTTCTAGGCAGACGCTTGGCAGCTCGTACCTTAACACCAGTAACGATTCGAAAGCTTCGATTGACGCTGCAAGACGAATGGGCAGCAATGCCTCAACAACTCATTGACACCCTCATTCTCAGCATGGGCAGACGCTGGGAAACCTGCCTAGCAGTCAGGGGAGATCATATCCCTTACTAAAGACCGGATGTTTCTTGCTGGACACCCATCACAGGGATGTTTCGGCCTTCAGTCGCATTGCGCTCCATGCTACTTTTTCAATCAAGCTTCTTTTTATCCCTCTGATTTCTCTTTTAGTAAGTGTTGCTTACATATTACACATGTCCTTACTTATTGGGGATCTTACGGTATTAAATGTGTTGATTTGGAAAGCTTTTGTACAAAGTTATATTGAAAAAACCGTCTCGACCTTAATTTTTGCACACCAGTGTATGCCCTTGAAATCAGGCAGTTTCGAGGATATATAAAGTTATGTACGTAATTGGGATGAATAAGACAACTTTGCATTTAGCATGATAGAATCTTTTTGGCATAAGTTTTTAAAGAAAAGTAACTGTTCAACATTTTGTATGTTAGAAATAATTTGAATTTCTAAAAAATTATTATTTCAACTATATGGTTTAATAATATAGTAGGATTCATATTCTACATCTAACTACAATGCTGACCACTTTAAATGCAACACCTTGAAAGAAGCATTGAAATAACACGAAATTTACAACATGCATTAGCGAAGGTGAGATATGCAAATAATTAGAATTTCAGTGCAGACACACATCACACGCGCCTGTGGCTCCACCTCAAAGCGCTATTTAAGGTTTTGAGATTTCAACGATTTCAAGTTCGGCAATTGTGTTTTTCTTGTGGGTTTTTCAAAAATTGATCAGCTATGTCTCGTAGAAAACAACGATCACCTTTTGATCAATTATCCGAGTCCGACAGAGGAAGGATAGTGACCTACCGAGATTGTGGATTGTCTTTCAGGGAAATAGGTAGTCGTGTTGGACCAGTCGTGTTGGATTCAGGAGGGTACGATGGACCGACGTGGTCGATCGTCTCTACCTCAGTGCACCACTTCACATTAGGACAGGCAAATTGTGCGCATGGCAGTGAAGGATCGCTCAGTCACATCATGAACCATAGCACTGCACATTGAGTTTGTAACGCATTATTCAGTGTCTGCTCGTACCATTCGACGCCGTTTACAGCAGAGTGGTCTGTCCGCAAGACGTCCATTGCTTGGTCTACCCTTGTCGCAGAACCACAGATGTCTCCGCCGCCAATGGTGCGTGAAAGAAGGATGTGGGTGAGGGGATGTTGTCTTCAATGACGAGTCACGCATCTGTCTGCAACACCACGATGGTCGGATTCGAATCTGGAGACACCGTGGAGAGAGGATGCTGAACAGCTGCTTTATGCACCGCCACACTAATTCTGAACTGGGTATTATGGTATGGGGTGGTATTGGATATCAGTCTCGCTCTCCTCTAGTACGCATTGTCGGTACTTTAAACAGACAGAGCTACATCTCCGAGGTGTTGGAGCCAGTTGTCCTTTCTTACCTTCAGGGCTTGGCCTCAACCATATTTCAACAGGATAATGCGCGACCACACGTGGCACGCATTGTCCAAAGGTTCTTGGTAAATCACCAGAATGAATTGCTTCCTTGGCCGGCTCGCTCTCTGGATCTTTTGCTGATAAAAAAATATGTGATCCATGGTTGCTCAATGATTGACCCAGATTACACCCTCAGCTGCCACACCAGATCAACTTTGGCAACGTGTGGAAGCTACTTGGTCTGCTGTACCTAAAGAACGCATCCAAAGTCTTTTTGAATCAATGCCGAGGCGTGTGGCAGATGTGATCTCCAACAATGACGGCTACTCTGACTACTGATTCTGGCAGGAACCACACTTCACAGAAGTCTATAAATTTAATCATTGGATACTTCGTCAACATGTTATCTATAAAATAAATTTTGCTGTGCTACCTCTTGTCTTTCTTGGTGTTGCATTTACGGTGGCTAGCAGTGTAAATTCGTGTACATAGAATCTTATGCATTCTTACATGTAGTGTAAGTGTTATATGTATTAGTGACGAATAATTAATGTAATATTTAAATTCGGTTGTTTTTGTACACTTATGTCCATAAATTAAGGATAATGAAGTTCAGGCAAAGAAAGAGACAGAAGCAAAACAAATTTGACTTATTTGCAAAGTCTATTTGTTATACAAAAGGTAAAGAGCAAAACAGATGCTATATGTTTGAAATAATTAATAAAAATTGCGATTTTTACTCCCTGGAGCAAATTTCAAAAGAGAACCTAATTACAAAAAACAGTATAACATGGTTTGTATGATGGTTAATACGGAGTATGTCTCCCGGACGATACAATACAGGCCTTACAACGCCTAGGCATGCTGAGTATCAAATTATCAGTCTGATCTTGGGGAATATTAAACCACTCATCAAGCAATGCCCTCCGAAATTCCAGTAGACAGGTGGGAGGGGGTTGACAGGTTGCAATTCGTCGGCCAAGCATATCCCACACATGCTCTATTGGATTCAAGTCCGGTGAGTATGCTGGCCAATCCATACGGGTGATATCCTCCGATTGAAGGAATTCGTCTACAATGTTTGCACGGTGAGGGCGGGCGTTATCATCCATAAACAGAAATTCAGCACCCATGGCGCCCCGAAACAAACGTACATGTTGTTCCAGAATGACATCCCGATAGATGTGGCCTGTCATCGTTACACTCTGAACATGCAGGTCCGTTCTGGAACCAAGAATAATTCCTCTCCAAACGAGCCATCCTGCACCACCGTAACGGTGTCGTTCAATGGTGTTCTCTTGGTGGTAACGGGTACCTGGCGTTCTCCATATTTAAGTCCTGTGAGAATCAGACTGCAAATTAAACCTGGATTCGTCCGAAAACATCACACAAGACCACTGTTTTGCTGTCCACAATGCATGCTCTCTATTCCAGGTTAATCGCAGGCGACAGAGAGTTGCGGTAAGTGGAACACATCTGATAGGCCTACGAGCATATAGACCAATGTACCATAAGCGTCTGTGCACGGTCTGCCTTGAAACTGTCATACTGGTAGCTGAAGAGAGCTGACGAGACAGGTCTGATGCTGTGCTCCGTCTGTTTCTTTTGGCAGTAACTACCAAATGTATATACCAGTCCTCATTCGACGTTGTAACTCGGGGGTGACCTGTGCTGTAACATCTACTCACATTACCATCTTCTTGGAATTGTTGCCAAAGCCTGGATATGATACTCTGGGCGATTCCAAGTTCCTCGGATACTTCCAGCTGGGTACGTCCACATTCCAGTCGTCCAATAATTCTACCACGTAAAAAATCATCAAAATGCTTCATTTGTGCCATAACGATGCGGTTATTGCACTGAAGGCTTTTAAAGCGTTTTTTAACAACTTTATTTCTTTGTCACCATTCCTTATACAACCCTCTCTTACACTCTCGTCATTGTGACGTACTATCCGCGCCATCTGTTGGCTTTCTATAATTTGCATATCCTTTTTCCAGATGTGTGTGATAGTTCTACAGGTGAAATTTTTATTTTTGAGTTCAATTTCTGTGTGCTTCTGAATTATTTTTAATTTATGGATATCCTAATTATATATCCTAATATTATCCTGATTTATATATAATTGTTTTCATGTACTTAATATACTTGAGTTTATTTAATAAATGGACGAATAAGTAGAAAATTGTCTGGGCAAAGTTGAAGTGCGATTCCATTATTTGCAGTTATACGAAATCACTAAATGTTCATAATTCATTATTTCTTGTATCCAGTAATACATTATCTCTTACTCATTGACAGATTAATTGCAATCGTAAACATGGGTCTACCTCAGTTATGTAAATAAACAAGTGTAACAATTTTTAGAGATATATTACTGAAACTAAATTATATCAGATATTTTCTCGAGTTGATCATCTCGTTGGAGTAAGAAGCTCCGAATAAAACTTATGCTGTTCTTCTTTGTTGCCAAATTTTTAAATAAATAAAAGGTGTAAGCAAATAACATTAAATTTTATACCATGTTGTCAAAATATAAAAACCAGTTTTGTTACTTACCAAGTAAGAGTTTGATGATATAAATATGTATGTTTTACAACAATAATAAACCATGTTTTACTGCCTCACTATTTTCTGCAAATATTTTATAGCCCATCAATATTATATTTCAAACAAAATTACCCAACTGTTAAACAACTCAATTCCATCCTTCGAAGACGTCTTCTATTTTAATAATCCAATCTATTTCCAGAATTGAATGCAATAAATCTGATGATTCGTGATTTACTTTAACAATTCCAGAGAGCAAAATACCTCGAATACTTCGCTTATTGAGAGACTTTGGTGAATAAAACGACCAGGTTTTCATTAATAGGCGAGTTGAGACGAAAAGAGGAAATATATAAGCATCTCAAGGCTGAAATGTATCTTATTTTCATGAATGAATTTAGATAGGATGGGCATGTTAATGTATAAAGTATATAAACTCAGGAAGTGGAAAATTATGAGTAATGTTTGAGTAGAGCGACCAGAGAAGGCGACTTATACTCTATATTTTAATCTTTTGAATTGATAGGAAGAGTTATTAGAATATTTCATTTGTATAATGATATATGGCAGATAATTACGAGTTTAAAATATTTAAAAAGATTTGTACTTTTTGATTTTCTTAGATGAATGCTATTTTGATTAATATTTTATAAATGTTAACATTCATTTAATTTATTTGAGATGTTCATGAGATGGTAATGTGGTGAATTTAATGAATTTCATTCGCATATTTGCTCGTAGACTGGATATGAATTGAAGCAAAAAAAATAGGATTCTTCTATTTAGATTTCTCAAGAGGTATGAAACGAAATGTAAATATCATGTTTTCAAGCAAGGATACACAGATTTAGTTTTGAATACGCACATGTACATGTGAGAGCAATGTAAAGGAAGGATTATAAGTTATAATTATATTATAGTGCAGTACTTCTCAAAATTTCACTAACTGCGACGCAATATTCAACCATAATTTTCATCGTGCCCCCTTCATACAATAACAATGCATGAAATTAGATAATACGATACTCTGACGCTAAAGCTACAATACGACCTTTACTTTTAAGTGCCAACGGAGTATATAAACGTCTCGCTCAGACAGTGCGTAAATTGCTCTGGACGTATATATACGTCTTTTCGATGTACGATCTTCTCTGTTACTGCTATTCTTAAAATTATTCCGCTTTGGAATACAATAAAATGACCTTAATATAATTTATAAATGTATTATATCAGCGTAAATGTTTTTTTAAAATTTTATTGTTTCAGAATGTATTTTCTTTGTTTACTTTCAATAAATTAATAATATTTTTTGAATAATCTTTTGTTTTCGATTTTTCAATATGCTCGCACTCCCCCTCCTATAGGGTTATAATGCCCCCCTCAGGGGCTGCGCCTTACAGTTTGAGAAGCACTGTTGTAGAGTTTGTAGGGGTACAGAGACACGACACGGAATCACATAGGAATGCAGGGTTGCAAATGCAGTAGTTGCGAGCCATTGTGCAAGGAGGCAGAGAAAAAGAACAGAAACAGGAACACATTAATGCATCGGTTCTCAAATTGTGGGCGCGCCCCCTAGGGGGCGTGATAACCCTAGGGGGGCACGAGCATATTGAAAAGTCGAAAACAAAAGATTATTTCAAAAAATTATTAATTTTTTGAAAGTAAAACAAACAAAATACATTCTGTCATAATGAAAAAAATACATTTACACTGATATAATACTTACACTGATATAATACACTTATAAAAGTATCAGTACTGCACAATGAACTTTATAATTATCTTAACAATACTAAGTTAAACCAAGCTTAATAATTATCAGTGTATTGTGTAAATGTGTGTTTTATATTTTATTGTGTCAGAATGTATTTTTTTATTTGCTTTCAGCAAATAGAGAAATCATACTGCCACCAACTACAGAGATTACGATGAGAACAGCACGGAAGTACAAGCAATCACTGTACTCCTACCGCAGCAGGAAGTAACAATCATTAATGCCTACCATCCAGACAACTCTGACATCAACTTAGATCTCCTTAACACGCTTTTGGACACAAAAATTCTTTTCGGAGACCTAAATGCCAAGAGCCCATCTTGGGGGTCCAGGACCCTAGACTTGAAAGGCTCACAGATTGAAGACCTGCTCTGTGACAACGATCTCTCCATACTAAATGACAAGAGAAGTACCTACCTCTCCAAAACCAACGGCACAACATCAGCCCTTGACATCACGGCCATTAACCACCAAACAGCAAGTCAAGCGACATGGAATATTCTAAAAAGTGATATTAGCGATCATTTCCCTATTATAACTTCGATAAACCAAAGAGTTGATGGCACCATCCAAAGCAAAAGATCCTGGAACTTTCGGAAAGCAAACTGGGGAAAATTCACCTCTGAACTTGAAATGCTCTGCTCCCTTTCTTCGCCACACACCCTCGACGAGAGACTACAGTCCTTTGCTTTGCATATTAATGCAGCTGCAAAACGTTCTATCCCTAGGGTCAAAAGAAGAAATGACTTGTTCCCGTTTTGGAAAGACACCAACATAGAGAACTTAATTAACGAACGTGACAAACTAAGTACAGAACTTCAGAAAAATAATACTGAAACAAACAGAATAAGATTCACGAACCTTTGTCACGAAGTTGAAGAGGTGATTTCCTCCTGCAAGCGTAAAAAATGGACTGAATTCTGCGAAACTTTAGATCCCCAAAAAATATCTCAGCATTGGAAAGTCATCAAAACTCTTAATAATTAATCAACACACCAAAAAGCAAACATTCTTACTAACATCATATCATCCTGAGAGATGCAGCCACAAATAAGGAAACTGCTTCCCTGCTAGCAAAGCACTATGAAAACAAAAGCAAGCTAACCTTCAACGCAAATGACAGGAAACTGCTGCGTACCTACAGGAAAACCATTGAAGACTCAAAAAGATATAACCATAAAAATATCTTCACCATACCATTCTTAATGGAAGAGCTAGAAGCTGCTATTGCTAAAATGAATCCCGGCAAAGCCCCTGGTCCGGATGTTATTTTTGGCCGCATGAACCAACACTTTGGAAATCTTGCAAAAAAAGAACTATTGGAAATTTTTAACCTTTCATGGGCTACTGGTAAATTGCCCAGAATCTGGAAACTTTCCACCGTCATTCCAATTCTGAAACCAAACAAGAATGCTTCAGAGTGCAAAAACTATGGGCCAATTTCCTTCACCAGCACCCTCTGCAAGCTCATGGAACGGGTTATCCACCGTAGGCTTATGAACTGGCTCATCGAAAACAAAAAACTTCACTTCTATCAAACAGCTTTCCGAACCCATCATACACTGCTGGACAATTGCTAAGGACGGATCACAAATTGCTTTGTAGCATAACATTAAGAGAGACATGAGGCCTAGTAGGATAAAATATAGTTGCCACACTGTTCAGACATTAGAATAAAGAGTATTTATGGTTCTGGAAAGTACAAAAGCTGTGAAACATCTGAAAGAAAAAAAAATGTTCATTTGATCTGCGTACGGAGAAATGGAACAATGAATCTAAAAGTCAGCAGGCACCTTAAAGAAAGGTATCAGTGCGGGATATGACCACCGTGGAGTGTGATGCAACATTCCACACGTCGTACCATACTTTGCGCAACATTATCCAGCAGCTGTTGAGGCAATTTATCCCATTCCTCTGTGAGTGCACGGATGAGGGTGTTCTTGTTTGTCGGAGGATAGTTTCGACCAGCAACATGCCTCACCAAAGCATCCCACACATTTTCAATGGGGTTTAGATATGGAGAACGCGCTGGCCATACGAGACGTTAAATACCCTCGCTGTCTAGACAATCCTGAACAGCGAGTGTTCGATAACATATTGCGTTGTCGTCCATAAAAACAAATTTATCACCGACAGCACCACGGAAAAGACGAACATGAGGAAGTAGAACTTCATCAATGTATCGTTGGCCCGTCTTAGTCCCATTCGCAACCACATGTAGGCGGGTGCGGCCATTGATCATGATGCCGGCCCACACCATGATACTGCATGTCGGATATCGGTCCTTTTCCTGGATATTTTCTGGACGATAAGCAGTACCACTCTCGCGCCAGATCAGTTAGCGTCTACAATCCGATGACAGACTGAACCTAATCTCATCTGAGAAGAGTACGCATGCCCAGTCCTGTTCAGTCCAATTGTGATGCTCACGACACCATTGCAAACGGGCAGTACGGTGCTGTTTGGTCAATGGGACACACACAACAGGTCTGCGTGCGTATAGTCTTCCTCCCCTCAAACGTCTGGCAACAGTTTTTCGGGAGATCTGCTTTCCTGAGGCAGCAAGAGACTGATCTGCCACCTGCTGAGCTGTGGTGCGCCTGTTCCTTTTGCTGATAGGACGATATATCTGTCTTCTGCAGGCGTCGTACTTCTAACACGACCTTCCCCGTGCCGTCTATTACACATTCCAGTAGTTTTAAATGACTTCCACAGGCGTGAAACAACGGTGTGAGCGATGTCGAACTCCCTGGCAACATCTGTTATTGTTCGCCCTTCTTTGATCTTTCCAATAATTCGGCCACGCATAAAATCATGTATGTGATGTCGGGAAGACATGTCAAAATTTTTAAGTTCGTCTATTAAATCTTTCCTGTAAAACTTTGATTTGAAACAACAACTGTCCACACGCGTCAAAACCTTTAAAACTCTTATGAACGCTATCACGTGATGAACAGACGTGGGAAAAAATTTGCATTATCATACTTCTTCTTACTAATATCCCGCACTTATTCTAATTTTCCACATTTTGCTTCCTTTTATTTTGTGGTTGCTATGGATGATAGTGTTATCCGTCCTTAGCAATTGTCCAGCAGTGTAGTACTACCGACCAGCTCTTTTACCTGAACCAGTCGATAATTGATGGTTTTCAAGAAAAGCTTTACAAGAAACCTTTAGCAGTATTTTTGGACATCTCAGCAGCATTTGATAGAGTTTGGCGTCAAAAACTGGTCCATACTATCGAAGGCACCGGAATTAATGGCAAAGCGTTATTGTGGATAAATGATTTTCTCAGAGGAAGAAAATTTTCCGTTAGATTTAACGGGGCACTTTCAGAATCTCGCAGAATGTGGGCTGGAGTTCCTCAAGGCTCTGTCTTAAGCCCCTTGCTCTTTCTCATCTTCATGAACACCATCCACCATCATATTCACCCAGACACAAATATCGCCTGCTACGCTGACGATATTGCTGTATGGCACTCACACAATGACATTACAGAATTGGAAAAGGCCCTAAACACAACACTGAAAGGTATTGCTGAATGGGCAGAAAATCTTGAATTAACCATCAACGCAGACAAAACAAACTACTGCATCTTCTCTATCGATAGACGATACAGAAGCAGTTTTAATGCTAATATCAAAATACAGAACTCTCAAACCAAAAAATTCGACCTACCCACCTATCTTGGAGTAACCTTAGATCCCGAACTCCGCTTTTCAAAGCACATCAAACAAACTACCAACAAAGCTCTTGGAAAACTGAATATTCTTCGAAAGCTATGCGGAACTTCTTGGGGCTCAAGACCTTAAACTCTAAAAAGCACTTTCTGCACTGTTATCAGACCGGTTTTATAATATGCGATCCCAATTTGACTTTTCTGTTAAGCGGAAACTTGATTCTGTACAACACAGAGCTGCCAAAATTATTATTGGAGCAGTGTCATCGACCAATAATGAAAAGGCCGAACAAAAATGCGGCCTGCCTCCGCTAGAAAGCAGGCGCAAACTTGCCACTATCAAGTTCATTAATAAACTACGCTCATATGGTTTGGACCATATCTCTAGAAGAGTTTTTGATAAATGGAAGCATTCTACAAGGCTCAAAAGATCTTCGACTCTCCAACTTGATAGTCAAATCAGAAAAGAACTCAATTTATATCATTACTCCTTGGAGTTCCTTCAGGAGCCCCTCATTCCAAAAAACCCACCAAAGAATACCTGTTTCGAATTGGAATTGTTGCAGCCATGTTCCAAAAAAGAAGACCCTGTAACTCTCAGACAAAAATGACTGGAAACAATAGCAATATTCTCTCAAGATAACTTTGCAATCACCTACACCGATGGTTCCTCAGACAGATCCCTCAGCAATGGTGGTGCCGGAATCACCTTACTCCTCCCAGATGGTAATAAATGGCCTCAAACTTCACAAGTGAACTCGTGGCAATTAGAGAGGCCCTTATATTATATCAACAAAACCCCATGTTATTGATTCTACAGAAGGATAAGTAATCTTCTCAGATTCTACATCAGCTATAGAAGCCATAAAAAACGGAGAGACTAACATCTCCTGTGATATTATTACCCTTCTAGAACAGCTGCACAACAAAAGAAAATCCTGTATCCTGCAATGGATACCCACACATGTCAACATTGAGGGTAATGAATGTGCAGATATATATATATATATATATATATATATATATATATATATATATCATATATATAGCCTCGCCAAAGAAGCTAGAGACATCGATCATAAGTGCACCACCATCACACTTGACGATGCTAATGCAGTAGCCAAACATAGAATTATGAATCACACTTTTAAGAAACCCCTAGTTACGGAATTTGACTGTCCCCAAATTATAACATACACAATTGCCAAATTAAGAACTGAGCACCTTAAGAGCATGAAGATTCACCCAGACAAGACAAGATCATATGTTCAATGCAAACACTGCCCAGATTTTCAACTGACGCCCAATCACATCTTGGAATGCCCAACCGTCGCAACAAAGTTACTAAAAATGGGAATGGTCCCTCTGAGGGACTCTTTGCGGGAATTCCTGTACAGCCCTGATGCTCCCAGAAAAGCAGAGGCAGTGATCAAGACTTTCGACTGAATTTAGTGATATCTACTGCATTTATTCATGGACACGAGAACAACAACAACAACAAATAAAAATTTTTTTAAAAAAATCTTTTGTTTTCTCGACTTTTTAATATGCTCGCGCCCCACAGTTTAAGAAACGCTGACGTAAGGGATTCCATTCAGTGCCCCTGTCAGGCTTTTGGTCATAATTTTGAGCACCTGTCGTAGTTTTCAATACAATGTTTTCTGTCGCATTAATGCAGTGCTTCTCAAACTTTCTATATTCGCGACCCAATTTTCAATCAGAATTTTCATCGCACCCGCTTCCCCATACAATAACAATGTGTTGAATGCAGTAATAATGTATAATACTATGACGCTAAAGCTACAATATACGACCCTAATTTTAAACCGTACAAAGTATTAAATTTTGTGCATGATAAACCCACTGAAAAATCATTAGTAATTATTAAACTTGTCCTTAACTTAGTATTGATACTTAGTATCAAATATATTGTGCCGTACTCATACATTTATAAGCATACTATATCAGAGTAAACGTGTATTTTTTATTATGTCAGAATACATTGTTTCCTTTTAGTAAATTGATAATTTTTTCAATTAATCTTTTATTTTCGACTTTCCAATACGCTCGTGCCCCCCTTTTAGGGTTACCACGCCCCCTAGGGGGCGCACCCCACAGTTTGAGAAGCGCTGCATTAATGTGTTTCTGCTTTTTTTTCTTTCTTTCTGTTTCTTTCCAACAAAGCTCACAACTACGGCATTTGCAATCCTATGCGACCCTGCAATCCTATGAGTGATTCAGATTTGTCTCTGTAAACCCTGTACACCCTGCAAGTTTGTCTGTCAAGTACAGTGTTTCTCAAACTGTGGGGCGTGCTCCCCTAGGAAGGCATGATAACCCGGCAAGGGGGGCGCGAGCATATCGGAAAATCGAAAATAAAACATTATTTAAAAATTATCAATTTACTAAAAGGAAACAAAACAAAATATATTCTGACATAACAGAAAATAAAATGCGCATTTACTCTGATATACTGTATGATATACTATACTTATAAATGTATCCGGAAGGCACAATATATTTGATATTGAGTATCAATACTAAGTTAGGAATAAGTTTAATATTTACTATTGATTTGTCCATGGGCTTATCATGTACAAAATTGTATACCAAATTTAATACTTATGTAGATAATTTGCATAGTTTATAATTAAGATCATATTGTAGTTTTAGCATCAAAGTATTATACATCAATACAGCATTCAATACATTGTTATTGTATGGGGGGCGCGATGAAAATTATGATTGAAAGCTGTGTCGCCAATAGCGAAAGTTTGAGAAGCACTGGTCTAGTAGGTAATTTCCTTGGATATAATAATAATTTTTCTTTCTTTCAGGCATTACGTGCATGTATTTCTTTTTCTATATCAACCTTACTTTTATATATCCATAGTTATACGTTTTCTTTATTTTGGAGCATTATTTCTTCATATTTACTTAAAATTGTTTTCCTTACTCTCACCGATGTGAAGTATTTATTCCATTTTCCTCATTTTTTCAGCCATTTTTTCCTGTTTAAAGCCACGTTTCTACATTTGTAAACTCGATTCCCTTTGCATAATTTATATTTAATATTTTATTAAGCATATTTATTTTTAAACATTTATTTCAAAATCTGTTAATGCCTTAAATGATTGTTTAATAAAAACACACTATACACTATGAAATATAAATATATGATACTTAGTTAATTTAAATCCATAATGTTAACTTTTACCATTTTTGTGTTATTAATCATTGTTAAACATTGTTACAAAGATAAAATAAACAGCTACTGTACATATTGTATATGTTTTCCACAAATTCAAAATGCTGTACTTCGGAATACGGAAGAATTTAATTTGAATCATAAAGTACATAACTAGCTAATGAGGAATAAGTATTTCCATTCGGTTGGTTCTGATTTGAATAATAGTCAGGAAATTAATTAGGAATTGTGGATATTTCAAAAGAATTCGAATAAAGTAAATTGAAAATTTTTGGAGCGGTTTACTTTCATTGAGCATTTGCTTAGGAATTTCATTGTAGAAATATGTATTGAACAATATACGTATATTCCAATTATTTAATTTCTAAGAACAGTTCTGACAATGGTTTCATTCATTCATGTTTTAGATGGAATGTCCATAATCAACGAAGTATTTATTTGAAGTTTGAATGACCATGAATATATTTTTACAATTCGTTTGTAAGAAAATGAATAGCTATTATATGTTTGTAAAAGTGTGTTTTAATATTGTTTGTAACTGATGTTTAGTAAATTGCGTATTGTTATTTATTAAAATAGAACAAAACATTTTATTCTTGATTTTAAGCCCGAAAATATACATGTTTTTAAATAAAAACAAAAAATTTAAATGTAAAATGAACCATGGATTAATGTGTCATTTGAATATTCGAAACTATGGGAATAAGAATAGTTACGCGTATACTTAAACTAATAACTTTAGCTGATTTAAATTTTCTCTTATTTTTATAAGCTCATATTTTTTGGTATTAAATCTGATTCTCTATGAACCTGGGAAATGTAAAAATTAAAAGAGCAATTTGAAATCTACTTTCAGTATAAGATAGCCAATGTTCACGACATAAATTTTATTTTCTATATATTTTATTCCATGCCAATTCTTCTGTAAATTACATACATCCGAAATACATTGATATATTATAGTAACAATTGAGGTACTTACGTATTATAGCAACCTACCGGCGACATTATATGAAACTAAGCACTTGGTTGCCGATTCAGCGCATACGATACATAGGAAATCGGGGTTACCTACTCGGCGAGTAATAAAAAGAGTTGGTGATTGTTGTAATAATACAAGTATCCAAGTGGTACTGTATCTTGTAATTTTAAGGCAAAGTTAAATGCTGAGATTAAAAACGGGTATAATATTTACTTTTTCAACTATACTCATCATACCGAGTTATAAAGTGGGGATTTCTTTAGAATTCATCAAAAATATTTGTATCGGGTTAAAAAAAAAGTTTCACTTCTTTCCTTGAATTTCAATATGCTACATTCCTCCAAAATAAAATATTTTTAAAAGTATGTATTTGTGTTTACCTTCATTAATGTGAAGGAGTAAAATGATTCAGAACGCTGCATAAAATCGAATTAAATTAAAAACACTCTTAAGACTGGTATGTAAATACTATTTTTGACACGTTGCCAGGAAATTATATCAATAATTGCTTTTACAAGCTTCCGATGTTCAAATTTAAAGGCAAAATAGGTCTCATGCTGTTTTAAAATTATAATGAAATAAAATTAAATAATATAAAGTAAAATAAATGTGCGATTCCTTTGTGTGAAGTTTGTGGGATTCAATATAAAGGGTACATGGGTTTCAATATCCTTCCTTTAAAATCGATTAATTTTAATGTATTTGAGTATATATGTAGAAAAAGAGAAAAAATAATACGCAAAGATCTGTATCAGTGTATGCATTTGTCTTAAAGTTTACACAGATATTAAAAGGCCAGATCTAAACCCGGAAACACTTTTTGAGGGAACAAAAATCCCAATATCAGATAGTTTAATTGCGTATGATGTACGTACCCTTTAAGAAATAAAGAAACTTTCCATAAATATCAAATTTCCTTTTTAAATGTGAATTTGAAAATCAATTTAGGTAATGCCGTAGAAGATAAAGTAAGAAAACTATTTCATTAAAAAATTGATTTAAATAGAAATGAGTAATTTGGTAAAATATGTGATTTTTCTACTTATTATTCAAAATATATACATTTTTTTTAAAAGAATCTTTTAATGTTTTAACAAAATTTCTTCCAATTTCTGTGCTATTTTTAACATCTGATGGGACAGAAAGGTAATACATCTTCATTAAAAAGAGTAAAACTTAAATTTTTCAATTGCTTTGGAAGCTGAATTTTGCAAGAATTTAATAAAACTTTTAAAGTATGTTTGTTTTGCAAAATCTTTTTTCCTCTAAAGAATTCACTTTTTTTTTTAAGTGGGAGGGGGGCGGATAAAAGTGATATAATTTTGCTCAAGTTACAATTCTCGCGTGCCTGTTTACATCAATAATAAAATTAATTTGAAAAGTTTACTATAGCAATAAAAAGTTTCTCTTCAAAAATTCATTTGACTGATGTGCTTTATAAAAAAACATAACATTTCCTTTTCAATGAAACATTTTGTGCAGAACAATTAAAAACAATGTGGTTCAAAATCATACGGGTTACCATCTCACATTTTTTGAAATTATGAGAAAAATAAACTTAAAAAATTCTATTCACAATATTACAGAAAGCTTACATTTATAATCACTCCTTTTAAATAACATTTTATTATATGTAATACTCTCTCAGTTGTTAAAACCGACTCATAAATATTAAGTAAAACAGATAAAAAATTGTAAAGTATACCTAACATTATATTAAAGGAGATGTATACATTGTTTAAAAACATGCTACATTTATAGAAATTTAATTAAATTGCACAGATCAACATAAGTACTTTATCAAAAATTCTCTGTAATATCTTTTTTTTTTTTTTATCGTCTAAACTAATTACTTTATCTCATAAAATGTTTAATCCCACTAAACTTTTGACATAATTACACTTAACCTCCTGACAACAGAGAGTGAGTATCAAGTATATATCAGCAAGAAGAGCACGAATCGAAATTGACGACGTAATTACGTCCCATTTTTTCGTTCCATTCGAGAGTCTTTGGTACGAGAGTATTTCAAGAATTTGTGCTTCCGTAACGCAATTATTGTATACATTAACTATTATTATAATTAGATTTTTGATCTAAATGGATATAATTAACGAAATGTATCCCTGCTTTTTGAATTAGATAGAAACTATTAATTGGTTTTGAAATAGATATATCACTATGATTTTAAAGAATAAAGGAAATAATTTTTTTTTTTACTTTGCATAAAGAAGAGAAATTGGTATTTTTTAGTTGTGGTAATATACTGAAGTGCCAACAAGTTTGAACACTTGTCTAATATCCTTTGTGCCTTCATCGAGCTTGAACGACTATTGCAAAACGATGGGGCATAGAATCCATTGATATGTTTAGATATCCGTGAAGTAAATTGTATTATATGTTGCAAGATGTACTACAAAACTTAGAGGGAAAAGACAGAGATACGTTTTGTACAATACATTATAATACTTCCAGGATTTACTAAATAATGATTTTGTCTGAGGATTTAAGTGATCATTGGTGTATATTGAAATCAGATAAATGTTCTAAAAGCCATTTTGTCGAAACTTATACGTAGGCTTTTATTGGATGTAAGTCGAAAAATTCCTATCGTGTCGATAAGTATAGGAAAATCTGTACATTTAAATTAATTGTTCTTGATTCCTTTAAGGTATCCGACTACGTTCGGAATCGTGAATTTAAAAAGCGTATAAATGGATAATTTTCGTGATATTTAGTGTCACTTACATTAGAATTCATGTATAAAATTGTTTTAAGGACGTTACGACAAAAAAAGCATTTAAATATAATATTTTGCCAAAAAATTAACTTAGAATAACCTTTTTTCAAAAGGTTCTCCTCTTATAAAAAATGCTTCTAAAATAATAATATTTCGCTTATATAAAGTAAAGACATCTCCAGAGAATCTGAACTACGATTTTTGGAAAATTCACATTATTTTCAAAGTTACCACCAATTGAAATAATTATCAGCGTTGTTTTCTTAAAATTGCTCTCCTCTGTTGTTGTAAAACATGGAGAAACTCACTTCTAAGATATATTTCAAAAATTCTAGTTGAGCCTCTGAACAGAGGTCTGAGCTATATACTTGCAAAATATTATTATAATAGAAGCATTTTTCACAAAAGGAGAATATTTTGAAAATGGGTCATTCTATGTTAATTTTTTGTCAAAATATTGTACTTAAATAATTTTTTGTAATAATATTCTTAAAACAATTTTATATACATTTTCTAATCTAAGAGACACTAAATATCATAAATATTATCCATTTATACGTGTTTGCAAAATCACAGTTCCGAACGCTGTCGGATACCTTAAATGAATCGTGACAAATCTTTACGCGGCCTTCACACTAATCCTTTTGGGGAATCTTTGGGCTAGCATTCGCGTTAATTCAGAGCCATGCCTCTCAAGAAGAAACCCTGATATGGAGATGAACTATATAAAGTCAGGGTTTTGTAATTTTAAGATCGGAAGAGCTGAGAGAAACTTTTTCGACGTTTCAAGGGTGAGATATAATTGATTTTCACAGTTTAAGTTCAGAACGGAGTTTGCCACTATACTAAATTATTGGATTGGGAATTTATAGTCAAGTACAGATTAGGTTAAATTAATTTGATTACTAGCGCTTGTTCACTTAGGGTTTATTGCTTTCTTTTTATTACTCCTAGGGTATTCAATTGTGGTTTAACTTGTTGTTGATTAGTGTGCTTGAATAATAATAAATAATAATTATTATGGAAATTTCTGTTCATACTTTGTTTCCTTCCACACTCTTAGGTAGACAGGACGGTGAGGGGGTGAGTTCAGAGGGAAGTCGCTCACAGAACTTTCCTTACATGTTATTTTCTTTTAAATGGAATATTCTAATTTGTTTCTTTATTTAAAGATGGAATGCTAATAAACTTGATTTTTCACTTCCTTGTTCTTTAAATTCCTTGAAATATATAACTCAAGTTTAATCAAGTGAGTGAGTGAATATTAAGGTATCGGGCTACGTTCGGAACCGTGATTTTCAAAAACGCATAAATGGATAATTTTCATATTTAGTGTCACTTAGATTAAAATATATGCATAAAATTGTTTTAGGAACATTTTGACCCAAAAAGTTATTTAAATACAATATTTTGGCAAAAACTTAACTTAGAATAATCTTTTTTCCAAATGCTCTCCTTTTGGGAAAAATGGATATATTATAATAATATTTTCCCTGTATATCACTCAAACCTCTCTACTGAGGCTCAACTAGAATTTTTTTTAAAAATTCACATTATTTTCAGAGTTACCTCCAATTGAAATAATTATTGGCGTTTTTTTCTTAAAATTTACCCCCTCTGTTGTAAAATAAGAATAAAAAAACCCACTTCTAAGTTATATATTTCAAAAATTCTTGTTGAGCCTCTGTAGAAATGTCTGAGCTATATACAGGCAAAATATTATTATAATAGAAGTATATTTCACAAAAAGAGAACATTTCGAAAAAAGATTATTCTAAAATAATGTTTTCGCTAAATATTATGTTTAAATAAATTTTTTTGATCAAAATGTCCTTAAAACAATTTTGTGCATGCATTCTAATCTGAGTGACACTAAATATCACGAAAACTATCAATTTATGCGCTTATTTAAAATCATGGTTCCGAACGTAGCCGGATTCCTTAACGTCACACTGGTCAGCTACTCTAGGGGTATGGCGACGGACCTCGTAATTCGTAATCCTGGTCAAGTGACGAGGACGACATCTGAGCTGGCTTTCCCTGTTCTAACTACCACACCACACCAACGGAAGGACGTTTGGGCTCTCGACAGATTTAAGGTACTTTTCTCCCCTACACGGCGGGTTTTCAGCGGTGCTAGGCTTGAAGTCATGACACGTCGGCCACGAGTCCGTTACCTTGACCACTAAGCTTCCGTGGCCCCCAAATTTATTCAAAGGAGTTAACAACTACCAAATTGCTTCGCACGCATAAATTTCATTATTCTATGTATTTAATGAAAAATAAAATGGTTACTTTTTGAAGAATCACATCAAAAAATTAATATTTATTAGAAAAAAAAATTAAAACGGAATGGGAATATTTTTTGCCAGAATAACTGAAGTCGGAGGTTTTATTGAATAACATGCGTACTTTGAAGAAGGAAAGTTTGCAAATGAACAAGGCATCAGTGCAAACCAACTAAAACATTTCTGATGCTCTAATTAATTTTAAAGAGCAAGGCAACAGCAATATGGACGAATCTTAATAGACATTTGAAATCTTTATTTTCTGAGCCTGCATTAAAATCTAAAGTTTTTTACAGAATAGACAGTATTGGAAAAATATGCTGAATTTAATGAAATGATATGTGTACAATTTCGATTCGAAAATTATAGAAAATCATTACATTTAAAGAAAACCATCACACAAATGTTCCTGGCACATTCTGTTGCAGCACATACCAATCTAACAGCTGCCTAGTTACTTCTTATCTTAAATGCGTATGAGTCATTTTTTATCCTTAATTTTTTTCATGGTAAAAGTATTAATCATATAAAATGTTATTTTTGTATTATTTAGAATTAAACGTTATTTATTAACTGAGTTATATAGGATATAAATACTGTGTTACAATAAACAACAACAAATTCAGATGGAAAATATTTAGTTGAATGCTCAATTTAGGACGATACTTTAAGAGTAAGTATAACATGGAAATATCTCTGTAGTAATTTATTTTAGAATGAAAATGAACCAATTAACTTGAAAGATAATTTAATTTAGAATATTTAAAGAAAGAAATTTCTCAACGTAATTTGCTTTATTTTATAACGTCTTAAATGGAAACAGAACCTTATAAAATGCTTTTACCAACGACACTATTGGCGGTAATTTCAATCAGTTATTTTAAGATGTAATCCCCATTTATGCTAAAATAACGAGTTCTTCTAGAAATCTTTTGATTTTCTTCATGAAATAAAAGTAAACGTAAAACACATTAGATATTATTACATGAAGATAAAATAAGACATTAGTTTAAGTAATGACAGTCTTTTTTTATCGCAAAAGTAAGGATTTGTATCAAATTTATATTTTTCTCCTTTATACTGCATTTTTCACATTAATTTGAATTTTCTGTCTTATACATTATTGTACATTTATCATATTAGTTTAAAACTTTACGCGAGAAATATTGAAACATTTCCACGTGCAAAAGTAATATATTTTGTATATATACTTGCATAAATTTGCTTTAAAAGTTATCGTTAGTTAAACATTCGTTAATACTTAAAATTCGTGTTGAATTTGTTTTTTCATTAACAGAAAAAGAAACCTCTTTAAGTGTACACTTTGATAAAAATTGATGTTTAATATTACATCTCTTTTACGTTTTTAGTAATCATTATTATTTTCGAATTTGTTTTATATTGCCTTCTAGTATATACATAAACATCGATCTGCCAGAACTGTTTCAGAAAAATTCGGCACCTCAATCAAAATACAAAATTTAATTTACTCAATTTTAAATAATTTTATTAAATGAAAATAAAATCTATATTTTGTTAGATTTTATAAGACTTTGGAAATCTGTGAATTATTTACTTTCTTAAGCGGGTTTTCAAATATACGTGTACTCTTCATACTAGCTTAAAATATTTTTTATTGAAATGTAGTTAAATTACAAAATATGTTTACACAATATATCTTACTGATAGGAGAAATTATCTTTTCAGAAATTATGGGTATTAAAATGAGATTTTCTTTATTGTGAATGAATTAATAATATAATATTTATATCGGTTTGGCTATTTTAATCACTTAAGGTATCCGATTACGTTTAGAACCGTGGTTTTGCAAAAACGTGTAAATGAATAATATTTATGATATTTAGTGTCACTTAGATTAAAAATTGTGCATAAAATTGTTTTAAAAATATTATTACAATAAAAAAATTATTTAAGTACAATATTTTGACAAAAAAGGAACTTAGAATGACGAATTTTCAAAATATTCTCCTTTTGTGAAAATGCTTCTATTATAATAATATTTTGCCTGTATATAGCTCAGACCTCTGCACAGAGGCTCAGCTAGAATTTTTGAAATATATAACTTAGAAGTTGGTTTATCCATGTTTTACGACAACAGAGGGGAGAAATTTAAAAAAAAAAACACTGAAAATTATTTCAATTGGTTGTAACTCTGAAAATAATATGAATTTTTCAGAATTCATAGTTGAACCTCTGTACAGAGATTTGAGTTATATGCAGGTAAAATATTATTATAATAGAAGCATTGTTCACAAAAGGAAAACATTTTGAAAACGGTTATTCTATGTTAATTTTTTGCCAAAACATTGTAAATAATTTTTTTTGTCGAAATGTTCTTAAAACAATTTTATACATTTATTTTAATCTAAGTGACACTAAATATCAGGAAAATTATCCATTCATGCGTTTTTTTTAAATCACGGTTCCGAACGTAGACGGATACCTTAATCTTTGTGAATCCATTCATAATTAAAATAATTTTTCCAAATATTTGTTGGATTTTTTTAATAAAAATTTATTAATAAACTGTTATATAAATTAGTTAATTTTGCTCAAAAAGAAAATTATTGTTCTAAAAATATTTAATTTTGCAAAATAGAAAATTTTACGTAGTTATTTTTAATGTTTTTTTATAATGTATCTTCTCGTCTTTTTATGAACTTTAAAATATGTATTCCAATAACCTTTTGGTAAACGTTTTTTTTTAAAAATTATATTCAATTACTTTTCTTTAAATTTATATTATTCATATGGCATTTCGCATTACAGATTCTTGGTAATGCCTACGAAAGGGAGTTTTAAGCTCATCTTCCCCTTCTGATGGGGAATTTCAAATGGTAATGAATAATCTAGTGAAAAGAAAGGGAGTATTATTACATAACAAGCTTAAGATCTAAATGATCGTAAAGCAGGGTGTGGTTTATAAAAAATTTGAAACTGATTCAGTTGAAGTTCTTAAATGAGTAATACGTATTCATAAAATATTGCTTAAAATGTTAATTTTACATTTTAAGATGTTGTACCCCCGTTTGAATGTACAAAAGAGACAAATATGCTACTACATCATTTTATGAGTTGTTTTCAGTTTAATAGTGAGATTAGGATATAATTTTTTTTTTGATTTTGTATATAATTTTTTAATGTTATTTTTGATTGTTTAAAGAAAAATTTTTATTACTTAAGATTAAGATTGCTTGAAGAAAATGTTTTAATTGTTTAATTAAATGCAATATTTGTTGAAAGCAATTATTAAATTTAAATTTTCTAAACAATATTATTAAAAAATATAGGTCAAAATAGTTACGAATAAAATAACACACACATATCAGTATTATCCTTGTACAGACATCTGATTCTTATTTAAAGAATAATAATTGAGGAATATTCAGTCATTTAAATTAAGGTTAAATGTACTTTATTCGAGAAAATATAGCGAAATATTTGTTTATTTTTTACTTACTTCTATGAACTTTGTTGTAATTAAAGCGTTAAAAAATTAATTTCCTTTTCCAAACTTGGATCGTATTTCACATACACACACAGAGTTACAATCTCTAAAATTTGAAATAGTATACTTAACTTTAAATATCTGAGGGAACTAAAAATTATCTGTTGGTATCTTTTTAGCTGTTTAACAAATTACAATTTTATTTATCAAGGCTCTGAATATATTTTCTTTGATGATATGCAATATTTAATGCGCGTGTTCTAATTTTGTGTTCATTCATTTTAAAGAAAAATGAAAACAATTTCTGTTTAAATGCTTGTAAGGGAAGAAATATAGTCAATTAATTTGTAAACAACACATGTTTCTCTAATTCTTTTTTAATGCACAGTTTTTTTCTTTGCTAAAAGGTTTAGTGTATTGAATCTAAAGAATAATTATGATTTAAAAAAAAGCTTAATGGTAGAAAAAATGAATGAAATTAGGAACTTTGTCTTTTCAAAATATAGCAGTTATTGTTTCTTTCATAGTAAACGTATTATAATTGAAGAAAAAAGTAAATTGAAGCTAAGGTGATTTGCGTGTACCTTTTTTTTACCTCTATCATAGAAAAACCTCAAAGCATTAAAAAAAAGTGACATAAAAAAAATAAGTCAATTCCTACTTAGATCAACAAAGAAAAATTTTATTTTAGCTACTTTTTATTAAATAGTTACAGTTAATATAAATATACATATATATATATATATATATATATATATATATATATATATATATATATATATGTATATATACACTGATGTGCAAAAATTAAGGACGAAGTCGAAAAATTAGCATATCAGCTGAACGAAGAGGCAGAGCGGACAAAAAGACCAATCAGGAGATTAAGTAAGGTGATGTACGGTAGCACATGCGCAGATATGCAGGTAGACGTAATGGGGGAGTGTCTGAGTAGTATAACGCATGTTGTCGGTGTAAGATCAGTATTTCTGGAAAAGAGATTGCACGCCGTATAGCAGTTAAAATCACACCGAGTTGCTGCCTCAGCGAGAAATGGCGAATAATCAATCTGTTAGACGACATCTGGATGCTTTTACCCGAGGTCGAATCATTGGGAAGTTGGAGGAAGGCCGCAGTGTGACAAGTGTGGCTGCAGAGTTCGGAATTGCTCACAGCATCGTTTCACGACTTTGGAGACAATTTCAAACTACAGGAACAGCTATCCGGGGGTTCAGTAGTGGTCGTCCACGAGGGACTACACCCGCAGATGACCGGTACATTGTCTTACAGGCCAGAAGAAACAGGCGGCAGACAGCGGGAGAAATCGCTAGACACACGACACAGGCGATTGGACGACCGATATCGCGTTTTACCGTGGCCAGAAGACTGCACGGTGATGGTCTGTTTGCACGACGCCCTGTATGGTGTTTACTTTTAACGCCTGCCCATCGGAGAAGGCGTTCTCTGTGGTGCCGGGAACAACGGAATTGGAGATACAATGAATGGGGACGAGTACTCTTTACAGATGAGAGCAGATTCAGTTTGAGTAGCGATTCTCATCGCATACTCATCTGGAGAGAGCGGGGAAGTCGCAATCATCCCTCAAACATCATTGAAAGTGACAGATATGTAGGTCGCGGTGTTCTCGTTTGGGTAGGCATCATGCTTGGTAGTCGTACAGAACTTCACATCTTCGACTTAGGTTCAGTCAACGGGACCCGTTATTATAACGAGATTCTTCTTCCATATGTGCGTCTTTTTAGAGGCGCTATGGGTCTGCAGTTCCTTTTCATGGACGACAATGCACCATGTCATCGCACAGTAGCTGCCGAACAGCTCTTAGAGAGTGAGGATATTGAACGTATGGATTGGCCGGCACGATCTCCGGATCTCAATCCCATCGAGCATGTATGGGATTTCCTAGGCTGACGCTTGGCAGCTCGTACCTTACCACCAGTAACGATTCGGGAGCTTCGATTGGCGCTGCAAGACGAATCGGCAGCAATGCCTCAACAACTCATTGACACCCTCATTCTCAGCATGGGCAGACGCTGTGAAACCTGCCTAGCAGTCAGGGGAGATCATATCCCCTACTAAAGACCGGATGTGTCTTGCTGGACACCCATCACAGGGATATTTCGGCCTTCAGTCGCATTGCGCTCCATGCTACTTTTTCAATAAAGCTTCTTTTTATCCCTCTGATTTCTCTTTTAGTAAGTGTTGCTTACATTACACATGTCCTTACGTATTGGGGATCTTACGGTATTAAATGTGTTGATTTGGAAAGCTTTTGTATAAAGTTATATTGAAAAGACCGTCTCGTCCTTAATTTTTGCACACCATTGTATATGACAGAATCACAGCATTAAGTGGTAATTAGTTTTTATTAATTATCATTAAAGTATCATCCAAACCAATTGTGTACATAAATTTCAGTTCAACTGAGTACTTTAACACGTGAGAAAAAAACCTTTTTCAAGTTTTGACACAAGTCGCCAAAAAGGTCGCTAAGTCACCAAAAATGATGCCCCCGTGGTTGTATTTTTAATTCTTGAAATAATTAGTTTTAATCAATTAATTTTTATTAATTATTATTATATTGTTGTATTTTCATCCAAAATAATCATGTTTTTCAATTTCAGCTCAATTGAACACTTTAAAATGTATTTTATTAACGATTGAAAATTCCACCAAGATAAATAAATAAATATATATAGAGAGATTGTGAGCTAATAGTAGGAATTAAACAAGAATTTAAAGAAGTTTTAAGTAGAAACTACATAGTGAAAGTTGTAGTTCCTAAGGATAATTGCGTGTTTGTTATTGTTTTTATCTGAAAGCGTTAAAGAGATAGAAACACGGGTGTGCAATGCAATTATCTAATACTTTCTTTTCCCAAAAATTTTTATTAGTTAAGACTGAATTCACCCATTTTCTACTTAAATCCTGCCTGAATAAATTCCTAAAAAATCATGCTACAGATTTTTGATAATCCCTAGAAAGGGAATTTTAGGCGTATCTTCCCTATCCAATGCGGGAATTCAAACAGTTAGATAATAAATAATTAAATACTTCGTCCAGAGAGAACAGTATTAATTATAATTCTCCAGATTTATTTTTATTGAATCAATTGTTGTATGATACGTCATCGTCTGATTTCATACTGTTCTCGTTGTTCTATATGTTACGTGTTTTATCGTTATTAATAAAATGATGAAAGTAAAATGTCTGACCTCTGTTTAGAAATCATTAGCACAATCCTCGGAGTCAGATAAAACACTGTGAAATCCTATTTGTAATTGTTGAAAAATGGATAAAATTTATTTTTAAAGTACAAAAAAAACCCCCGGTTTTATGTATATTTTTTGAAAGATAAGGTAAGGTTGAAATAATAATTTTTTATTTGTATAACTGGATACTCATAATATATAAAATATACTCATAAGCTTATTTTTTAATGTATTTTTTGCTTTCTTTCTTAGATTTCAGAATTTTCAACATTTCATTTGACTTTGAAAGCTTTCTGAAACTTGGGAAATAATACAACGCAACAGAATGTTCTTTATTTTAATCAACAGGGAATGAGTTCAGCTTATTTAGACATTTTCCGAAATTTAATAGAACACTACAAATCTACAGTACAATTAATTACAATTAACTTTTTTTAGTGTAATCCAGTACAAAGAAAGTTTTTCTTGATAAGCGAACCCATATACGAGTAAAACCTAAGAAACAAGATAACATAAAACCACACAATTATATATTTAAACAAACACATTTAGTTCAATTATTATTTTCATTGTGTCCACAGGCTCAGTATCAAGAGATAATAAAAACTGATAAATGCTCATTCATACATATACAGAAACAAACGCGCATAGTTAAGCTGTAATAATAATGTTCAAATTGATGATCAGATCAGATAATGTTTACAAGAATACAATATTTACCACACCAAACTAACGCGAACAAAACAAACTTTACTATTCGACCTCTATTCGCCCTTCGCAGAAACATTCCCAATTGTATTCCTTGTGTAAGCTAAAACACCTATAGTTTAATCCACTCATCAGTACTAGACTTCCGTGTACGGGGAAGCATCAAGTACTTCTAGTCCCGCGTCATCAACGAAATAACTTGACGCTGTTACCTGGTTTGAGGAGAGTCTATTCGATTAGCGTTAATCCTGGAGGCTTTGGACGTGTAATTATTTCCGCGTGCAAAATGATAAACTAAATGGAAGGCTTAAATGCTAGAGGTCGTTATAGATTGAAAGAGAAGTTGAAAAAAACTAAATTTGTACTCTGGTAATCTTCATAATTGATTCTACAAAACTGGAACTAACCTGTGTTTATTTTGATTAAAGTCTCGAAATTCGTTAAAATCAGTTGGTGGAAACGTTTTGTTTAAATGTTAATTTAGAAAAGAGCATGTGGTGTGTTGTTAACCATGTAATTAATTGTTTCTGTAAAAAATCATGCTGATTTGATGGAAGTATCGTTTTTACTAACTATAATAAGATTGTAAGAATAATGAAGATCTCATAATTTATTTAGTATAAGTTTGAATTAAGTTTACACACAGAATGTAGTTAATTATGTTGCTTGTGTTTGTGTGTGTCATGAAGGGAAGTATAAATTAATTTATCTGTGCGGTATACCAAAAGTGTCATAGATTGAATAATTTACTATCAGTTATTTGACGTATGACATGAGATACAAAATTATAATTTGCATCTCAATCAGAGATGAATGCCACATTTTTTTCTCTAATATTCTTTAGTGTATATTAATAATTTTATGAAAAAGGGAAACAGAATTAATTACGTTTAATAGAATTTGAAAAACCCTGCATGCGGAATTCTTTTTTTAAAAAAGAGTCGATTTATATTTAGAAATATGGAAAAACATTTTGATTGAAAAAGACATACGCATTGATAAAAAATCAGTACGTAAATTTATTATTTAAAAGCTTTTTTAAAAATTTATAGAAAGCTTCATGGGTACGGTTCTTTTAATATTTGTAGACAAAATATTAGATAATAATGCATTTATATTTGAGGTAATGTAAGAAGATTTGTTTTATAAGATAAAAATCATGTAATTGTATTCATTGAAAGGAAAAGAGTATCAAAAGTTCAATCTGTTTATATTTACTTTACCTTAAATCCTCCATTCAAAAACAAGTATGGTGTTATTTTTAGATTAATTTTTAGGGATAACTTAAATGTGTTACAATTGGAATGTTTAAAACTTTTGATTGAGCATGTTTTACATGTTGGTAATATGCAAGATGTTCTAAGAATTAAAAAAAATAATAATTGCTTAAGTCCAGCTGGTTTTCTAAAGATTCATTAACGGTTATGCTTATAAAGCTTCTATGAGTTCAATTCCTGTTTCCAATAATATCGTCGAAGAGAAAATATTTGCTGCTGCATGTTATATGAATGGAACTTTGAATTCCATAGAGGATGTGGTATGAAGTAGAAACAATGCTGCTTGATTTCAGGTGATATTATTTTTCACTAGGCATTACGTTACTATGTACATTGCTTATGCTAAAATATTATAATTTCCTGAATCTTAGATTTATTTTCTTCTAGTTTAATAAGTACTTAAAAAAGCAGAATTTTTCAAAGCAATGAAAAACAATTGTTAAATAATTACCACATAAAAGTTTTCTGAAAATAAGTTTTCTTTACCGGAAATAATTTTGTATGAATAATTAAAACGACTTAAAGTTTCAGACTCGTTACTTTTTATTGTTCTTTAAATATTACTAACAATTAACTTTGGGATTTTAAATAATCTATAGTTCTTTTTTGTGCTTAAACAAATAATTGTTCATCAAAGAAACGGAACAAAATATATTAATAATCTTATATGATAATATGGTATGCACAAATAAATGCAAACAAATCTACATTCAAGTTATTATGAAGAAATTTATGAAATATCAGTAATAAAAATGTTTATCTTGATAATTCTTGGAAGATATGTCAGCGCTGGTAGATTTTAAAAATAAAATATACAAAGTAAGTAGAAGTTTTCGAAAAACATTATTTATCTATGTGATACATTAAACACTCGGTTTCCCCAAAAAGTCATTTTGACTGCTTTTTGGTTTCAATTAGAAATACATTTTCAAATATAATGCAAAATTTCTTAGAATTTCTTAGATTATATTTTTATTCCAAATAAAATAATTTTTTTATTGTTAATATTATCTTGTTCTACGACTGTGAATAATATAAAAAATATGAAATATGTTAAAAGTTAATTTTAAACAAATTTCTGTACACATTAATCATTCTTTCACGATGCAGTTATTTTGGCTGCTTTTGGGCAATATAGGTATATACTAAGTTTCAGTCTTTCTGGTGTTGAAAACTTGTGTTAATAATATATATATATATATTATTTCTAGTATTAATAATATATATATATATATATATATATATATATAAATTAAAAGTACACACACACACACACATATATATATATATATATTAAAATTACACACACACAAACACATATATATATATATATTATTTCTAGTGTTAATAATATATATATATAGTATTAATAATATAAATATATATATATATATATATATATATAAACTTTATATTATTCTCTCATAATTTAACTTTATGCGGAACTATTTTCCCTATCTTGTATTTAGCGGGAAACATAACCAGTTGTTACACTCCCGAAGTAAGTCTTCTATCTACGTTTAGCATTGAATTTAAATCTATACTGTAAATACTAGTAGGCTATAATTTTATAATTATATTTTATTAGTTTACTGATTTTATTTATAATATTTAAATTCCTCCTATTGTTATTTTACAGGTGAAAGTTGGCTAACTCTAAAACTTGTTTAAACCTGCAATCCTGGTTCCTAAGGCCAGGAGTTTGTTATTGTACTACTGTGCCTATATTTCTTACTATTTAGTATAGTTATCTTAGGTTCTATAGCTATCTGTGTATTTATATATATATATATATATATATATATGATAGCCGTTATCCACCCGATTCACTGGGTATTTCACGATGTTGTATAAATGTATACAGTTTACATATAGTATATGAATTATTGATCTCTAGCATTAAGAATTCGATTATATTGAAAAATATATCGATAGCTGTATCTCTCGCCTCTTGATATAAAAAGGACATAAATTAAAATATCGAATTTCTATTTATAACTAAAATAGAAGTAGAAAGATTTTTTGCGCTAGCTTAAACTCATAATCAAGTGGATTTCCACCAAAGCAACTTTCAGTGGATCTCTAAATTTCAAGTCTAAATGTAACAGAGCAAGAATGGAATTTTTATCATCAATACCTCGTTGAGAGCATTCTTAGCGGATTCCAATTCAACAAAAGAAGCATGGAAACCAAATTTTATTATTGTAGTCTTAGCAGTTAGAAAACGGGAATTTTGTTAGAAGCGGGAACACTCCCCACTTCCCCCTGAAGTTGATTTGCGTAAAATCCATTCTTAGTGGAACTCTAACTAAAGAAAAGTGCTCAACAAATTTCAAGTAAATGAGTTAAATTCAAAAACAGGAATTTTTCTTTAACACGCCTTAATTCCTCGCAACCCCACTCTTTTGGGGGTTCGTTTTCGCAAAAATCTTTGTAAAAGGAACTTTATTCCATGAACGGAACATACCTTCTAACTTTCAAGCAGGTGTTTCTATTAGTTGAAAAGCGGAAATATTTATCTATTACGCCCCTTAATCCCCCTCAGTGACCCTTGGGGATCAATTTCCCCCAAAACTATTTTGTAGCGGATCTCTGCACCATGAAAGGAATTCGCTTACCAAATTTTAAGACTGTACGTCTAATAGTTTAAAAATGGAAATAATTATCTATAACGCCCCTTAATCCCCCGCAACGCCACTTAGGAAGCGATATTCACAAAACCGATCTTACGGCATATCTCTACTCAGTGAATGGAATTTGCTTACTCAATTTTAAGTATTCACGTCTAATAGTTTAAAAAAGGAGTTAATTGCCTTTAACGCCCCTTAATTATCCACAACGCCACTTAGGGTCGATTTTCACAAAACCCATTCTGTAGAGGATCTCTACTCTATGAAAGAAATCCGCTTACCAAATTTCAAGACTGTAGTCTAATAGTTTAAAAATTGAAATAATTATGCATAACGCCCCTTAAGCGCTCTCAACGCCCCTTGGAAGTCGAGTTTCGTAAAAATCATTATATAGGGAATCTCTACTTTATGAAAGAAATCCGTGTACCACAAGTTTCAAGACTGTACATCTAATAGTTTAATAATGGAAAAAATTATTTATAACGCACCCTAAACCCCCGTAACGCCCCTTGGGGTTCGATCTTTGCAAAATCTGTCCTTAGCTGACGTCTACTCCATGAAGGGAGCCTACTATTAAAATTTCAAATCTGTAGGTTCAATAGTTCCGGAGATACCGTGATTAGTCAGTGAGTCGTTTTTCTCCTTTATATATATTCACTGCTGGACAATTGCTAAGGACGGATCACAAATTGCTATGTAGCATAACATTAAGCGAGACATGAGGCCTAGTAGGATAAAATATAGTTGCCACACTGTTCAGACATTAGAATAAAGAATATTTATTGTTCTGGAAAGTACAAAAGCTGTGAAACATCTGAAAAAAAATGTTCATTTGATCTGCGTACGGAGAAATGGAATAATGCATCTAAAAGTCAGCAGACACCTTAAAGAAACGTATCAGTACGGGATATGTCCACCGTGGAGTGTGATGCAACATTCCACACGTCGTACCATACTTTGCACAACATTATTCAGCAGCTGTTGAGGCAATATATCCCATTCCTCTGTGAGTGCACGGGTCGGAGGATAGTTTCGACCAGCAACTTGCCTCCCCAAAGCATCCCACACATTTTCAATGGGGTTTAGATCTGGAGAACGCGCTGGCCATACGAGACGTTGAATACCCTCGCTGTGTAGACAATCATGAACAGCGAGTGTTCGATGACATGTTGCGTTGTCGTCCATAAAAACAAATTTATCACCGACAGCACCATGGAAAAGACGAAGATGAGGAAGTAGAACTTCATCAATGTATCGTTGGCCCGTCATATTCCCACTCGCAACCACATGTAGGCGTGTGCAGCCATTGATCATGATGCCGGCCCACACTATGATACTGCATGTCGGATATCGGTCCTTTTCCTGGATATTTTCTGGACGATAAGCAGTACCACACTCGCGCCAGATCAGTTGGCGTCTACAATCCGATGACAGACTGAACATACTCTCATCTGAGAATAGTACGCATGCCCAGTCCTGTTCAGTCCAATTGTGATACTCACGACACCATTGCAAACGGGCAGTACGGTGCTGTCTGGTCAATGGGACACCCACAACAGGTCTGCGTGCGTATAGTCCGCCTCCCCTCAAACGTCTGGCAACAGTTTTTCGGGAGATCTCCTTTCCTGAGACAGCAAGAAACTGATTTGCCACCTGCTGAGCTGTGGTGCGCCTGTTCCTTTTTGCTGATAGGACGATATATCTGTCTTCTGCAGGCGTCGTACTTCTAACACGACCTCGCCCGTGCCGTCCACTACACATTCCAGTAGTTTTATATGACTTCCACAGCCGTGAAACAACGCTGTGAGCGATGTCGAACTCCCTGGCAAGATCTGTTTTTTTTCGCCCTTCTTCGATCTTTCCAATAATTCGGCCACGCATAAAATCATCTATGTGATGTTGGGAAGACATGCCAAAAAATTTTAATTCGTCTATTAAATCTTTCCTGTAAAACTTTGACTTGAAACAACAACGGTCCACACGCGTCAAATCCTTTAATGCTCTTATGAACGCTATCATGTGATGAACAGACGTGGAAAAAAATTTGCATACTCATACTTCTTCTTACTAATATCCCGCACTTATTCTAATTTTCTACATTTTGCTTCCTTTCATTTTCTGTTTGCTATGGATGATAGTATTATACGTCCTTAGCAATTGTCCAGCATATATATATATATATATATATATATATATATATATATATATATAAACTCAAAATTTAATACTATACGTATAGTTCGTATTTACTTCCAAAATACAGTCTGGTTTTAGATTTGGTCATAAATCGTAATCGTATAGCGAAAATCACGAAAAACGACATAAGAGAGTTAGTTAAGCACCTATCTCAAAAAATGGAAGGTAGAACCCTCGTTCTGATCATGTCGATCTTCCCCCCTTCTCTCTGATCGATTTACATCTTAGAAACAAATATTGTCTGTTGGCCAATCACAAAGCTTCTTCTCACTCACTGCACTCAGGTAATTCAAATGGAAATTTTTTCACCCCTTTGAAACTCCCCACTTCTTTGGTGCAATCAGATTTGCACCAAGAAGACCACTTCTTCACTGCTCTCAAAATAACTGCTTTTGGTAGTATTTAGAATGGCTTTTTAAGTATTAATTGCTATTAATTTATATCTAAAAGTAGTTTAATAATGTAATCAAAAATTCTTTTTCACATTAAATATTTCGTTTTAACACTCGGAAAAATCTAATACAATCTTTCCAAAATCACCGGAGATAAAGAGTCTGTCAGGGTTATGTGTTCCATTCCCAACCTCCAAAAACTTCCCGGTATCCCCAAAAGCTCTAATTCATTTTGGAAAGATCCCACTTACTTGTTAAAACTTCATACACATTCATTACACTATTCAATATTCATCAGCTCTCAACAGAGAGCTTTTAAATATCTTATCTTAGATTAACACAGCAATTTCATTACTCTAGGAGAGAGCAAGATGACCTGAATTTCACTTCCTTACTATTTCGAAAGCCTTTCATGTTAGAGGAAGGATGTAATTCAGACAAATTTACAAAGAGGCCGAATGGCTGTTTGTAGAAATTAAGTCCTTTCAGTAGAGATGTTCTATAGGGGCTATTGTCTACGACATTAAAGGATTACGTTAAAAGACAATTAGCCTCCCTCATGCAAATATAGGATGCTCAAAACGCAAAGTCAATAATGAGGATTATTGTTGGTGATTTTGGGAACCTATATAACAACTTCACAGCCATTGTCGTAAGCTTAGTAATAGGGCTTGTTCGGTACGAGATTTCTAATCCAATATATAATTTTTTGATTCAATCTAAAATAAATCTGGCGGAATAATGGAACACTCAAAAATAAAATGGTGCAAAAAATTAGATATTTACTAAAGCGTGGCGTAGATGCGATTGAAGCAAAATACCATCAGTCAAAGTGTCTCTTTCTGTGTTACCACCAGTCACCAGTGTGGTTCAAAAAAGCAAAATTTGACGACAATAGTTTTCGTGTGTGAGGTCAGTTAAAAATAAATATTTGTCAATTTCAAATATTTTTTGAGAGTATGGGGATTTCTTGGTGGAAGCGGGGATTGTTTTTAATATAGATAGGTTTACATTTAGGCTTCTTAGGTTTCCAATTAGTAAATTAACGTAACCCTATATGAGGCTTAAATTAAGTTTTAAGGGATTATTTTAAATTTTTTTTCATTTATTTACATCAAAATTGTTTATACTTCTCTTCAAGATCTGAAATTTTAACCTCTAAATTTTTGGATTTATTGTTATTAACTTCTTGTTAGTTTTATAATGGCAGAGTTCTAGGACGAAAAAAACAACAGTTTTTGGATGTCCAAGGAAGAGTTGTTTCATGAACTGACAAAATGACAGTATGATACTGAAAACAAATAGTAGTTTACTACAGTGTTTCCCACACTGTGGGGCGCGCCCCCTGGGGGCCTTGATAACTCTACAAGGGGGGCACGAGCATATTAATAAGTCGAAAACAAAAGATTTTAAAAAGGTTATTAATTTACTGAAAGTAAATTAATAATTTTGGCATAATAAAGATAAAAACATTCTGACAAAAAAAAATAAAATTCGCATTTATACACTGATATAATACACTTAAAAATGTATCACTACTGCACAATGCCTTTGATAATTAATTTAACAATACTGAGTTAAAAACAAGTTTAATAATTACCAGTAACCTCATGGGCTTGTCATGTATAAAATTATACACAAAAATTAACACTATCTGTCGATTAAAAGTAAAGAATTTCTCCCCAATGCCACGCAGGTGCGCGTTTGTGATGTATTGGGATGGGGGAGAAAAGGAACAAATGAACAAATCTCAGAAATAAGTAAATTCTTCGTAAACACTCAAGGTCCTTTTATTGTATTTTAAAGCCTTAGGAATAATTTGATGGATTGCAGTGCACAGAAAAGATCGTACTTCGGAATGACGTATATATACGTCCGGGGCAATTAACACTTTGGCCGAGCGAGATGTTTATATACGTCAGTGGCCCTTAAGAGGTTAAAGTCATATTGTAGCTTTGCATCAAAGTATAGTATTATTGAATTCAATACATTGTTGTAGCATCGAGGGGGGCGCAATGAAAATTATGATTGAATATTGGGTCGCAAATGCTGAAAGTTTGAGAAGCACTGGTTTACTACATATTTTACATTGAACAACTTTAGAATATAAAGAAATATAATGAGGTATCTGTATATAAAGAGGTATAATGAAAAAGATAGCACACGTTATTATTATTTTTTAAAAAAAAGTTTTTATAAAGGGTGTTTTTTTAGAGGTATAGAACTTTAAATTGCAATAAAACAACGATGCATTATTCGATTGACATGAATTTTTTTTTATTCGAAAGATAATCTTGTAGCATTACATTTTAAATATGATTTCTGGCATAGGACTGCCACGGCCGGCTCGGATGGAGTCCAATCTGGACGTCCAATTTTCGATGACTTTTTCCAACATTCGTGGCTGTATATCGGCAATAACACGGCGAATGTTGTGTTCCAAAGGGTCAAGCGTTTGTGGCGTATCCGCATAGACCAATGACTTTACATAGTCTCACAGAAAATAGTCTAGCGGTGTTAAATCACAATATCTTGGAGGCCAATTCACAGGTCCAAAACGTGAAATTAGGCGGTCACCAAACGTGTCTTTCAATAAATCGATTGTGGCACGAGCTGTGTGACATGTTGCGCCGTCTTGTTGGAACCACAGCTCCTGGACATCATGAGTGTTCAATTCAGGAATGAAAAAGTTAGTAATCATGGCTCTATACCGAGATCACCATTGAATGTAACGTTGTGGCCTTCATCGTTTTTGAAGAAGGATTCCACCAGCCCATAAAGCGCACCAAACAGTCAGTTTCTCTGGATGTAACGGTGTTTCGACATACACTTGTGGATTAGCTTCACTCCAAATGCGGCAGTTTTGTTTGTTGACGTAGCCATTCAACCAGAAATAAGCTTCATCTCTAAACAAAATTCGCTTATGAAAATCGACCATTATTTTCGAAATAAAATTGCACAATTTGAAAGCGTTGTTCAGGCGTGAGTGTTCATGATGAATTGCCTAACCAAACTGAGAATAAATCACTTGACAGCTGTTAAATCGGTCGCCATCTTGAAAAGTAATGCCAACTTAAACTTCTATACCTGGAAAAAAACACTTTGTATTATTGAATTCAATACATTGTTGTAGCATCGGGGGGCTCAATGAAAATTATGATTGAATATTGGGTCACAAATGCTGAAAGTTTGAGAAGCACTGGTTTACTACATATTTTACATTGAACAACTTTAGAATATAAAGAAATATAATGAGGTATCTGTATATAAAGAGGTATAATGAAAAAAAAATATAGCACACGTTATCATTATTTTTAAAAAAGTGTTTATATTATCAAATATATTTTTGATCTTTCTCTTTCTGTGTTGGAATAAATTTTTTTTTATAATTAAGGATTATTTTTGGGATTGCGTAATTGAAAATACATAACTATGTAGTGAAATCAAATAATATGATATCACGTAAGACTTATGTGCTTCTCCGTTATAATGGTTAATTATTTTGAATAACATTGATAATTTTGATTAGAACTCAAAGAATTAATAATGTACCAGTTGATTCATAAATAGTGTCTTCATTTTCAGAGGATCATAAATTTTTATTGAATAAAGGTATTGACATGGAATTTTCAATATAGTTTCATTAGCGCAGTACACTTTTCTCAAGCGTTTTGGCTAAGCTAAAAGAGTTTTTTCTATAATTTTTGGGGGGCATTTTCAGACTCTCTCCTAAACTGCTTTTTGAAGCCCTTGAAACGCTCTTGCTTTACGTCTATTTAATTGTTTTTTTAAACATCCCCTTAAAAAATAATCACAAGGAGCACACAGACAGAGGATAGTGATAATCATTTATTAGGTGGCAGAAAATTGATTTTTTATTCTTTCAGCCATTTTATAAGTGAGTTTACAGTATGACTTATGTAGTCTTGGTGAAAAACGAAGTTTCCTTGAGTGTAAAGACGTTTACTTTCTCTGATCAAGGGTTTCAAAACTTTATTCTCATAGTATTTAGCATCTATTTTAAAGTTTGGTTCTACAAAGTTTGGTTTTAAAATTTGGTTCTAAAGTTTGGTTTTGTTAAGCTTTGGGAGGACATTTTCATCCATACCATGACACCTGAGGGCCAACTTATATTTTTCAAAACAGCTGCGTTTTTAGGACGCTTTTTGCTTGAAATATATTGAATCTTTGTTTTGCCAGTAGGGAATGACAGATGAAACTGTGCTTCATCAGAAGTTATCCGTGATTTATATCTACCTTGTGTAACATAAATACATAGACCAAAAACGTTTTCTTCGTTTTTCTACGGTCTTAAGAGACTCGAAAGTTTACTTTTTTATAGCCAATTTTCTTTATCTGACAATAAATTGTCTATTTCTATATCTATAGTTAATTGTCATAAGTGTTTCAGGCGAAGGAATTTCTACAACGATAATTCTCTCTCTTTTCAACTTCTTTTTTCTTTTTCATTAAGGACTTCCTTGGGTTCACATTTTTGCCCTGGAGCTTTTGATTACGGGCCAAACTATATTTCCCTTTGAAATTTAGATAGTAATACAATAGAAAAATGTCTTTTTTATTTTTAAATACTTTATTATTTACAGATTTTGAGCAACCATCCTTGAAAAGCTTCAAAATTTTGTTCCGAGTTCCAATTTCAGGACTGTAATTTATTCCCACTAATACAAATGATTAGATTGGTAATTTAAATGTTTCACTTTTCAAATCAAACCAGTAGTAAAACAAAAGAAATTCATAATAAATAGTTATATGCTTTTAAAATTGGCCAAACGTATTTTGAATCAACCGGTATTGGATAATTTGAATAATCTCAAATTTAAAGTTTCGAAATAAAATATTGTTTTTATAATACTTATAAATTGTTTCATTTTAATTTCCCTTTAACAGCAGGTTTTAAAAGATATATAAAATGCCAAATGCAAATAATTCTTTTTATGTTTTATCTGTGAAACAAAACCACATTTTATATTTAAATATTCGTTTTTCCCATTACAAATCATTTCAAATAAAATGCAATATCCTCCACAAACATTTTATGTTTAAAAAACTCACTAGAGATTTAAGTTTTCTTTAAAATTCCCAAATTACTTAATTAGTGTTTTTCTTTCAGATTGTTTGATTAAACGTTGCAGCACTGGTAAAAAACTAAGACAAGAGATTTATATTGAAATTTACTCCTCGTTTTTTCGTAAGAGAAATATGTTTCAGATGCTGTTTTGTATTTCAAAATGTTTTAAAAATCCCTCGTGTTCCTATCAGTACTTATCCAGAACTAAATAATAAGATTAGTCATATTAAAATATATATACACGACAACTGAATTTAAATATAAAAAAATTTAAAATTGACACTTTTTAAAATAAATATATAATTTCAAAAATATAATACTAAAGAGAAAAATAAATCATTAATTAAAAAAAAGGAAAAAAGTAAAAATGATTGAAATAAAAAGAGAAGCATCAATAAAATTAATAAAAAGCTATCGATGCATAATGAAAAAATAATAAATATAGGAGGATGCATAATAATTGATAGTCGAGGGTGGATACCTCTGTTAAACTACATATAAGGGTAGACCAGCCCCCAATATACCAATTATACAACTGTTTATACCAGTGGTTCTCAAGCGCCCCCCTTTTCAATCACAATTTTTATCGCGAGCCCCTTATACATTAATAATGTACTGAATGCAATAATAATGCACTTTGACGCTAAAGCTACAATACGATCATAATTATAAACTGTACACATTAACAAGATAAGTATTAAATTTTGTATATCTTACTTTTAAGTAATATTTTTTTTTTTTGCTTTTTAGTTCGATTCACTATAAAAGCGTGTTTTTTAGTTTGTTTTAAGACTATAATTTATTTTATAGTTATTTTTACTATACACTATAAAAATCACAATTCCAGTGAATAATTAAATTAAGAGAAAATATACTTACCCCTACTTTCAAGGACTTTTCAATTTTTCATAGAAAATTTGAGAAAAAATCCAATAAAACTAAAGAAGATGTTCCAAATAAATAATGCCCTTAATAAAGGACATAAATCACAGACACTTTTCGCTAACAACACAGGAACGTTATTTTCCAGCTAAACTCAAATCAACTCAAACGTTTCATGTCTCACGCTTTTTTGATATTTACCTTCGCTATCTTGATTAATATGCATTATTTAAGTAGGTTATTCAATTCCTTGATCAGTTTCAACTTCCTTTAATAGGGATCACAGATGCCCATTTTTTTAATATTCTGCTTATTTACATTTATAAACCATAATAAGTCGTACAACACAGCAATCAAAACTACAAAATTGTTCATGGGGAAAGTGTAGCTTGTTCTAAAAAATAATTGTGTAAAACGTTTTTCATTATGCATTATATGTTTCAGAATACTCATGCTTATCCATATATCATAAAACTCTTTCACATGGAAAAAGATGAAACAGAAATATATTATATATATTTACAACTTCCCTAAAAAAAAGACGGAGATAAACATACCAGTAAGTTCGAAGGTCAGCTAAAGTAATATTTTAGGTTAAAAGAAACGCAATAAAAAATCTCTCATCGTTTGATATCGTTAAAAGAAACGTAACAAAAATCTCTCATCGTTCTCATACTGACCGCAAAGCATACAAAATATTTGTTTAATTTGGTTATAGAATCAAAGATCGCTAATGAGCGTTTAAAGTGGAATCTTTTATTTTTGATGATCACCAGATGATAAAAATAAATTTTATCAGTGTAAATGTGTTTTTTTTATTATGTCAGAAAGCATCTTGTTTTACTTCATTCCAAAAAATTATTTTTTAAACCTTTTATTTTCAATATGCTCGCGCCCCCCTCGCAGGGTTACTGCGCCCCCAGGGGGGCGCGCCCCACAGTTTGAGAAACACTGGTTTATACTCATTGTTCAAATTGTAAAACTGGAACTTACTTGTATTATGTAATTCTATTTTTTTTCAAATTATTTTACGCAGAATAAAAATAAAGTTCAGGTTTCTTCATGTCCGCATTTTAATTTGGTTTTCAATTTAGTATATTTTCAACTAGTCTCTTCTTTAAAAATTTCTGACTTTCATGCGATTCTCTCATTTATTCTTTTTTTTCTTTCCAAAATTCCTCCTCATCAATTAAATTCAACTTCGTACAACGCCTTAATTTATTCGACTACGTTCGGAACCGTGATTTTAAAAAAGTGCATAAATGGATAATTTTCATGATATTTAGTATCACTTAGATTTGAATACACGTATAAAATTGTTTTAAGGACATTTTGAAAAAAAAATGATTTAAATAGAACATTTTGGCCAAAAATTAACTTAGGATAACATTTTTTTTAAAATGTTCTTTTATAAAATGCTTCTAAAATAATAAAATATTTTGCTTATATAAAGTAAAGACTTCTCCAGAGAGTCTGAACTATTTTTTTGTGAAAAATTCACATTATTTTCAGAGTTACAACCAATTAAAATAATTATCGGCGTTTTTTTCTTAAAATTTCTCCCCTCTGTTGTTGTAAAACATGGATATACCCACTTCTAAGTTATATATTTCAAAAATTCTAGTTGAGCCTCTGCACAGAGGTCTGATCAATATCCAGGCAAAATATTATTATAACAGAAGCATTTTTCACAAAAGGAGAATATTTTGAAAAGTGGTTATTGTTTATGTTCATTTTTTGTCAAAATATTGTACTGAAATAATTTGTTTTTGAAATATTATTCTTAAAACAATTTTATATACATTTTCTAATATAAGTGACACTAAATATAATAAATATTATCCATTCATACCTTTTTGCATTATCACGGTTCCGAACGTAGTCGTAAACCTTAAACACCATGTAGGAAACATCATTGGCGTAAGTCGCATGCAACATGCCCTGAAATTCACAACTGTCAGACTTTAAGAAGAGAGTAATTGTCTTGCATATCATAGAAACGGTCAATCCTTAATAGACATATATTGGGGTTATTATCGGAATGTGCTTTGACCCTTCAAACCCACGAAACTAAGAGGTAGAGATAAACGAGGACTGTCCAAAGAAACTCGGAACGGCTTCACCAAATCGATGTCCTACATAATAATTCAGGAATTCAAACAAGTATCACAGACTTTCTCACTGAATACCATCCTCTAAGAAGCACATTTGCTTGCTTGCCGTTGTCGTGCTTCTGCTCAGAAACCTTTGATTACAAAATCCAGCCACACTGCTCGATTGAAATGGTACAGGACCCTTCGAAATTGGACATTAGATGAGTGGAAAGAGGTTCACTTGAGATGAATCAAGGTTCAATCTGTACCAGTCAGATGACAGAGCTTGGGATTGGTGTATACCTAGAAATTGTCTGGAAATGTTTTCCGTGGCATGGGTGGATAGAAAGAGAAGGAAAAACAGCATTCCAAACTCTGTATTCACCCACGGAAATTTCATTTAAATGCTAATTGTTTGTGAGAATATCGTGTGAAACCTCATATAATACAGATAAACTCTCTACTATCACGTTTCAGAATTTGATAAGGGCAGGATTCTAATCCATCAAGAGTATGGTACATCGTTCCACGATTTTGGTACCCTCATTGGTTGGAACTTACCGAATGCAATGTGAATATAAAAGATTTGGGTTCAAGTGTGTCCTAGTGAATTTCATATAGAATCTCAACGCCTTTTGCCCCTAACACAGAATATACAGGTTGTGAAGTAGGACTTGCAGGCTCATGCAACCACGTCAAGGACCTTTAGTCTGGGTAAGGGTCTGCTTACGGCACGTTAAGTATCTACCCAGATACATGGACCAGATATATGAAACTGTCTGCACAACAATCTAAAATCTGGACTTTCAGCATTATATTTCTCATATCTTAAGGAGGATGACCTATGTTTGAGGCATCGGATACATCACCTTTCAACAAGGTAACGCATCTTGCCAGTCATGTCCTCGATATACAAGGAGTTCGACTTTTATCCTGGCCAGCACGTTCTCCAGATCTCCAACCGATTGGTAATACCAGTTCACAAGTTATTATTAAATTGGGCCGTAACTGCTCTCTAACCAACTAAATTGGTGAAGTGTCTCATAGATTTGAAGCAGAATGGAATTGACCGCCTCTGCCATCCAAAACTGGTATTTAATCAATGCTTAATCGGGTGAGAAACGTTTCAGGTGACATATGGGACAACTTCGTTTGTAATTCGGACCCTATGTACACTCACATTGATGTAACTTTGATAATGTTTTCTCTTACTAAGCAGTACATTTATAATGAGTAATAATTTTTCGTATTTCTTTTTATTTCCTTCCTAGTGTTTTTATATTTAAAGACCAAAAATGAAAGAAAATGAAATGAAAGACTTATTGTCGATTTTTTGTATTATGTTTAATGTTAAAATACTGTTTGCTTTTTTTAACTGACACTATTTATAGAGACACCTGTTGGTCGATCTAACAACAGCAATGACGAGTGATTGAGTGAGTGAATATTAACAACGCACTGTTGAGCTTTCCGATGGCTTTTGGCGACATACCTCGAAATTTTGAAGCATGGTCAAGTGACGAGGGTGACACATGAGCTAGCACCCCCTATCCTAACTACCAAACCAACGAAGGACGTTTGAACCTCGCCAGATTTAATGTGCTTCGCTTCCCTACACGGCGAGTCTTTAGTGGTACTGGACTCGAACTGGTAACATGCCAGCAACGATCCAATACCTTAACCACAGGCTGCCGTGGGCACCAACAGCAATGGTGTTCAGTGTGTAAACTAATGGTAACATGGAAAACGAGATTCCATACAAAATTAATTAATTCCAGAAATAATTGATATGGGTATTTTTGGCGCTGTTGTAGCTTATCAAACTGAACATTTACTTAAGAAGAAGGCATGAAAGCAAATTCTTTCCTATGCAACAAACACGTCAGTAATTTAGGCTATAAAACTGCTAACTGTAGACGGCTGTGAAAAATACAGGGTGTTTTTAAAACGGACACTATTTACTTAGAGTGCACTGTGACTAAGATATGTGGAAGAAATATAGTTATTTATTGTATTATTTATATTATTATAAGGGAAGGGTATCTGATGTTACCATTCTGTAAAGATCAGAAAAGTTTTTTTTGCACCTGTATCTTGCAACATATTTAATAACAAATAGTCTTTTGGTTATTTTTAATCATTGGCAATCTATATTCTTATACGAATATTGTACAAGAATTTTTATAAAAAATTGAAATAATAATTCGGACAGATTTAAATAAAATTCTGCGAAAATTATTATTTGCTTTTCCTGAGTCTATCGATTAATCGTTTTGAGAAATTTTGGTACGAGTTTATATTTTGGAATAAGTAACACACAAAATATGACTACAAATAAATCACACACTGATTTTGTTCAATTTTAATAACACTCTTTGACACAAGTGTTATGGACGATGCCTCGAAAATGAGATTCACGTTGAAAAAAAAAACAACACTTATTTTGCCCTTTTATTTCCCATACGCTCCAATCTGACGTCGAATAATAAAATTATGATGATATTTAAAATTCCTACTGTTTTCCAAGTTTTTCAGAGAAAGAAAGTACCTAAGTTTATGTGTAAAAGGCATTAATATAAATTACCCTCTAGATTTCAATTGACTGATTTCTAGCAGAAATGATTTTGACCACTCCTGTAAATTAATTGTAGACATTTAAAATCCTTCAAAACTTAATTTTTTTTCTTCTGCAATGTAATTCATACTTACTTCTGTAAGATGCATGTGACACTAGTAGTGTGTAGTAGAAAACGAATTTTAAATGTTTTCAATAAGATAAATTGTATTTTTTAAAATGTATCTTTTATAATTTGTTCAGTGGTGTCTGATATAATAAAAAGTTTGTCCAGTAACTCGAGTTTTGAAAATTATCAGACATGAAAGCCTCAAATAAATAAGAGAAATTATATATATACAAATATAAACCTTGTAAAATTTCAGTACAAATGTTTCCTAAAGCATTATTGGCGAAATATTTCGTTTTTTCAAATATCAATTAAACGAGAGCAAAACTTTAATCAGCATATCCTGCTTTCCAATATAATGTAATAAACTATATATTTTTTTACCGCATATTGTTGTTAGAGAAGTCCTCCTTTATTAGATTCAAGGTCTGAACCCAAAACTGGCATTAAGTGTTACTTGGCTGTAAGTGGAAAACAAAGTAGATTTATAGTTACAAGGCAAAAAAATCAGTAACATAATTAACTCTTGAGTTCCGATTTTTTTGGAGTTTTTATTTCATTTTATGAGGCTTAGTTTAATATAGATAATAGAAGTCAAATAGTCTTATTTATTTAATAAAATTCGTATAAGTATGATTTTGAACATAAATAATTTTTTTATAAGATTCATTTCCTTTTAACATAATATTAGCATCCAAATAGGGGTACATCGTATAAGAGAATTTTAGTATTTTGATCTATTACAGTACTCTCGACTAGATACCAAAAGAAGTAGTTTTCTTTTTTTCACTACTTTTTGAATAGCATTTGCGTTTGAATAGAATACCAAAATAAGTCATAAAAAAACTTTAAAGTACATTCTGGTTGTGCATTTGAATTAAAATTAGATGCGAAAAGTCTTAGAAAGCAGAGTTTTTTTTTTAAAAATAAGATAAACTATTCACCTTGGTTTTTTTTTTTTTTACTTTAGATGATTTAACATACTTGAAATATGTTGTGTTTCGTTTGTACTCATTTACTTGGTGATGAAAGAATTTCGTTGTTTCTAATATATATGTATATTTTTGAATTAAATTTTCACATTTTTTGAATTCTGGTTTTTTTTTTTCATTTGTTTTGGTGACTACAAATTATTTGTGATTCTTACATTGTCAGTTAAAAATTTTTCAAATCTTTTGCATAAAATAATATTTTAGTTTCTTAAAAAAAGTGTAAATTAGCGTCAATATTACATATAAGAAGTATTCATTGGATATCAGATATTTCTTTATTATTTTTTGTTATACATACTTTTAATACTCATGTTATTGTTTAAGTTTTTTTTTCTTGTTAATTCTCAGAAATTGGTGTAAAACATTATGACTGTTAAATTAGTACACAAAGCCTTTTAGAAAATGTTATATCACACACACACAATTGTAAAGCTTAAACCTCTTAATTAACAGAAATAATCTGTTTTTGCTGCTCAGAAAATTTAGAGCAGAGTTGCCTGAATGTTTATAAAATTAGACTTTTTGATACAGGATATAGCCAAATTCGACCAATAAATTCAGAGTGGAGATAGGCAACATCGGTACGACAAATCATTACTAAACACGCGGTCACAAACCACGTTTTGTCGGACTAATTTGCAAAAACAGTTATAAAGGATAAAGGGTATGGTGTCGAGTGGAATTGTTGTTGTTGTTGTTTCCAATCCTCTTGGAGCAAGCAGGAAAGCCTACACCAAGTCCATTTGACCTATCCGCGTAATAGTCTCACACACCAGGCCTTGCTCTTTATACAACTGTCGCTGGGAAATGTCCCAGCAGTCCAGAGGATGAGCAGGAGAAGCAAGGAGAGAGCAGGGACAGGTAAATAAAGACTTTACCCTCTGCACAAAAGTTATACTACACAGGTGACCGCTTCTAAAGCGCGCCAAGACCGTCTGATGAGCCCTGGAACTCCTGCACTGTATAGATAGGCCAGGACTCTTAGATGCGTACCAGTGGTAAGAAGGAGGGTTTCGCCAAGTCAAATTCATTTTATTTCTTCGGAAGGAATGAATTTCCGAATGGGTTAAGACAGTGGAACTAGGGTTAGAGAGATCACATCCCCTACCAGCCAGCTCATCAGCAGCTTTGTTCCCAGGCACACCCACATGTGATGGAATCCACTGGAGACATACTTGTTTCCTCTGACCAAGCCTAATTAATTTGGATAAAATATCTAGACCAGTACTGTCCATAATTTTTGGTCAATTCTTCAAATAGTGGATGGAGCTTCTGCTGTCTGTCAGAATCCAGATACTGTCCTTATAAGAGTTGAGAGCATGATCGAGAGCACCACTAATAGCAATGAGTTCCGATCTAAAGACGGAACAGTGGTCAGGATTCCTGATGCTGATTTTAACATCGTTCCCAGGAATGTTACTAAAAATACCACTCCCTGCTCTACCCGTATCCGAACGACTACCATCTGTGTAAATCGTTGGACCAACCAAGTGGAATTAAAAGGGGTAATAAGAGATAAGGTATACATTTATTAGAATAAAACAAAATACCTTGTTGTCGTACATCCTATCTTCCAGAATTGCTGCAGGGAGTACCGTCTACTGAGCATCAGAAAGTATGATTCCTGCATGATGGTGCACCAGCATATTTTACGATTGCGGTGCATTACCACTTTCATGCTACATATCCTGGGAGGTCGAATGGTCGTGGCAGACCTGTTTCTTGGACATATAGACCTTTTCGGTTAAGTACATTTACAGAAAACAGGATTCGTCAGTTCAACTTGCAACGCAGACTACGAGCCGATCAATGGTTTCGGAAATTTTGTGAAAAGTTGTATGCATAAATTCTTAAATTTTTGAATTCAATTTCTCATTTGGAATTTCTTTTGTACGTATCAGTATTTTCAAATTGTATTTTATAAGTATCATGTAATGTGATATAAAAAGAATTCAAAACATGAGAAGTTTCACCCTGGAATAGCCTCCAGAGTTGGTTGAAAACATACTTCCCCCATTAAAAGACATATTTTTAAAAGCTAACTATTTTTAGGTAAAACGCTAAATTAATTTTTTTATATAAATCATTCTCTCAATCAAGTTCGGCTGGGTGGCATGGTTGGTTTGTCGCTGCCTTCCGTACCTAAGGTTGCAGGTTCCACCCCGGCTCTACTCGGTGGATTTTAATGATGCACAAATCAACAGCGGCCATATCGTATGATTATAAGGCATATAAAAGATCCCTAGAGTATATGTTTGACTTGGATGCTCTTGGCAAAATTAAATCCCAGTAAAGGTTCGCATCGTCAGAGCTCTGGTACCTCCCGTTAGGGAGGAAACTGAGAGTCAAAATTACCTGCGAAGATTGGTATCCGCCTATATAGTGCTGCCCTAAAAAGAGATACCAGCTTCCTCCGGTCTGCAATGGTTAATCCCCAATCCGCAGCCCATTAGAAATAAAAAAAATCTCAATGTCAAAAATATTTGAACATAACACTACTAAAAAGAATTGCACTATAAAGGGTTAAGCAAAAAGATTTTTCCTTCATTATCGCTGCTGGGAAATTTAAATTTCCATAGGAAATTTAATAACTTAAGTTTTCTTAAAGCTTTTTGGTTCAAATTTTATATTGCACCTTACTTTTAAATTCACAGATAAGGTAATGCATGCATTGAATGCAATCAAATTGGATTTAAATTTCCTTTTACGCAGCATGACAAAAAAAAATCTAAAATCTTTTTGCTTTGGAAAACTTTTCAAAACTTTTAATCATGTCTCAGAATTTGAATTTAAATGAGGCACTAGAAAATTTGCAAAAAGCAGAAAAATATTCTCTGGTATAAAGAAAATAATTCCTTTCATTTAATAAAATTTATTATTTTTGTTTTATCTTTCATTTGCAGTTATGAATATCATGTTTAAAAATTTACAGTAGCATTTTACGTTTTAAAGGTAAAATTTCTTTCAAAAGTAATTCATAGTTCATAGCATTTTTAAGCCATTTTTATCTGGTTATATTTTCCGACTTATTTCTTAAGACTGAACAAGTAATATAAGAAAAAAAATTAAGTCATTTCTTACTTAGAAGAAAAGTTTTATTTTAGTTACTTTTAATTAAAGAGTTACAATTAATATAAATATGTATATACATGTAACCAGATCACAATATTAAGTGACAAAATAGAAAGCAATTTTCCTTGCACACACACACACACACACACACAATTTCTCTTTCTATATATGGCGTTGGACTATTTTTTGTTTTTGTTACTATTTATTCATTAGTTAAATTTAAATATACTGAGAAAACAGCACAGTAAAAAAGAAATCTCATTCTCAGGTATTAAGCCATACCAGGCGGGATTCAAACCCGCGACCGTTGATTTAGAAGTCTAACGCGCTATTCATTGCGTTACAGGGACACATCGAACGATTTTAATTTCTATATTTCCTGTTGGACTTTTATTTTGTATGATACAATTTATTTTTTAATTTAATTAATGAATTAATATTTGAAAAAATGTATTTACTTTAAGTGTCATCCACTACAAGTTTAAAAAAATGTTTGTGAACTTAAATAGATGAATAGATAGCATTTTATTAACGATTTAAAATTTGAACAAGAAAATATATAGTAATAAAATAAAAGTGAAGAAGTTCTAGACTTATAATGCTAAAGAAGGAAGAAATTGGATTCACAAGACACAACAAATATATATATATATATATATATATATATATATATATATATATATAGGAGAAAAGTGAACTAATAGTAGAAATTGAAAAATTGCAAACTTATGAAAGATTATTTCGAATGATATTTTCCTCCGTATTTTTATAAGGTACTTTTAAACAAGAATTACTTTTCTTAATGACATTGGTAGTCATTTACCATCGGAGTACTATGCACCAAGTCGTCGCGGTAGCCTATTGGTCAAGGTAATGGACTCGTGACCGACGTGTCATGAGTTTGAGTTTAGTATCGTAGTAGCCCCGTCATGTAGGGGAGCTCAGAGGAGTATAATCTGTTGAGAGCTCAAACGTCCTCCCGTTGGATGAGTTAGATAAGAGAGAGAGTTCCAACTCAGGTGTCATCCTCGTCACTTTGACCAAGGATCCAAATTATGAAATCCTTGGTCAAAAGCCCTCGAGTAGCTGACAGTGCGACATTAATTTTCACTCATTCATTCGCTACGCGCCAAGTAGTTTCACCAAAATGGGCGTGCACCTCACAATATGGTTACCTTCTTATTTTTATCTTAAATAGTATGGTTACCATGGAAATGATGTATATTATAGTTTTTATTGTGAGTTTTTGTGATAACTCTATTAAATTCAGTGATTTTAATTATATTTCTTGCAAAATTTAACCATTTTTATTGCACTTCTTCAAGCTACTAATTCAGTATTCTATTGTATTTTGTGCTATTTTTGAATATGAATAGTTTTAGTATTATTGTTGAGTACACTAGAGGGTATTTTTTTAAAGAATATGTAAGTTGCGCTCTCTATTTTTATCGGCCAAATTCCCACTGTTGGTCCATTTTGTTTTCTAAAAGTAGTGACTTTTATTTATCTTTTTTAAAAATTAAGATTTCGTTGTTGTTCTCGTGTCCATGAATAAATGCAGTAGATATCACTAAGTTCCGTCGAAAGTCTTGATCACTGCCTCTGCTATTCGGAGAGCATCATGGCTGTATAGGAGTTCCCGCAAAGAGTCCCTCAGAGGGACCATTGCCATTTTTAGTAACTTTGTTGCGACGGTTGGGCCTTCCAAGATGTGATTGGGCGTGAGTTGAAGATCTGGGCAGTGTTTGCATTGAACATATGATCTTGTCTTGTCTGGGTGAATCTTCATGCTCTTAAGGCGCTCAGTTCTCAATCTGGCAATTGTGTATCTTATAATTCGGAGACTGTCAAATTCCGTAACTAGGGGTTTCTTAAAAGTGGGATTCATAATTCTATGTTTGGCTACTGCATTAGCATCGTCAACTGTGATGGCGGTGCACTTATGATTGATGTCTCTAGCTTCTTTGGCGAGGTTATATATATATATATATATATATATATATATATATATATATATATCTGCACATTCATTACCCTCAATGTTGACATGTGCGGGTATCCATTGCAGGATACAGGATTTTTTTTTGCTGTGCAGCTGTTCTAGAAGGGTGATAATATCACAGGAGATGTTGGTTTCTCCCGTTTCTTATGGCTTCTATAGCTGATTTAGAATCTGAGAAGATTACTAATCCTTCTGTAGAATCACTAACATGTGGGTCTTGTTGGTATAATATAAGAGCCTCTCTAATCGCCATGAGTTCACTTCTGAAGTTTGAGGCGATTATACTTGTGTTAATTTTGTGTTTGTAGCTATTACCATCTGGGAGGAGGAGGAGGATTCCGGCACCTCCATTGCTGAGGGATCTGTCTGAGGAACCATCGGTGCAAGTGATTGCAAAGTTATCTTGAGAGAGTATTTCTATCGTTTCAAGTCATTTTTATCTGAGAGTTACAGGGTCTTCTTTTTTAGAACACGGCTGGAACAATTCCAATTCGAAACAGATGTTCTTTGGTGGTTTTTTTGGAATGAGGGGCTCCTGAAGGAACTCTAAGAAGGAATGTTTCAAATTGAGTTCATTCTGATTTTACTATCAAGTTGGAGAGCCGAAGATCTTTTGAGCCTTGTAGAATTTTTCCATTTATCAAAAACTCTTCTAGAGATATGGTCCAAACCATATGAGCGTATAAGATTTCGTTTAATCGAATTAATAATCCTTTAAAACATTCCTGAATCAATAATAATTAATTTTGTCTGATATTTGTTTTTCTCTGTTTGAAAATTTTATAGTTCGTTTTTTTTTTAATTTCATTTTTTGAAGCAATACACTTTTAATTTTTTTCTTATTTCAACTTCTTTTACAGTCATTTCTAAATCTCTAAAATTCTTCTTTTTTAAAATATTGGTATTCATCTTTTTCTATGTTGTTCTCCACAAACGAGTAACTTACATTCTCCCTTTATTTTCATCTCATTTAAATGCTAGACTATTTAAGCGTTTTAAAACTTTCGTCATTAAAAAGCAATTCTTTAGAATGAGTTTTCTGACAATTTATTACAGCTAGGCTGCCATCTTGGATTCTATATTACTCTACTGCAAGCAATTTTTGGCGTGTAGTACTCCAATATCAAATTAGTTCCTGAACATTAAATAACTTTATTGTTGAGCAATATGTACTTGATTCACATTGTGGCTTTCCGAGAAGATGCAGAAATAAATTTATTTCAAACGCGTTCTGCTGAAAGTGAAACATTTTCTTCTCTACAAAATGTTCTTTAATTATTTCAAACCATATCCATAAAGAGTTTTTTTTATAAATTACAACAATCAAATTATCCATTTCAACCAAGCTGCATTTGAAAATTTTCAGTTATTTATTTCAGGAGATTTTATTCCTTGTATATACATGTTAATATTTTCCAAATTTTTGTTTTGTTTTGTTTCAATGAACTAAAATGAAAAAAAAAATACTTTTCTGTTATTGAAAAATATTAGGTATCATATTTAAATGCAATTTCTACTGTATATTTATATTATATACAAATAAATACAATTTGTTATTAAGTCAGAAGAAATGTTAATGAACATTTCAAAGAAAGTGTATGAATAGTGATGATTCAGCTTTGTAAGTAAAAATTAGAACACACACAATCATTTTTTTTCAAATAATTAACTGTGGCGCCCCTGATTGAAGTGCGCAATTATTTGAGTCACGGAAAATCGAGCGATGACGGGTATATTCGTCAATCATAAGCGCCATATTTAAAATATTGGAAGAAAAAGATGAGTTTATTTTATAAAATTGCCAATTTTTTATTACAAATACTTATTTATTTGGTTAACATAAACATATATTACATTTATAAACATATATTGGAGTTTTTATGGATATCTATGAATTTTAGTGACCGTCAAAATTCCAGGACAGAGAGACTTTAACATGCACTGATTTAGATCCTTTACTGACAGAATACTTTCTACCTGTCTTGATTGTATGAAGGTTCTGGACTAGGTGCTGTATTTTGATCAAAGTGCTCTTACCGGAAGGCATCCTTGCCTCCCACCCCAATAAAATAACTATTCTTTAGATAGCATAGAGCAGGGGTGGCTAACCATTTTGGATCCACGAGCCACTTTTTCTAAAGAAGTGTTTAATAAGGTATAGACGTACCGTCACAAATAACTTTGACTAGTGATTATTGGGAAAATAACAAAAGTAAATACCAACAAAAAACTCAAAACTCTTTATTTACTACGAAAAAACACCTTTTGCACTGTATAGTGGTAAATGCTTTAGTTATACATGTAATTCAAATTAAAGTAACAGTGTGACTTCCGTTGTTGCAGATTCGATGACAAATACGTTAGGATTGTAAGATGTTACTTTTAGTAGAATGCATGCCGAGTTGGAGTCTTCTGCCAAATGATTTCTACGTAATTAATTATTTTTGCTGTCGTTCACTTTTTTTGACAAGAGGATTTGTGATTTGCCTCAAAATATTGTTTTACAGATGTAGTTCTATATACCACTGTTCCAGAACATAAAACACACACATATTTGTCGCCTTTACCAATCATGCCATATTTCTAGATCCCCCAAGTTTGAAACTTCTTTTACACTTACAATCTTGCACTTTTTGTTCTTTTGATGAATTATCCATGTTAAATAACAGTTGAAAATCGTAAATATAACACAAATAAACTTTAAAATACAGTTGCGTCGACGAAATTGAGTATGCTATGCGTAGACAAATTTTGCATCGTAAGCAATTATAGTACAAAACATAACTAAGGCAATAATAATTATTGCCGCTCGTTTGTTACTGTCTCTTAATTATTAAGAGACAATTACAAACGAGCGTGCTCCCCGCCGCCCCGCGACTGATCATAATATTTCATAGTGAATTTTGTTATTCTGAAATAAAATACACACGATTTTCATCGCTGGCGTGCCCAAAATATTGTGTCGCGTGCCATTGATGGCACGCGTGCAACTGGTTCGCCATCCCTGGCATAGAGAATTGGGTCGTTACTTTAATTTTAGTATATGATTCTAACATCAAGCAGTTGACCTTTAACCCTTTATCTACCGACGGTACTTATAAGTACCACTCACTTTAAAATTACGTAGAATAAACAATTTTACGAATATTCTGGCAAAATTTAACAGGAATATTCTTTGAAATCCGCTCTCCTAAGATATATGACAGCCCGGGTTCTATGATGAGTATTTTAGCGGAGAAGGTGAATAGTTTTATAGCAGAAATTGCGTTTTCAGTGGATTGCAATGATAATTATTTTTGTCCCGAAAAAATAGTTAATGTCAAAATTTAAGTGTCTTATTTTTTATGTTAATGAGAACCTTAGAAAACGATTTGACTCTCTATTTTAAGTGAACAGTGTATATAATTAATTTTACAGTAGAATATATTTAATTAATTAGCTCTTGCATATAAAATTTCCCAAAGTTGAGTATTTTGTTTATGTTTATCCCTTAATTTGTTCAATTTAGTAATTAAAAAAATATTGCATGAAAAAAAACTGCAGTAAATCATAATGTGGTAGATATAGGGTTAAACTACTCGATAACCGATAGCTAGGTATCTTCGGGCAAAAGGTGTGAATTCCCTTATCACACGGTTGGCGTTACGCATTAGTTCAATGGCTGTCCATACAAGACGGAACCGTATTATTAATCAACTTTCCAAATTTTGCAACTTAATGTAGCATCTAAGAAACATTATCATTGTATATAAAAATGTGCACTTATAAGCTGTTTCAGCCGGGGCATATGGAGACGCATGAGTGTTTATCTTAAATTTTTCATATTTTTTATTGATTTGTCTTACTCCGGCCTCACCTAAAATATTCTAAACATCTTGACATTTGAGAACATGCTTTGTTTTTCTCCAAAATTGCGATTTAAATAGTCATTTTACGCATGACGTGTATACTCCTCATGACACAAAATTAAGTTACTTCTCCATGACGAGTGTACTCGTCAATCACAGTTAAGCTATGTGAATTTTCGGAATCCAGTGAAACAAAAATATACTAGCCTAATGTTACCCAACCTATCTGAAAGAAATCATGCTTTGTTTTCCTTCAAATATGCCATTTAAATAGACAATTTACGCATGATGTGTATACTCGTCAAGGCAAAAAATTCTGCAACTTCTCCATGACGAGTGTACTCGTCAATCACAGTTAAGCTATGTGAGTTTTTGGAATCAAGTGATACAAAAATATACTAACCCAATGTAACCCAACCTATCTGGAATGATTGGAGAGAAATTAAAAGATAAACAATCAAAGAGAAATAACACTGATTTTTTTCAATAGTTGTAAAAAATCTCGTGGAAATTGACTATCTGAAATAGAAATGAAGCTTTTTTCTGTCACACTCTATCTGCAACGAAAAAAAGCAAAGTCCAAATGAGAAAAAATAATAAAATTCTCATTCGATCTGAAACTACTATTCACAATATTGTTTGATTAAAATTAAGTTATCAGCTCATAATAATAGGTTACTATTCAATTGGGCAATGTAAAAGCTCTGACTCGTAAGATAGTACATCAAAACATAAAAGAAGTGTCTTATGGAACTATGTGGCAAAATTTGAAGTCACCTATTTGTGGTAAAAGTAAAATCATGACCGCTGAATAATCACAAAGAGCAAAAATTGTCAAGAATAATATGATTTGGAATTTTATATCGAAAAAATGTTATTTTTTATGAGAAAAACTTGAATCAGATATTTTAGGCAACAATAAGCATGACTGTGGAATGACTGAAAGTAAGATTCGTGAGTTCAGTGAAATAAGATGGGATGCACATTCAATATGGTGTGGGACACTTGTGGCGGGAATAGAGACTTAACGCTATGAAATAATACACTGCTGGACAATTACTAAGGACGGATCACAAATTGCTATGTAGCCTAACATTAAGCGAGACATGAGGCCTAGTAGGATAAAATATAGTTGCCACACTGTTCAGACATTAGAATAAAGAATATTTATTGTTCTGGAAAGTACAAAAGCTGTGAAACATCGGGAAAAAATGTTCATTTGATCTGCGTACGGAGAAATGAAACAATGCATCTAAAAGTCAGCAGGCGCCTTAAAGAAAGGTATCAGTACGGATTATGTCCACCATGGAGTGTGATGCAACATTCCACACGTCGTAGCATACTTTGCAGAACATTATCCAGCAGCTGTAGAGGCAATTTATCCCATTCCTCTGTGAGTGCACGGATGAGGGTGTTCTTGTTTGTCGGAGGATAGTTTCGAATAGAAACTTGCCTCCCCAAAGCATCCCACATATTTTCAATGGGGTTTAGATCTGGAGAACGCGCTGTCCATACGAGACGTTGATTACCCTCACTATCTAGGCAATCCTGAACAGCGAGTGTTCGATTACATGTTGCGTTGCCGTCCATAAAAACAAATTTATCACCAACAGCACCACGGAAAAGACGAACATGAGGAAGTAGAACTTCATCAATGTATCGTTGGCCCGTCATAGTCCCATTCGCAACCACATGTAGGCGCGTGCGGCCATTGATCATGATGCCGGCCTACACCATGATACTGCATGTCGGATATCGGTCCTTTTCCAGGATATTTTCTGGTCGATAAGCAGTACCACTCTCGCGCCAGATCAGTTGGCGTCTACAATCCGATGACAGACTGAACCTACTCGCATCTGAGAAGAGTACGCATGCCCAGTCCTGTTCAGTCCAATTGTGATGCTCACGACACCATTGCAAACGGGCAGTACGGTGCTGTGTGGTCAATGGGACACACACAACAGGTCTGCGTGCGTATAGTCCTTCTCCCCTCAAACGTCTGGCAACAGTTTTTCGGGAGATCTGCTTTCCTGAGGCAGCAAGAAACTGATTTGCCACCTGCTGAGCTGTGGTGCGCCTGTTCCTTTTTGCTGATAGGACGATATATCTGTCTTCTGCAGGCGTCGTACTTCTAACACGACCTCCCCCGTGCCGTCTACTACACATTCTAGTAGTTTTATATGACTTCCACAGCCGTGAAACAACGCTGTGAGTGATGTCGAAGTCCCTGGCAACATCTGTTATTTTTCGCCCTTCTTCGATCTTTCCAATAATTCGGCCACGCATAAAATCATCTATATGATGTCGGGAAGACATACCAAATATTTTATGTTTGTCTATTAAGACTTTCCTGTAAAACTTTGACTTGAAACAACAACTGTCCACACGCGTCAAAACCTTTACAGCTCTTATGAACGCTATCCCATGATGAACAGACGTTAAAAAAAATTTGCATATTCATACTTCTCTTCTTACTAATATCCCGCACTTATTCTAATTTTCCACATTTTGCTTCCTTTCATTTTGTGGTTGCTATGGATGATAGTGTTATCCGTCCTTAGCAATTGTCCAGCAGTATATTATTTAATTTATTAATCAGATTTTATACGGATTACTAATGTAGCAAATTTTACATGATATATGTTTTCATCACGTTTTAAAGAAACTAAATGTTTTTCATAACTTCAAAAGAAAAAACTTTTAAAGTTAAACGTTAATATTGCTTTCTGTTGTATGTTGTATTTATTTTATGATAAGATTGTAATATTCGCTAGCTACACCATTCCTTGTATTGTAAGGGCGTTTCTATCGAAACCTGACGAAATAGTGGCACTACAGCCAAGTTGGTATTATTTTTGCAGATTAGTGACCTGTTTTGGCGTCTTGGCTATAATATGGATGCTACTGGAAATGTTTGAAGAAGTCTATTAACTTCAAGATCTATGATTTCAGCTGATTATTCAAGAAATATCCGAGTAAACTATAAAAAGAAGTAATTCTTTGAAACTGAGTTAGATTTACTTCGGCTGTCAGAGTTACAACGATCTAAAGATTGCGTGTGGATAAATTATATATATACAGGTGTTTGTATTGTAATGGCCTCCCACCCGGGGAAGCTATCTCTTCATCTAATCGACTTAAATTTGTAGTAGGTAAAGATTGATGACCCAAACTAGTCACATGAGAAATCCAATATATTATTACTAAATCTAATAATCTAAGACAAGCCAAATATAGAGAGAAAATCTAGAGTGATATAATGATAGCTCAAAACCTTATGTAAATAGACGCATGAAATCCTAATCGCTTAACTTTACTCAAAGTTATCTTAAGAATCCTAACTTCCTTAATTTATTTTAATAGCTAAAGCCCGTCCTATAATCCCACGTCTAAATTCTGATCCTTATCCTAACAGCACTGCTTTCAGCAGCTCTCAGCTTCTTTTCCTTCTCTCTCGATTACTACACTTCCACTATATATATATACTAGCTAATCTGCATATCAAGGTTTCTTCTTGAGAGGGATGGCTGTAAATAACTCAATTGCTGGCCCCAAAGATTTCCCAAGAGGATTAATAGAAAATCACGGAAAGCCCCGTCACAGTATTTTCAGACGTGGGCGCTGTAGAAAGTGTGAAGACCTTTTGGGATTTATTTTACGAATTGTGCTGCTATATCCTGTACTTAATGGATTGTTTATCTGCAATAAATTTCATCTCTCTTATGGAACTGTTTTGCTTGTTGAGACTGATTGCATAAAATCCACGCGAACCCCGAACTACGTAACAATACTAATTCTAATTTACCAAGTAGGAAAGATCGGTCAAGATGAAGAGCGAGGCAAGATAATGAATGTCTTAATTTTTCCGTTTTCCACAAAGTGAACCAGATAGTACCAGCCTGTAGTGTCCGGATCAACCGGACACTACATGCTCTCCTATTGGACGTTCTTTAAACTATAGTATAGAGAAGCTGAAATCGCTATTTTTGTATTAGTTGTGAAGCTTTGATTATTTACCACTGCCACAATATAACTTTTATGCATGTGTAAATAAGCTCTGCTACAGATACGAGCAAGATATATCAATTCTCTTTAATATTTATGAGTAACTTAGTTTAAATACTTCCTATATCACCATGAATAAATGTCAATTCATTGCCTTTCTTCATGGCAATGGAAAGGAATATTTTTAAGTAGACTGTCCGGGGCAAGATGATGAGCTCGTTTCTTAATTTATTATACTATCAACGTTGTCAATTTTATTAAATCCTGTAAACGCTTGTTTGTCCGCTCGACCGTGCGCTTCTATCTCCTCTGGTGCTAAGGGGTGTATTGGATCGAGGAATGTATCGTTTGAAAGGGGGCAACGAGTAAAAGACATTTTTGCCAACCGCTAAGCCCCCACACACACTAGCCCACAAAAGATAAACCCTATCAGGGTCAAAAAATTAAATACCCTAATATCTTCGATTCTAACAGTGCGATTACTTCACGATCTGTACCATTCGATTAGGTTTCGCCTAGGAAATACTTTGCAAATTTGCAAAGTTGTGATTTTTGAAATATAGAATATCAGTGGTAATCCTCAGACCATTTTCGTAGAAAACCAACATGCTGATTCCGATGCCCCAAAGAAGTCTGTTAGTGTTTTTTTTATTTCAAACTGTTGCCTAAAGCAACACAATACGAGAGAAAAAAGAAAAGGCAAAAAAGTGAGCTCAAGCATTCTTACAAACACATCAATCAAAGAAATGTTAAAACAAAAGGAAAATCAGAAGTAAGAACAGGAAACTTTGAGAAAACAGAGAAGAAAAGCTCATGAATCTAAAGAGGGAGTAAAAAAAACTCAAGCTAAGTTCCTGTAAGCCTAAATCTATAAAATCCAGACCAAACAGTCCAGTTGCATAGCTTCAAAGAATTCTGTTATAAGATGACCAGCTTGTGAAGAGGAATATTGTGACCCTTCAACAGAAGCATAGATCCAGTGCTGTAAATGCCAAGAGTGGTGGTAAGAGGGAGGTTTCAATTATGTTAATGGCACTTTTATTTGTGACTATTGCAGCCTTAAAAATAAATATGTTCAACCTTATTCAGGGTTGTCATCTTGCCTCAGTACACTGGGGCAAGATGACAATTCGGTAAGGTTATGAAAAAACCAAATTGCCCTTATTTTTTTTGTTTGTAAAATTAAATGGTAATATATTTAATACTCTACAAAGGCCTACTCTAATACTGCTAGTAAAATTAATTTTTATCCTTAAAAATAAATTAATAAACAACAAAAATTGTTAATATATTCATCTTGCCCCGGTCTCCCCTACTTGTACTATTTTCTTCATTTTTTATTTTTTGCTTCTAATAATATTACTATCAGAAATCCAAATTTTAAAGGTACTTTTTATTTCTTTAGCTAGTTAATAGTTTAAACTAGCTTCCACATTAACTATTTCATCTGAGCTAGTTAAATTGATCATTAGTATTAAAAAGAACATACACTTAGGCCTGTTATTGAAAACTGATATCTTGAATTTCAAATTCTAAACATCGACATCATTTGCTTGGTTTATTTCTCAGTTAATTATAATTTTCTTTTGTTATACACAGAAAATGAAAAATATTTGTAATTTAAAAAGAATTGTCTTTTCAAGAAATATTAAAACATAATTTTCTTCCTTTAATTGAGGCAAAGGCATCAATAGCAAACTCACTATAATTGAAAAGATGCAATAGACCCAAAACTTTTCAAATAATTTATTTTCTCTCTTCGTTTTACTTAAGGACCACTTAATTAAAATTTTGATTTTGCATCTTTCGATTCAAATGAGACCCATGTTAATAAATACAATTAAATTTAGAAAAGGGCTTTTGTACATGAATATGAAAGTAGATTTTTGAATATTTTGAAATTCCAATTAGGTATGCAAGAAATCCTGAAAAAATAGTTTTAAGAATTGAATATCAGAAGTATGTTTGCGTATTTGATTAACTTTTTCTGATTTTTCACTTCTCTTTTTTTATCAACATATATGTTTCATTAAAAAAAAGGATCACGTTTTCTCTTCACAGTTAAACAGAATTTTGTACTTATGTTGCTCTTGAATAAAAATAAATACCAAATATGTCATATTTTAAAAAAGAGGAGTATAATATAAAAAATTATAACAAATGGTAATTCTTTATCTCTCTCGTGCTTTATATTAATGCTCGCGCGCGCGTGCTTTTATTTATAAAATTAACTGTAATTTTAACTATGGAAAGTTCTGGAACTTTCGATGGCAATAGATAAGGAGATGAAATATTGAGTTTGAAAGAATAAAGTCTTGAGTTGTATGTGGCAAGAGTTGCTGACATTTTTTTTTTATTTTCGTGTTAAAACTGGCGCCCAGCGTGGGACCAAAGAACTACGATCCCGTAGACACTGTGACGAAACGCCGCAAAAAATGAAAATATAACCGGCTCTGTAAACCTTACTGTCCCGGAAAAAAATTATTGGTATTGCAACGCAATCCTTCTAAAGCAAGAGAAAATCCCTGGAAATCGAGAGAGAAAGTGAATCATCCTGACTTCAATTGTCTGAAGAAAAGGAAAAAAGAACATCTATTTCCTGTTAAAAGTTTTTGCAATAGTGTTTTGTGCATTTTTCACATACAAGTGATAGCAATCCTGCTACAGTGTGTTAGTGCTAGGGATAATTTTATTATTTTATTTCATTGATTTTTGGTATTCTTAGGCAACAATAATTCTTAATTTTGCTGTATATTAATTTATTTCTTGTGAGATAACGTTTCCTGATTAATATTTTGTGAATTGCACATTAATAATTACTATTTTGTTTGATATTTTACTGATTTCCTATTGAATTTAGGTAGCATTACATGTCTGATTATTTTAGTTTTGTTTAGTATTTTCATTGCATTGAATTTTTGTATCATTACAACTGATGATTCCTAAATTTTCTTTATATTATTTTATTATTTGAATTAATGTTCCTTGTTGGTATTTTGAATATGTTATTAATTTATTTACCTATTTTAATTGTATTTTGAAGTGCATAATAATTTATAAGGTTTTAAAGTTAGCCATACTTTAAAGTGTATTCCCATATCTGTAAGAGCTTTGGTGGACAATAAGGCATGGACCTTAGTTATTTATTTTATTTATTTATTTTAGTTATTTATTTATTTTATTTGCAACTCTTAAATTTCTCAGTCATGTCATTTCTGGGAAAAGGGAAAAACACTGATCTCATTAAGCTTGCTATTGAGTTAGGTGAATATGAGTCGAATAGGGAAGAGCTAAAAATAATTGAATTAAGGACAAAAATTTTAACAAATGATGCTTATAAGGAAGACCCTGAGTTTGTGAAATGTATCTTTGAGGGAATCGTATCAAATAGGATAGACGAGGAAAACAAACAAAAAGAGCAAACACTGCGTGAATTTGAGCTGCAGAAAATACGACTGCAAAATGAGACTCAAAGAGTCGTAGGTCCACAAACCCTACCCTAAACAAAAATTGGATTAAAAAAGTTGCTACCTACATTCAATCCTGAAGTTGATAACATGGACCTGTTCCTCACTTTATTCGAACGGCAAACGAATCTATTAGATCTTGGTGAAAATCTGTGGGTACCCTATCTCATTGGTGTCCTACCTAGTAATGCGACGCCGGATTAACTTAAGTTAAATTGATTAATTTATTTCATTAGATCCATTTTAAATAAAACCCGGTTCTAAATTTCAGTTGGCGTCACACTATAGCTTAAGTTTAAACATTAGATCTTTTAAAGACAAATAAAACAGGACACTAAATTAAAAGGCCGTTCTTTAAATTAACACTTAATTTATTTACAATAAGATTGAAATTACGTTAAATACTAAAGATATACATGATTACTTAACTGAATAATTTCGGAGAGAGGAGTCATGACGGTGGTGCCCGGAGAGTCCCCTACTGCGGTATTTGAAGGGACGTGTCAGACCAAGTCGGTGTGTGAAGGAGCCCCGACAGTCAAAAAAGTGCCACAAATTCGGGTTGCATTAGCTTTTATTCCAAGGCGGTTTGCTCCTGTATTCTGGATCGGATTCTTTACAGTCATTCAATCAGTTTTTCTGATTGGTCTAGAGTCAGCGGAAGGATATCCTCTCGCGGTCAGTGTCATCTCCCAAGCGCGGGAAATTCCCAAAAAACACCCCATACCATGATGTATTTATGGGTACATTGCCTTCTTCCAGGCGTGGGAACGCGTCACCCTTTTTGGTGGGGTGAGAGGCGCTCCCAGAAATTTCTTTTCTTGTAAACAACAACAGGGCAGATATAAAAATTACAGTTGCAATCCCTAGGGACCGGCGACCCCCCATCACTAGTGATGTAACCTCCCTCATTGCCCGTGAGCCTGAGGAGAAATGCAGGGATTACCCCCACATTCGACGAATGCTTCTGCAACGGTTCAAATTAACCGCAGAAAAATTCCGGGAGCTGTTTTCACGTCACAGAAAAAGCCCAAATGGGACGTGGAAGGATTATTATTTTAAAATTCGAGCATATTTTGAAGGTTGGCTCAATGAGTTAAAAAATGATTCATTTGAAGGATTGAAGAATTTGATGATTGCCGATCAAATGAAAATGAGATGCTCTCCAGAGTGTAAGGAACATTACCTGGATATCTGGGAAGAACTTATCTCCCCAGAAATGTTAGCAGATAAGCTGGGAGCTTTTGACAACATCCGACGTTCCCTACCCAGTGGACGTAGGAGACACGTGAAGGCAAGTGAAATTGTAAATGATGGAAGACAGGTATCATTCAGGAAATCTGAACGCCCTCCCAAAAGAGAATATTCCCATCAGGTACTAGATGAGAGATCCCCTCTCAGAGGGATGCTATGGCCGTGGGAAACAAGGAGTGATAAAATCTAGGTGCTCCACCTGCAACCTCAGCGCCTCACAAAGAACAGACGTAGCAACCAATCACATCAATGCTTACACAGCTCAGACCAGAAGCCCTCGATTGACCCTAATTGACATAACTTTCTGTGGAATAAAGGGACGAGTATGTGTAGACACAGGATCTTTACATTCAATTAATGGGGAAAGGATGTTCCAGATATTTAAGGATAAGGGACTCCTTTTCCAGGAAGCCACATTAGCAATGAGCTTAGCAGATGGTCAACCAACCACAGGTGAGGCCCTCACAACCCAAGTAATGGTAGAATATGAGGGGAGATCAGTCTTGACCAAATTCATAATTCTCCCAAAGGCAAAGGGAAATAGAACACTTTTAGGAACAGATTACCTTAGTTCTGCTGGTTTGGTTCTAGATGTGAAGAATACTTGTTGGTACTTCTGGGACAAACCTAGACACAAGTATACATTTGGTGAAGAATTGGACCCCTCGTCCATAGTTAAGAAGATGTCCAGCAAAACCTTCCAATTAAAAGAAGGGGAAGGTGAAAGTTTGACCTCTGCACAGAAGGAAAAACTTAATCTCCTGTTGGAATCCTTCCAAAATGTCTTCGAACCAGGGGGAGAAGCAACAAATATCTTGGAGCACCACATTAACACGGGAACTAATCCTCCTAACTCTGTACCCCCATACAGAATGTCTCCTTTAAGGAACTGTCCTGACTGCATTAAATACAAAGCTTCAAATCAGAAGCCTTCCGGGCTATTACAGACACCTGTGCCAGCCCAACGTTTTGAAACCTTGTCCATTGATCTCTTAGGGCCCTTACCTGAGAGTAAAGATGGTAAAAGATGCATCCTAATCATTGAGGATTGTACCACCAAGTGGGTCGAACTGTTTGCACTACCCAATGCCACAGCTAAAGAATGTGCCATTACCTTGATTGATGAGGTTCTACTGAGGTATGGTATTCCTCGCCGCCTTATCAGTGACAATGGAACCCAGTTTGTGTCAGCAGTGATGCAACAAATATGCTACCTATTAAACATCCATCAATCGCTGATCCCTGTATACCATCCACAAGATAACTCAGTTAAACGCGAAAGAATAGGGATCTGAAACCACGGCTGGCAATTCTCGTCCAAGACAAGCATGACTGTTGGTCAGAGAAGCTACCCTTCCTCCGCTTTGGTCTCAACACAGCCAAATGCGAAACGACAGGACAGACGGCAGCCTTTCTTAATTTTGTTAGAGAGTTACGCACTCCAAATGAAGTTGTTAATGATATCCGAGTCGTCATCCAGAATAATAATTTTGTGCCAGAGAGAAAAATCTAGTCTCAAGTCTAAGTTTTCCACTCAGATTAGAGAGGTGGTTGAAGGGCAACAGGATAGTAGGAAGTTTTACGCTGATAAAAAGAGAAAAGCTGCTCCAACATATCAACCTGGAGAACATGTCTTTGTAGCATCACATCCGCTGAGCAACGCTGCGCAAGGAAGAAGTGCAAAACTAATGCCACGCAGAGACGGTCCCTACGTGATTTTAACACAAATATCACCATCATGTTACGAGATTGCTAGTCTTGATAATCCGGGGGAACCTCTTGGTGTTTACCACACCTCTGCTTTAATTCCTTGTAATAATGACAAAGTAAAACCCCTTATTCCTCTTCGTAAATGTGGTCGTCCATCAAAGGTCCCACAGACTCCTGGTTCCTTGTCGGGACGCCGTCGAAACCAGAGGGGGAGGATGTAAAAAATGGTAATTATTTATCTCTCTCGTGTTTTATATTAATACTTTATATTAATGCTCGCGTGCGCGCGTGTTTTTATTTATAAAATTAACTGTAATTTTAATTATGGAAAGTTCTGGAACTTTCGATGGCAATAAATAAGGAGATGGAATATTTTGTTTGAAAGAATAAATTCTTCAGTCGTATGTGGCAAGAGTTGCTGACATTTTTTTTTTTTTTTATTTTCGTGTTAAAAAATAAGAAAAGAAAACATACAATTTCAATGCAGAATAGCCACACCTAAGCCACTAGAGGAAGGGGGGAGGGAGCATAAATTTTAAAAACTTTAGAAATAGCCCGTACCCAGGTAAAGTCATTCCACCTCTCTCTAGGGATTGCAATACCGATATACCGGGACACCGAATATCGGTATTTTGAGCTTTTTGTACAATTTTTTAATGCCGGTATTCACAAGTTTAAATACCAGTTTTTCGGTATTTACCAGAAGGAGAACATATGTTAAAAGTAGATTCTAAAAGACGTTGGAACAGTTTAATCCTAATGATAGAACGATTTTTGAAACTGAAAAATCCAAATTAAAAAGCAATGATCGACTTAAACCTGCAAATTTATTTTTCTGATAGTGAATTCGACATAATATCCAGAACTGTATCAGCTGTAATTGCAATTAAATTGGCCGTTGAGGCATTATGTCGGAGAGATTCTAATTTATTAACATCTAATGCAACAATAAATTTCATGTTGTAGTCACTGAAATAACAGCACGCCCCACTGTCTAAAGAATTATATAATACATTGAAAACGCACAAAAGAATGGCATACCGAAATAGAAAATATCTTATGGTATTTACATATTTATAATGATTTTGAAATTGAAAATGAAGCAAAAAGAAAGATATTAACCAATTCAAAAATTTTTAGTAGTTTTTCTTAAAAAGTTTTTACCCACAAACCTATTTACATTCCAAAGAATTCGGTACAGTTACCGAGAGAGAAGATAATAACTCTAATGTCGATAGTAAAAATGAATTGTCTCTTGAACAAAAATTAGAATAAATAGAATACTACAGAAGCCACAGATATATCCAAAACCATCTGACGAGAAATCGATTTATTTTAAGATGAGGGATTTAGAGTTAAATACTAGGAAAAATTTTTATCGCACATTGCGAACAGTACCATCAACTAGCGCAGAAGAGCGTTTTCGACAGCTGGTAATTTTTGCACAAAATTATGTTCCAGGCTTAATGTCAGTATAATTGATGTATTATGTTTTTTTTGAGAACACACTTCAAAAATTTGTAATAGTACCACAGAATGAATAGTGTTATTTACCCTTTTTTATTCTTTACATACTGTTATAATTTATAAGTTACAGATCATTTTTTGCTACATTTACACTTTCTAATAAAACTGAAAAATATAAAACAAAGAAACACATGTGTTTATTTCGTTTTTCTAAAACTTCTACTAATGGTATTAAAACCTGTATCCCGGTATTAAGATCTAAAAAATACTAAATACCGGTATTGAACTTTTGATCCGATACTGCATTCCTTAATCCCATCCCTACTCGGCACGGTAGGTTTCTGCGGCAGCAAAAGTCGGCGACCCCGACCACGAGTCAATATTCAGAATGATAATTTCCAAATTAAAGAACAAATGTTCCTTGCAATTTCTATTCGAGTAAAATACAAAAATAACATAAATATTTTGCAATATGAAGGACATTGCTTGATTTATTTATGAGTTTAAGGAGTAAGCCGCAATTTTTATTACTTTCTGTACACGAAGTACATGTTAGAATTTTTTACATATTTGAAATGTTATAATTATGATGCAGAAAATTAATTAATAAATTATAGCAATTAATATAATTGCGTTGAATGAAAATTTAATATACACGAAAATGAAGTCGAAGTACAAGATTTGTTTAACACAGCCAAAGTTTCAGGAAATATTTTCGTAAGACATGTAGAGAGACGATAATAACAAAACAAACAGATATTGAAATAAATTAAAGAAAAGAAAACTCGCGAAAGATAACTGAAAAGAAGGAAGTATTCAATTCCATTTGCAGCAAAAGAGAAAAAAATGTTAAAAAAGGGCGAATTTTAATAAAATGCAAAAGACGAACTTCGTTTTGTACAAAGCAAAATAACTTTCTTTTCCTATTTAGCATATAATTACACAGGAGGAAACAAAGCAGTCTTTAGAAAAATGACAAATACAAAAGGACATCCGAAACATTAAAAAATAAAAGGGAAAGTTCAAACATCTCTATATAAATGAGAAAAATAAGTTGATTACAAATTGAATCCGGTTTTTATGAAATAAACGAAAAACAAAATTTCTCTTTTCCTCGAACTGGAAAAATATGTTATTGAAACTTTGCTAATAAAATAGAAGCTACTTCTTTTCACTTAGTCGATGAAAAAAAATACATTTTTTCTAATAAATAAAAAATGAACATAATTGTGATGCATGTTAAAAAAGACAAGTATCGAATAATTTAATTAATTAAATTCGGTAACAGAACTTCCATTCATGAAGATGAATTTCATTAATTTACATAAATGGTTGAATTGTTACAATTTACTCGAAAAAATGAATTAAATCAAAACTAATTAAGAAATAAATGGTAAAATTATTTGCTTGGATATTTTATACGGGGCAAGGAAAGTACAATACTTTGAATCTAAATTCAAATGATATTACTATTTATTTTTGGTAAAAATTAATGTACAGTGAAATTTACTCAACAAGAAAATGAAGGGAATGAAATATTACTTCGTTTTATAGAATTTTGCAAATACATTGCTCTTATATCAACAAAATCAAGTTTATTATTTACATAGATATGTATATATACATATATTTAATAAAAATCAATGAAACAAAAACATTCACAGAACTTTAAGAAATTAAATACAAAACTTTCAAATTATTTGAAAAATAAGACATTTATTGAATTTTTGAAAAATAATCTGATATTTTTCTTTACACTGTTTTTAGCATCAAATTGTCAACAAGTTGTTCGATATCATTATTTTGTTACTCATTTCACCATTGGAATATGCGTCTATATAACTGCACATACTTTTCATGATGTTCCTCATTTCGGACGATGAGGGGACAGTAGCTGCATTACTAATTTCATTTTAACCGTCGGAATCTGCATCAATAATATTTTTTGAGCTTTGAACAAATTACAAAATGTCTTTGTCTCTTCTTTTATTGATTGTGCAAACATTATCATCATTGACTGCAATGAATTCATCCGATAATACAATAGGACAGGGCAATTTGAATGTTGTTTTCCGTATTTTGTTCATTTTTAGAAGGGAAATCTTTACGTGTTAAGCAATTTTCGTTTCGTGTTAACGGGACATTGTACGGTTTATGCAAACATTTTTAATTTAAGGATTTTTAAAATTTGTTTGGTTGCCTCCTATGGATACCATGTAAAATAGATTTTGTGCTCAAAGTTTCATAAAAAGCTAGCCATGTAATTTTTTAAGGAAAGAACTTAAAAATTTGTGAATTGATTTTAAAATGCTACTCCTCCTACAAAAATGTACGTACATGCATGAAATTTTATTTACAAGTACGTCAAACTATGTATAGTAATAGATGGTATGGGTTTTGCGTTGACGGGATTAGTATTCATACAATCTTTTTTTTATGAATGTTTATTGAAAATTCCTTAAAAAATTTATAAATTATGAGTTCAATTTTTTTTTAAAAAAAAAGTATTGCTTTCATTAAAAAATACATACCAACTTTTGTTACATGTACTATTAGCAATAGGTAAAAAAAACTTCAAAGCATTAGGCGCAATAGAAAAAAAAGCCTTAGCATTTTAAATGAAGACAACTAGTTATTTTATCTTTCCTAGATAAGTCAGTTTAAAAAGTTTTGATTTTCCATTGGGATGTAAATAAAAAATAAACGTAAAAGCTATCATAATTCTGCGTTTTTTAAGTTTAGAGCTTTCAAATTTTGCGAGGTTTTAGAAAAGTATATACAGAATAATTCAGGCTAAAAAAAATAAATTTGATTTATTGACCGATTTTGGTCAATTGAATTGTACTGTGACTCCTTAAGAAATTTTCGCTTCGTGTTAAGATAAAAAATGCATAAAAGAACACAGTAGTTTGTCGTGACCTTTGCATTACTTTTTTGTTCTCCGATGTTTCGTCTTAAGTGTTTTCGCGTTTAAACGTATCTCACTGTATTATTCATTTACTTTCAAAAATTTTCCTTAACTCGATTTCTTATTTTAAAATTTTAAGATTTCAAAATGACGATTTTTTTTTAAAAATTAGTTTTATGTTAAGAATTTAGAGTATTAATTGCTTGTTTGGTTGTTTATATGCGTCGAACTTCAAAGCAGCATTTGGTTATTAGCGATGCATCTCATGATTCTAAACTTCCGTCAAATAAGGAACATGATACCGGAACTGCTTTCATATTCTCCAAACTTCCACACCATACCAGCATAGAAATTTAGAATAATTACTGAAGTACAAGAAAAAAAAATAAAAAGCAGTTGCATATAAATATCATTTAAGTTATCCGACTACGTTCGGAACTGTGATATTGCAAAAACGCATAAATGGATAATTTTCATGATATTTAGTGCCTCTTAGATTGGAATATACGCGTAAAATTGTTTTAAGTACATTTTGACAAAAAAATTATTTAAATTAAATATTTTGGCAAAAAATTAACTTAGAGTAATCTTTCTCCAAATGTTCTCCTTTTGGGAAATATGCTTCTATTATAATAATATTTTGACTGTATATAGCTCAGACCTTTGTGCAGAGGCTCAACTAGAATTTTTGAAATATATTACTTAGAAGAGTGTTTATCCGTGTTTTACGACAACAGAGGGGAGCAATTTTAAGAAAAAAACGCCAATAATTATTTCAATGAGTGGTAACTCTGAAACCAATGTGAATTTTTCAAAAATTCCAGTTGTGCCTCTGTAGAGAGGTCTGAGGTATATATAGGCAAAATATTATTTTAATAGAACCATTTTTCACAAAAGGAGAACATTTGGAAAAAAGATTACTATAAGTTAATTTTCTACCAAAATATTATATTTAAATAATTTTTTTTTGTCAAAATGTCCTTAAAACAATTTTATGCATGTATTCTAATCTGAGTGATACTAAATATCACGAACGTTATCCATTTATGCGTTTTTTTAAAATCACGGTTCCGAACGTTATCTTAAACCTTAATAGCTTGTAATAAGTCTCATAACATTTTAATCATGCATTAATTGGTCTAATTGAAAGGAATATAATTATTTTTTGTTCCTTACACTGTAAAACTTATCTTATATAAACAAGAAGTATAATCTAAAAATCTAAGTTATCATAGTGTGCTGTAATTTCATTACCTTACTAGTGACAGTGAATACCCGCGGCCGCAGTAGCATAGTTGTCAATGTAACGGACTCGTGTGCTGGCGTGTCAAGAGTTCGAGCCTAGTACTGCTGAAGACCCGCCGTGTGGGGGGAGCGAAGTATGATAAATCTGTCGAGAGCCCAAACGTCCTTCCAATGGTGTGGTGTGGTAGTCTGGAGAGGGTATGCCGGCTTAGGTGTCCTCTTCGCTTAACCATGTTTCTAAATTACAAGTTTCGTCGCCAAACGTCCTCGAGTAGCTAATTGTTCACTCACTCGCCATTGAATACTGGAAGTGTAGAGGAGCTTATGTAAATTAAACCTGTCGAGCTCAAAGTCTACCCAATGAAGAGGTGGGGTTATTTTAGAGAGTGGGTTCAAGCGTAGGTATCGTCCTCGTCTATTGAATGAGGTTCAAATTTACGAAGTTCGTCACCAATAGCCCTTATGTTGATTTATGGTGCGACGCTAATATTATTTTCACCATCATTCACCTATTTAGATAGGGAATTTAATACACACGAAGAACTTGTGCGCCATTCAGAGCACTTTTTGAACCTTACTCTTTGAAACTTATTCGCTCAAGCCACATATAATCATGCTTTATCGTTAAGAATCAATTTGATCTGATCTAGTCATTCTTTGAACCTTGACGCTCTAACAGAAGCTTTTAAAAATTTCGATGGATTATTTTTTTACAAAAAAACTGAACATGATTTTTAAATTTGGAATTTAAACTAAAGCATTAACTCGGGTCTTGAAAAATGACAGTAACTGAAAATGAAATAAAAATATATATATATATCAAAGGGAGACTTAGGTAACACTTTCGGAATAATAATGAAAAAAATGGTATATTTGGATACCTTTATTTGAGATTCTTTTTAACTGCGTCGCATAATTTAAAAGAAAGGAAATATCTCATGCATCTGGTTCATGTCAAGGGTTAGTTTTTTCTTTTCTTGTTGGTGTTACCTAAACTCACATATATGAATTGAGACTGTTCCCATTACTTCCTAAATTTCCATTTTCTTCTTACAATTTAGGTACTCTAACTTGACCTAGAAAATGGAATTTCCTTGCTCATGAATCTACAATAAAAGAATAAAAGTAAATAAATAAAATATATATAATAAAAAAATAAACAATTATGAAAAATGAAACAAAAAGTACTTCCTTATAGTTCAATAAAAAGCGAACATACACCAGATTTTTCACAATAAACTTTTTTCATATCCGTAGCAGGATCATTAAAATAAAATTTTCGTCTCTAAGGGATACAAATTTGTTCATTTTCTCTGTACTGTATGTGAAATCATTTATACATTTAAATTATATTCATCTGTGATGCCCCGTGGATATTATTGTTTTAGAACAAAATAATGAAGACCGTGACAGGCACAGGAACAAATACTACTTAATAATCGTTATGTTCCACAACACAAGGGTACACAAAGCATACATAACGCACATTTCAGATCTTACCCATCACGCATTACATCTTCTGAAGAAAAAGGTAATTCCTCACTACACACATGTACTTTTTTTCACGAATTCGTTCTTGACAAAAAGAGTTTCCTCCACCTCCGAAAAAAAACTAGTACAGCCACCAGGCTGTAACTAATAGTAAAGGAAACGTAGTTTCTAAATATATATTGTTACATCTTCTCCCTACAAATCCAAGGATGTCACGGAGAGGTGAAGTCCTGGCAGACAATTTGACATTCTCTCCGGCAGTTCCAATGAGTGCTATAAGTTAATGGCTGTTTACGATGCCTACCTCTTCTGCCGAGGGATGCTGTATGATATTGGGTCTTTGTGTCATTCAGGAGAAAGTCATTAAAGCTGACTCATGGTAGACATCTTAAGGTTCAACAGTTTTGTCAATACCAGCTACCACAAAGGTAGTGGGAAATCTGTGGGATATAGCCCAATGTAAGCCCATCTTTCCTGGGCATCAGTTTGACACTTCTGTTTTGATTTGCTTTACTTAATGGATGAAGTTTTACCCATGCTAGATCATTCTTAAAACACCCACATCAAACAATAACAATTGAAAATAAGTAATTGATTGTTAAAATCCTTAATGATCATTTATTTATAATTTCCAAGAGGAGAAGCGACATTCTTATTGGATGAATAAATTATACAATAATGCCTTTAAATATTTAAAAAATGCTTACAATTAAACTTTTGTTGGGATTGGTCGACCACTACAGTTTTTTTCACCCTTATAAAAACACAAAATATAATAAGAAGAAAAATTGTACATAATAAATCAATTAGCAGTATGTAAACTCAAAGAACAAGATCTTTAAAATCCCAAAATGGAACTTTAAATCTTGAACGAAAGAAATGAGTTAAAATAATCAGGTTTGAAAATATTACTGAAATCAAAGTTAGGTAATAAAATGAGATTTTTCACTTTCTGTTTCAGGCCAGAAGCTATTTTTCCTTTCAATATTAAAATTTAAAGATATAATTCAACAACATATTATAATAATAATAAATAAGAATTTTATCACACATTTACTCAATATGTAAGATTTAAAATTCACCTCTACCTATTTATCAATATTGTTTTGCCACTCCTTCCGCTTGACATCAAATATGAAAATTCATTATTTAAACAATAAGCGTATTTTCAACAAAACATTGTAATAAGAATAACAAAGAAAACTGAATTACTTAAACAATACATATGCCAATATTTTAAAACAAATACATATACACTCATGGACAAACAAATTAACGCACCAAGAAGGAGTGGTCAAAAAACGACGTTGAAACGAAATTTTACATACGTAATGACTACTTAGATATAAATAAATGAGTAGAAAATCAAAGAAAATGATCATTTTTTTCAGAGAAAAAGGCAAAAGATCGGGGATTTAATACCCTGTTGAGCCCCCTCTAGCGCGAATGCACGATGTGATACGATTGAACATTGAGACATACAAGTTCTGTATGATGTCTTGAGACATTTCATTCCATATGTGCGGTAAACTTGCCTCTAGTTCGTTCAAATTCGTGGGATGCCCAACTCGCCATCCCAAATGATCTCACATACGCTCGATTGCAGACAAATTTGGGATCGGGAAGGCCAATGAATCTTAGTCACAGTGCAAAGGCAGTCTTGTGACACCCTTGCCATGTCAGGACAAACATTGTCTTGTTGGAAAATGACTCCTGGGAGCCATTTCATGAGTGGCAACACATGTGGTTGCAGGATCTCACGGACATACCGCTGGACTGTCATAGTGCCACTGATCAATACTAGGGGTTATCGTGGATTGTAGGCGATGTCCCACCATACCATCACAACAGCTGTGAAAGCGGTGTGTTGCTGTAAAGAAAAGGCAGGATTGATGCGTTCACCACGGGGTCTCCACACACCAACGTGATTGTCATCACTGCAGAGATTGAATCTGGATTCGCGCGCGTCGCTAAAGACGGCCTGGATCCATCCCGCTGCAGTCCAGTTTACTCGTGCGCGGCACCACTGCAAATGGAGGTGTCGATGGGTGGGCGTCAAGGGCAGAACACGTAATGGGGGCCGCGATCCCAAATGTCCTTCCAGGCGTTTTTGTATGGCTCCAGAAGACATAGGGACCCTAGTGAAGGCGCTACCTATGCCTGGATGGCGGCGATGTAGCAGATGGCTGTACGCGTGCATTTCTTACGATGTGGTGGTGTTCTAGAAGACTGGTCTGTCGAGGGTGTCCTGAGGCCGGTCTTGGTGTAAATGACATTTCTCGGATCCACTGGTCCGTACGCCTCCACACCACCCAATCAGAGAGGCTTAATTGACGAGCTACTCGCCTACTGACCACCCAGCTTCCATCATATCAATGATTCTACCCATCTCAAATTGCAGCAGCTGCTCATAATATCTTCAAAAACGGCGTAATGGCATGTCTACCTCAGCTCTCTTTTGTAAGCGATTCAGCACACTCGAAGAAGCTTTGTTTACGTGTTGTATACTCCACGGAGAACGACGTTAAACGCCCTTTACCGACTATACCTAATGTGCAATCACACTGCATTTCTAATGATTTGCATATCTCCCCGACATGCACCTTCATGCCAAGTTTCGTTACGATCCCGCAATCATTTCTTGGTGTGCTATTTTTTTGTCCATGAGTGTAAACATATTCACCAGTATTATTGAACGGAAAACACACAAATCTTACTCTATTTTACTGAAAACATCTTGGATGATATTTCTTAAATCAGAGTTGATATTTATTCATTCGACTCATTGCTTAATTAAAATTCTTCGATTATTATTGCTTAATTAATTATTCGATTCATTTCTCAACTTAAATTAAAATGCTTTTTAAGAGAGATATGACGGTCTTGAACTTTAAGTAAGATTGTTTTGACGAGCAATTGGTCTAGATTTTATTTTTATGAACGATAATGGCCTTATCCAAGACTTTCTTGAGGATTGAATGGCCAGCAAAATCTCTTGACGTAAATTCTATCCAGTATGTTCGGGATGATTTAGGAACAACCATTTCCCGTCGTCAATACACTACAATGACACGCCAGACATTAAAATCTGCACTTAGAGAAGAGTGGGTATTGTTGCGACACGATGATGTTTACAACCTAATTTGTAGTATGAGCAACCTATTTGTACATTCTTTATTAGGCTTCTTTTATTCCTGATTGCACTTTTTTAAAATAATTACACAGCGTGTTGGGACAATTTTGACCTAGTTTGCATATAACTTGACCCAACACTTTATTTGTTAGCATAATTATTCTCTGCGTATGAGGAACGTATGTACAAAAATCTATCGAAAATAAAAAAAAAAGTATAAAGATGTTACATTTTTTTTTTTTTTTTGTAATCTTTATTTTGGACACCAGTGTATTTGAAAATTTACTTTAATATTAATATTTTATATAAGTGATTTTTCATTGGTAAAATTATTTTAAAAATTGAATTATAAAAACTGCAGTTGATAATCAGTGTATTCTCAGCCATATAAATTTATCAAATTCAGCCAGAAATAACAAATTGTAACAAGTATTGCTAGTTAAAAGAGGGCTGATGATTTAGGAAGGTGATTTCAAAGTGAAATGTCATTGAAAATTTTAAATGATTGAAAAACTTTATTGAAAAAATTTGAAACAATCTGGAAGACGTTCAAGAAATTTAAAGGTTATTTAAAGGTTTCAGGACACTTTATTCATTTGGAATAACCTTGGAAGACCTCATTATTTGAAATTTCTAATTTGCATAATAAATTATGTTGAATGCTGTTTACGTGTTAAAAATTACGTAATTATTTTGGATCCATTATTTTTGTCTGAAAATATTAAAAACGGGGAAGGAAAAAGCATTAATACACTTGTAACGGGCCCTATTCGCAATTCTGACTAGTCTTCTAGGGAAAAATGCTGTTTTACTGTTGTAAATAAAACTATAAATTCGCTTCCCGTAGAAGAATCGTGATTAAGTCAAATGTCAGTTGCCATTAAAATGCTAGCGAAGCTTGAGTGTAGTCGATAATCGTTAGATTGCTACGGAATTAAGACTATTAGAGTTAATATTCGAAGCCCTCGGAGTTTCATTAAAAGGATCCTACGTCTTAAGGTGTCAAACCAGGACGAGCACCGTTAAGTTGGATCTTAGCGAAATATAAGTTATCCAAGTAATTGTTATAGATATTTAGGTTAGTAATTAAGTTGACCGCTCTCTCTGTTGAAACAATCTTCTGGTAGTAAATTGAAAATAAAATAAATGTGTCTCTATATTAATATAATGTTTATTCAGTATCTCTCAATCCATCAACGGTTGCTGGGCCGCGACACATTGAAATTCAATGAGATGCATAGTAAAATAACTAAGAGATATGTCAATGTTTTCTAGAAGAATAAGTTATATATGTTACCGTCAAAGTATGAAATCCGGCATTCTATACAATGCTAGGTATTGTATAAAATGCCTAACACTAGCCGTCAATGTATGAAAGAATTCTTATTTCACACATTACTTAGGTATTCTGTAAAATGCCTAATGAGAAACCGGCAAAATATGAAATACATCTCTGATTCTTTTCGAATATTGTGTGGCAAGGTACGAAACATTTAACGCGGTCCTCAGGCTCAGAATTTGTCAGTTGCACATTGTGGTTTGTTCGGAGTGTTAAAATACTCAATTATACTTAAACTTTTTCAGAAAAAAGTTGTTTTTTTCCGTGCTGCATGAAAATGGAGAAGCAAGCTGTAGCGTTGTTGAAGGTTGATTGATTGAATATTAACGTCGCACTGTTCAGCTACACGAGGGCTTTTGGCGACGGACCATGTAATTTTGAACCATGGTCAAGTAACGTGGACGACACCTGAGCTGGCACTCCCTCTCCTAACTACCACACCACACCAATTGGAGGACGTTTCAGCTCTCGACAGATTTAACGTGCATCGCTGCCCTACGCGGCGGGTCTTTAGTGGTACTGGGCTGGAACCCGTGACAAAGCAAGCCACGGTCTGATACCTATACCACTCGGCTACCGCGGCCAGCGTTGTTGAAGGAGTCACGGTCTATAGCAGGGGTAGGCAACTAATGGCACACGTTAAAATTATCAGTGGCCCTCAATGCTACTCAACAAATTTGTCAATTTTGCAATGAACTTCATAAATTTGTAATATACCTTATTTGTGACAAACATCTCCAGAATTTGGACAAACGGAATTATGGAAATATTTGAAAGAATAAGAATGTAGTCTTTGCGTGTAAAATGAAATGAAATGCAATTCAAAATTCCATTCAAGCCTACCATGTTGCAATAAGTATATTAATTTTAAGTTCTTATTTTTTATTTGAAAATTTTGTTTTCCTTAATAAAAGAAATACATAAATTTCGTTTTGGAACAATCCTCTTTTTTTCCTTTAAATATTTTGAATAATTTTTAGTGTCACAATCATTTTTTTTGTCAGGAAAACATTTGTATTTTCTAGAAATGTACGTCATTGATATAGTAACCTTATCATGAGACCTTATTTTATACTTTGCCTAAACAGATTTAGTCATTCTATAGAATGCCTAGGTAAAGTATGAAATAGTTCTCTTATTTCATACTTTGCCTAAAAACGTCCGGCATTCTATACAATGCCTAGGCCTTTTGTACAATGTCTAGGCATTTTATACAATGCCGAGGCATTCTATAGAATGCCGGCATTTCATACTTTGCCGGTAACATATATACACTCTGTCGCAAAAAAATATATGCACCCAGAAGAAATCAAGCTACAATTACGAAACTCGGCAAGAATGTAGTCTGGTAAGAGATATGCAAATGATTAAAATTTCGAAGCCAATGAGACAAGGCTAAGTGTGCTATGCGCATATTAGTTGCGCAACTGGGAGAGTTTAAAAGCATGAGTACGAGCGCCGTACGGCTATCCAAACGAATCTGATGACTTTGATAGACGATATTGAGACTTAGGATGCCTCTAAGACGTAACCGGCGGCAGTACGAGCAGCTGACGGACTTTGATAGGGGCCGTATAATAGGCCTCAGAGAAGCAGGTTGGTCGAATAGACGTATCGGCCGCCACCTCGGTCGGAGCGATATGGTAGTTGCTCGGTGTTGGCAACAGTGGATCACAGAAGGTAGAGTGTACCGTCGCGGAGGGTCAGGACGTCCCAGGAACACAAATAATCGCGAGGATCGTGCAATCAGAAGAGTGGCCACTTCGGCACCAACAACGTCGCTAGCATCGATTCAACGCCACTTACCTCCTTCCAGACATCCAGTGCCATCAAGAGAAACCATAAGGGAGACGACTGACCGAAGTTGGCTTGAGGAGCCGACGTCCGCTAAGACGCTTACCACTGACCCCACATCATAGGCAGTGTCGACTGGATTTTTGCCGACCTCGGGCAACTTGGAGTGTGACAGACTGGAGACGTGTCATCTTCAGTGATGAATCCCGATTCAGTCTCAGTGCTGATGACCACCGCACACGTGTCTGGAGGCGCACCGGCCAGCGGTCCGATCCGGCATTTATTGTCGAGCGGCATACAGCAATTTCACAAGGTGTGACAGTGTGGGGAGCAATTTCTTGGGACACACGATCATCTTTAGTGGTCCTTCAAGGCACTTTGACAGCTCGCAGATACGTGGACGATATTTTAACGCCGATTGTGCTACCCATGCTATCAAGTCGCCCAGGTGCCATTTATCAACAGGATAATGCTCGTCCACATACTGCGCGACTCTCCCAACAATGTCTTCAAGGATATGACGTCCTACCATGGCCTGCCAGGTCACCAGATCTTTCGCCAATAGAGCATGTCTGGGACGCTGGGAAGGCAACTGCAGCCGTCCCGAGATACAGGAGAATTAACTGCGCAGATGCAAAGACTATGGCAGGATCTTCCACAGGGGGTCATAAGTGATCTAATTGAATCGATGCCACGCCGAATTTCGGCTTATATAGCTGCCAGAGGTGGCTTTACTACTTACTGATTTTTAACCTTTTGCAAGCTGTAACCGCTTAATAAAATGATATTTTGTTCTGAATTTTTAATCATTTGTTTATTTTCATATACACTACATGCATACCAAATTTCGTGAATGTAGCTCAATTTCTTCTGGGTGCATATATTTTTTTGCGACAGAGTGTATTTACTTTATTATGATATTGACATTTTTTAAAGTACAAAACTTAATTTTTCTGTTTATTAATAACACTAAATGTGTAAAAATGTTTTACATGTATTTTTAAATTTAAATGGCGAAAAACACTTTAAAGTTCCAATTTAGTCTGTTTTTTTTTGTTATAATTTTATTTAAATTAAGTTTCATTTTTAAATTTTTTTTCGCATTTTTTATTTTTTATTATGTCAGAATGTATTCTGTTTGCTTACTTTCAGTAAACTAATAATTGTTTTCAAATAATCCTTTTTTTTTAACTTTTCAATATGCTCGCGCGCCACAGTTTGAGTAACGCTGAAATACAGCAATAAAATGTACTCATATAATGTATGTACAAAAAGGATGGTATAATATTGAGAAAGAAAAAATTCTTACTTTGGCATAAAAACTATCAATATTATCTTATACCGCCATAAGAGCTTATATAACCGTTTAAATTCTGTCATTTTATTAAAGTGTTTCTATGTAGGTCAAGCATCGGCATACTGTCCGTGAAATTTAATTAATATAGCCTTCCAATACTTAACGTCAAAGTTTGAAAATTCCTTTGAGCAACTTCAAAGTTCTTGAATGTTCAAAACATGCCACGTACAAAAATTATCGATTCAGCTCGAGTTTCGGAATTACAATCATGACGTCGCACACGTGTGACGTCACGCCTGCGGAAATGAAATATCTGGTATGCTACACCTAAATAAAATGTATCGAGAGAGAGAGAAAAAGGGAGGAAAGTTTTGCATTGTAACAATTCCCGAAAGGTAAAATTCATTTTGTGCGTGGGTTTTCCATTTTATTTCACTTTATTTCTCTAACGGTTTCCTTATCAAAACTCACAATTTTAAGTTTGCGAAGAATTTCAGTAGATATTATTTCAAGAAATATTCCAGAGGAGGAATGGAATAAAAAAAAATTTAAGTAATTTAAAAGTTGTGTATTACTTTGAGAAAATTCACTTGAAATCGAATATATTCCTTTTTACATGACAAAGCAAAATATGGTAAAATAATCTCTGATACAATATTTATTTTTTAAAGCTTTGGGTAATCTAAGCATTTAGAATTTATTTTAAGAAATACATCTCGTTTTCTGAAGGGAAAAAAATCTATCAGTATTTTCAAAAAGAAACTCAAAATCTATTTCTTTTTGATTCTTTCACATCCAAATAATATGTAAGTTTTTTTTACAAAATAACATGCACATGTTAATAATGCCAGTTTAAACTAGTAACTATAATAATAATATGTATGTTAATCTGAAGTATAATTTAATTAATTAGTATACATTTTAAAAAAATATCTCTCTTATTTTTGTTTAAGTAGTCTGATATGTTTGAGTCCGTTTTTTGTCCATGTCTATATGATGTCGCTATTTATTGTCTGAATACTCAACTGTAAAGAATGTGTTCATATTCTTAGAAGGAAAGGGAGCAATCCACTCTAAACTAAAATATATTTCCTTACATATCTGAGAGAGTATTGTAAAAAATTCATAATTCATAATTAATAATATTTATCTTTATTAAAATACAACTATGAAAACATGAGGCAAACATTTGCTTAAAATTATAGATCAAATACTTCTGTGTATAATTTTTAGTATAAATAATTATTTTTTCTTAAATCTGACCAACAAATGAGGAAATTAAATTTTCTTGTTAATTTATAATTTTAGAATCGCTCTCTAAAAACTAAAAATCTCATTCAATTTAGTAAATATTTATCTGTTCAAAGCATAATGAATGCAATTACGTATAAAAATATAATACTTAAATCCAGTGAATTATAAATGTTTCTTGATTTTTAAGAGAAACTCTAATAACGATAATTTTTAAAGACTTACTATCAAAAGGAATACATAAGTATTTCAGCACGGCAGAAATTACAAAGCTGAAGCAAAATATTTTCAATTACTATATAATATAATAGAGAATACACAGAGGTACTTCATAGCTTTTAAATTCCTAACAAGCTGATTACAACATTCTTTAAGAGACCATTTGGATGATTTAGCAGACCATTAATTGTTCTTTCATTATAACAGTTCATGTTATCTTTAACCAACCATTTTACAAATGGTTCTTTTCTCGGCTTCTTAAGCTTTACGCTCCCTTTCTCATTCCCGCTGATACATTCTTACATAATCTTCCGTGCGTAGAGTTATTAAGAAGCTTCATTTTAAATCCTATGCCTTACTTCTCGTGTCTACTTTCACTTCAAAAGCACACCTTTCATTTTAAGCTTTCATCTAACGCTATTCTAGCGCTGATCATTGCTTAGATTCTAACCAGTTGAACAATTTTATTCTATTATATATCTAAACAAGTAATAAAACAGTTATATTCCTGACATAGAAGATATATTTCAGTATAATGATCTAATCCTAGTGTAATTCTAGTCTATTATAATCTATTCTAGCAATATTCTAAATTTATTCTATGATATATTTACGAACAGTTCAGCAAATCTTCTAAACTTTAGACATCTTGAAAATATTTGTTACAAAAATTTATATAGACAACTTGATATATATATATATATATATATTTCCACAACAAATGCTAGAAGTTTATAGAAGAAGAATCTGTCCTGGTTCATTTTTATTCGGAAACGTATTTATTACTCTCCCTTTAAGAGCAGTGCTTTTGAAAGTTTCAATATTCACGACCCAATATTCAATCAGAATTTTCCTCATGCCCCCCTCCCCCCTCATACAATGTATTGAACTCAATAATACTATACTTCGAAGCTAAAACTACGATATGAATATAAACTCTTAAGTGCTACCAGCGTATATAAACGTCTCACTCAGTCAAAACGTTATATTTCCCGGACGTATATATACGTCTTTCTGAAGTACAATCTTTTCTATGCACTGCTGTCCATAAAATTATTCCGAAGGCTTTGAATTGCAACCAATGGACTTGGATAATGTTTGTGAAGGATTTTCTTATTTCAGATTATTCACTTCTCTCTCTCTCTCTCTTTATTCATTCTCTCGCCCTCAGTACATCCCATACGTGCGCCTACGTGGAAAACGGTTGGCATTAGGAAGCGAATCACAAAACTTTTAATCGGGAGTTAAGGGATTAATTATAAGCCATACACATTATCAAGGTAAGTGTTATTTTTGTATATAATTTTATATAAAGCAATCCTATGGGATCACTGGTAATTATTAAACTTGTTCTTACCTTATTTTTAAATTAATTATCAAATACATACACATTGTGTAGCACTGGCACATTTAAACATGTAATATATCAGTATAAATGTGCATTGTATTTTTTATTATATCAGAATGTATTTTGTCTTCTTTCAGTAAAAATTAGCAGTTCTTTTATATCTTTTACTTCTAACTTCTCAATATGCTCGCACCTCCCTCGTACAGTTATCTCACCCCCCAAGGGGGGCACGCCCGACACTTTGAGAAACGCTGCTTTAAGAGTATTAAGTCTCTGTACTTGAAATTAACAATTGGCTTAAACTACAATAAATGAATACAATTTAAAGTTATAGTTATTGCAAAAAATATAATCATTAACCTCTTTATTGGTTTGCCCGTCCACCGTTCGAGCTATTGAAAGCTAGCCACAACTAGTTTTGCCGTACGCTGTACGGGCACTGATATTTTCTTCTTTCTATCTTTGATTTGCACGCATTTTGATTCTTATAGGGAAATTAATAGTGCTAGTGTTCTTAAGAGCCAGTCTGTCCATGTTATATTAATACTTCTCATCCGGTGTTGCCTTTAGGTGAAGACGAGAATTCTTCGTTGAAGTCAGGAATTATGATTCTTGAAAATATTCGGGGTTGGCAAGACAATGTACAATTTGTTGCTTTAGAAGAAAGGAAAATGGAAAAATACTTAAAAGAAAAACTGATATTTTTTCCGTCTGGTTGTGATGTAAGACTAAGTATTACACCATGCTTCAAATTGTGTGTGCATATATGCATGCACACACACACAAACTCCTCAATAATTTGTAAAAAAGATACGGCCACGAAATGTTTTTGTAAGTATGAGAGAAATTCTTTTAAGATATATATGTGAAACACATTCTTCATAACATGCAGATTGTACTTGTAAAAAGCTAACATTTAGGGGGTTTTGGATTCAGCAATTATAAAATGCAAAATAGTGTGAAAATTTCGAAATTGAAAATTAAAATAAAATTTTTTCCCTTTCGTATTATGTTTATGTATAATGAATTGTATGTATTATGTTTATGTGTTTAGACTTTTTATGTATTATGTGTATGTATTATGATTTGTATGTATTATGTGTATGTATTATGAATTGTGTGTATTATGATTTGTATGTATATGTATTATGAATTGTGTGTATTATGTATTATGTTTATGTATTATGAATCATATGTATTATGTATTATGTTCATGTATTATGGATTGTATGTATTATGTATTATGCTTATGTATTATGAACTGTATGTATTATATATTATGAATTGTATTATTAGTATGCTTATGCATTATGAATTGTTTGTATTATGTATTATGTTTATGTATTATGAATTGTATGTATTATGTATTATGAATTGTATGTATTATGTATTATGAACTGTATGTATTATGTTTTTGTATTATGTATTGTGTTATTATTATGCTAATGTATTAAGAATTGTATTATTATTATGCTTATGCATTATAAATTGTATGTATTATGTTTTTGTATTATGTATTGTATTATTATTATTGCTTATGTATTAAGAATTGTTTTATTATTATACTTATGTATTAAGAATTGAATTATTATTATGCTTATGTATTATGAAATGTATGCATTATGTATTATATTTATGTATTTATGTTTTAAAAGTGCAGTTTCAAGTCAATGAATCGTCCCTGAAGCATAATCTGCTATTTATATCTGTCAGACGTGGTTGCAGAATGGTTATAGTCACATACTTGTATCCGGCTTAATTTTGTAGAGTAGTGGGCTCATCCTCTGAAATCACTGAAAATCCACCATGTAGAGGGTATGATGCATGTTAAATCTGTTGAGGCTGAAACTCTCATACTGATGTGGAAGTCTGAAGAGTTTGGATGTCGATTCGTCACTTGACTATGGTTAAAGCTAATAAGCTCCGTCGCTATTTTATATTAAGATTAGGAATTTAAACTGTTGTTCTGTTTTACGTCTGGATTTATTGCAATTTATTAACGCTGCTTCTGACTTTGTCTTCAGGGACAATTGGATTTTAACTGTGTGTGTGTGTCAGTCGTGCTTCTATACAGCCCCTTTCTCCTTGGACTACTATTGGCGATATGACAAGCCTAAATATTTTGAACCTTCTCATTCGATTTTCTTCTAGACGCTCGATATACTTTCATTGAGTCCCCTCTATATTGGATTGAACTGGTTCCCTCCATATTGGGTCCTCTATATTGGTTTGAATGGGTTCTATCCCTATTGGATCGAACGGTAACGAGATAGTCGATACTTTGTGACATTGTTTGCATACTGCCACTTTTTGGGTGGCAGGATAACCAACTTGCAGGGTAACCATTTTTTAACTTTTGCTGAACTCTCCTGCATTAAAAGGATAGGATTAAAGGATTTTTAATTCATCATTTCTAATAAATCCTAAATCAAATGTCCATATGTAACCAATCTAAAATGTCATCACATACTACGAGATATCTTGTAGCTGGCAGTGCACAGGAAGCTGAATTAAGCAATATATATTGCATCGGCGAGAAAGTCTTGAAAGAAAAAGTAAAAGTTTATTCTTTGCAGAACATTTTGGAAATTGTTCCCCATAAAATAATTTTAGTAGCAGTTGTTATAAAAGAATGTCCTTGAAAGTGTAAAGGAAATAATAAGTGATATTAAGTATAAGTGATGGATTGGTAAGTGATAAAAAAACATAGAAGTTCTCATTTGAGATCAGAAATTAAACAGTAACCCAGCGCTTCTTACACTTTCAATATACGAGACCCACTATTCAATCATCATTTTCATCACGCCCCCTTCGGTACAATAACATTGTATTGAATTCAATAATACTGTACTTTGTCTCGAAAGCTGCATTACAGCTTTAATCTCTTAAGTGCCACCGACGTATATAAACGTCTCGCTCAGCCAAAACATTAATTTTCTGGACGTATATATACGTATTTCCAAAGTATGATTTTTTTCTGTGCAGTGCTATCCGTAAAATTATTCCTTAGGCTTTGGAATGCAATAAAAGGACCTTGGCAGTGTTTGCGAAGGATTTACATATTTCAGACGATTTGCTTATTTATTATATTCTCCTACACCTCAAAAAACATCAGAATACGCTCGTCTACGAGGAAAACGGTAGCATTGGGGAGCGAATCGTGTAACTTTGTAACTTTTAATCGACATTTAAGGAATCAATCATAAATTGTACAAATTATCAAGATAAGTGTTATACAAGCCCATGGGGTCACTGATAATTATCAAACTTGTTCTTAACTTAGTATTGTTAAATTAATCATAAAATATAAATTACACAGTACTGAGGCAATTATAAGTGTATTACATAAGTGCAATTGGGTATTTTTTATTTTATTATATCAGAAAGTGTACTTTGTTTACTTTTAGTAAATTAATAATTTTTTATATCACCTTCTGTTTTGGACTTTTCAATATGCTTGCGCCCCTCGTAGAGTTATCACGCCCCCAAGGGGAGGAGTGCCCCACAGTTTGAGAAATGCCGCAGTACCTCATTTTACAATTGAAATTTTTTATGCAATATATATTTACTTTTTTAGTGTTACACTGCTAATGCAAAAAAGTGGTAAATAAAAATAAAATAAAATAAATGAATTGGTGGGGGGGGGGTGCGGTAAACACAAAAAAGGGCTTCCAGAAATGTGACAAATATACTTTTTTTTAAATGATTCAGCAATAATCATAGTCTTCCTCTTTAATAACATGAGATAAAATTTGGAAAAAAATAAAGTAAAGATCTGGGTAAAACCCATCAATTATGACCACAGAATCTCCGAACATTGTGGAATAATAATAACATGACACCCCAAGAAAATTCAAACTTAGAAAATTCTTTTTGCGGATTTTATATACAAGTTTCCTTTCCCAAAAGTTTCAAAAAATAATAATCATTAAATCATGTTTAATGTAATTCATGGTAATGTATCTATCATGTAAAAAGAGAATTAATTTTATAAGATATTTTGTTGAACGTTTAGTTCTAGAGTGAGGTGTTCATATAAGAATATGCACTGAGTGGCCAAATCATTATAAACATCCCTTCAGTATAATATTGTACCACCTTTTGTCCTCGATACTGCACAGATTCGTTTCTGCTTGGACTCAATGAGATGTTGGCAAGCCGTATAAGGCATCTGAGACTATATACGATAACATAAACTACCTAATGCTTTTAGATTGAATGTTATTGGAATCAGCATTCTGTGATGCTCTGTTCGATCTCATCCAACAGATTGTCTAGAGTATTGAGATCTGGTGATTCTGTAGATCAACTAAGCAAGGTAAGGCCTATGTCATATGCTTCGAACCGTCTGCGGACAATTCCAGTGTTATGATAGAGAATAATGTCCATCTAAATGTATCTATCCAGGAAGGGTTCCCTTTTAACAAAATAAAATTTACGAGTTTGGCTTTAATCCGTATTAAAACGATGTACACGTAAAGGTTAAATTCTGTAATCATGAATAGATTCGCTTGCAGAAATTTGCTTTGGGTCACCTGAAAGAGTGCCTGAAATTATTTGTTGTATGTTTATTTGCAACCAGTACGTTTTTGCTTTGAGAGTCTGAAAATTAGTTTAGTTCTTAGTTAGAATAGTTAATTAGGATCATAGTTATTTTGCTGTAATGCTCCAAAACTTTGGAGGAAATTATGAATATTCCTGTATTTTCTTATTATTTTAATTACATATACAAAATCAGTACAATTAGTAGTTACTTGGACTAAAATGAAACACATTACTCTTAAACAATACATATAGATTTTGATGTTTAATTTTGTAATAAATGTAATCCTCTCAAAATTTGGTTAAATTCTTGCATGTAACTAAAAATTTCCTTCCTTGAAATTTCTTAATTCGTGAACCGCATTATAAATAGTACAACATTCAAGCCAAATTCGAAAATTTTTATATGAATGGGTAATTTTAAGACACAGTATAAAGCTTTCACATTTTATGTATGCATATTCAATAACTATATGATGATAACAGGCATACTTCATAGCTATACATATTGCTTAAATATGATTAAGGTTTCAAACCGAAAATTAATAATATAGTAATACATTTCTTTATTTGTATGAGGATAAGTGATATGACTGAATTAAATACTACTGAACGAGAAGAACGGGATAAATAATGATATGTATAACCTCATGAAAAAATATATACCTTTTCTTTCCATTTCAAATTTATTTGCTAGTATTGATACATATATACTTTTTTGTGATGACAAATTACCAGGAATTTTTCTTTAAATGCATATTGTCTTGATAGAAGATGGATTACAATAGATATTGCGGCATTTATCAAATGTTTTTACGATTGAGATAAATATTTAGCGACTCTCAGAAGATTTATTACATTTTATTTTGTCTGAAAATATTTTTTTTCAAAAGATAATTTTTACTTAGCGCGTTGATTTTTTAAAATGTTGGATATAAAAGAGAAAAGAATATGAATTAAAAAAATCATTTTTTCGCAACATTACTTCTGCTACAAAATTATTTGGAATATTACAAAAAGACGATATTTTACCCAAAATTATATTATTGGTACTTACGTACACTCATGCCCATAAATTAAGAATAATGAAGTTCAGGCAAAGAAAGAGGCAGAAGCAAAACAAATTTGACTTATTTGTAAAGTCTATTTATTAAACAAAAGATAAAGAGCAAGAAAGATGCTATATGTTTGACATAATTAATAAAAATTGCGATTTTTACTCCTTGGAGAAAATTTCAGAAAAGAACCTATTTACAAAAAACAATATATCATGGTTAGTATGATGGTTAATACGGGTTATGCCTCCCGGACGATGCAATACAGGCCTTAAACGCCTAGGCATGCTAAGTATCAAATTATCAATATGATTTTGGGGAATTTTACATCACTCATCAAACAATGCCTTCCGAAGTTCCGGTAGACAGGTGGGAGGGGGTTGACAATTCGTCAGCCAAGCATATCAGGTACATGCTCTATTGGATTCAAGTCCGGTGAGTATGCTGGTCAATCCATACGGGTGATATCCTCCGATTGAAGGCATTCATCTACAATGTTTGCACGGTGAGGACGGGCATTGTCATTCATAAACAGAAATTCAGCACCCATGGCGCCCCGAAACAAACGTACATGTTGTTCCAGAATGACATCCCGATAGATGTGGCCTGTCATCGTTACACTCTAAACATGCAGGTCAGTTCTGGAACGAAGAATAATTCCTCCGCAAACGAGCCATCCTGCACCACCGTAACGATGTCGTTCAATGGTGTTCCCTTTGTGGTAACAGATACCTGGCACTCTCCATTTTAAAGTCCAGCGAGAATCAGACTGCAAACTAAACCTGGACTCGTCGGAAAACATCACACAAGACAACTGTTGTGGTGTCCACAATGCATGTTCTCTACTCCAGGTTATTAGCAGGTGACGGGAGTTGCGGTAAGTGTAACACATCTGACAGACCTACGAGCATATAGACAAATGTGCTCTAAGCGTTTGTACACGGTCTGCTTTGAAACTGCCGTACCGGTAGCTGAAGAGAGCTGACAAAACGGGTCTGATGCTGTGCTCCGTCTGTTTCTTTTAGCTGTAACTGCCAAATACAGGTCCTCATTCGGCATTGTAACTCGAGGGGCGACCTGTGCTGTAACATCTACTCACATTACCATCATCTAGGAATCGTTGCCAAAGCCTGGAGATGACACTCTGAGCTATTTCAATTTCCTCGGATACTCCAGTTGGGTAAGTCCACATTCCAGTCGTCCAATAATTCTACCACGTAAAAAATCCACTAAATGCTTCCTTTGTGACATAACTATGCGGTTATTGCACTGAAAGGCTTATAAAGCGCTTATGAACAATTTTACTTCTTTGCCACCATTCCTTATATACACCTTTCTTACACTCTCGTTATTGTGACGTACTATCCGCGCTATCTGGTTGTTTCCTGTAATTTGCATATTCTTCAAGATGTGTGTGATAATTCTACAGGTGAAATTTTTATTTCAGAGTTACATTTCTGTGTGTGATTCAGAATTATATTAATTTATGGACATGAGTGCATTATCGCAAACGTATTGGAGATATTATATGAAAGGAAGGACATGGATGAAAAATTAGCGCGTACGACACGTGCAAAATAAGGGCTGCCAACTTTGTGAGTTATCTTGAACGTTGATAATGCTGCGATATTACGTAAGTATCCTATTATTTAATTGGAGCTCAAAAGTGAAGGTAATATGTGAACTGTTTTCTTTAATTATCGGAATGTTCATTATGACTTTCTAATAGTTAGTCAGATAGTAAATTAAAGATGAGTATTTGAATTTTTTTGCATTGGGTACTAGTACATAATATAAGGCAGAGTTTCTCAAACAAAGGGACCTCCCTAGAGGAGCGTGATAAACCTACATAGGGTGGGTGCGAGCATATCGAAAAGTCGAAAATAAGATATTGTTTTAAAATTATTAATTTACTGCAAAATACATTATGATTTATTCAACAATAAAATACACATTTACACTGAAATACTTATCAGCACTGTACAAGGTACAGAACTGTGTTACTTAATCAGTACTGTACAGTACGTACAATGCGTTGATAATTAATTTTTTAATACTATATTAAGAATGAGCTTAATAATTACTACCGACACCCATGGGCTTGTCATATACAAAATTATATAAAAAATTTAATACTTGTCTTGATAAATCGCGTGGTTTATAACTGACGTGATATTGTAGCGTAATCGTCAAAGTACGTTAGTATTATTGCTTTCAATCCAATGCTATTTTAAAGGGAAGGGGAGCACGAAGAAAACTAAAGAGTGTTTTTTTTCCAGATATAGAAGTTTAAGTTGGCATTACTTTCCAAGATGGCGGCCGATTTAACAGCTCTCAAGTGATTTATTCTCAGTTTGGTTTGGAAATTCATCATGAATAGACTCACGCCTCATAGAGATTCGTTGAATGGGCCCAAAACGAGATTGCCGTTGTTCCCGATTTTCATAAGCGAATTTTGTTTAGCGATGAAGCGCACTTCTGGTTGAATGACTACGTCAACAAACACAACTGCCGCATTTGGAGTGAAGCTAATCCACAAGTGTATGTCGAAACACCATTACATCCAGAAAAACTGACTGTTTGGTGCGCTTTATGGGCTGGTGGAATCATTCGTCCGTATTTCTTTAAAAACGATGAAGGCCACAACGTTACAGTCAATGGTGATCGGTATAGAGCCATGATTACTAACTTTTCATTCCTGAATTGAACAATCATGACATCCAGGAGCTGTGGTTCCAACAAGACGGCGCAACATGTCACACAGCTCGTGCCACAATCGATTTATTGAAAAACACGTTTGGTGAGCGCCTAATTTCTCGTTTTGGACCTGTGAATTGGCCTCCAAGATCTTGTGATTTAACACCGCTAGACTATTTTCTGTGGGGCTATTTAAAGTCATTGGTCTATGCGAATAAGCCACAAAGGCTTGACCATTTGGAAGACAACTTTCGCCGTGTTATTGCCGATATACGGCCACAAATGTTAGAAAAAGTCATCGAAAATTGGACGTCCAGATTGGACTACATCCGAGCCAGCCGTGGCAGTCATATGCCAAAAATCATATTTAAAATGCCACAAGATTATCTTTCGAATAAAAAAATTTCATGTCAATCGAATAATACATCGTTGTTTTATTGCAATTTAAAGTTCTATACCTCTAAAAAAACACCCTTTATTATTGAAAACTGGGTTGCAAATATCGAAAGTTTGAGAGGAGCTGGTATAAAAGGTATTCAAATAAAAAGTGATTCGAAGGGTGTATCCATAAGATGCGCAGGGTTAGAAATGAGACAAATGCATAGATAGAAACAAGAGTGAAATGCGTACAGAGTCTGTTAAAAGAAATCCCCCATGGCGTGTAGTCAGGCGTCTCATTAGTTAGGAAGATTACGAATTCCGTCCCCGAAGAACGATGTTGGTTGATCATGGAACCAGTTCACAATTGCACTATTTATGGCCTCTTCTGAGTGAAATCGTTGACCCATTACGCCGTCAATATCACCTCGGTGAGTCAGAATATTTCCATTGCAGGCTGACGGACTTTCGGCTTGAAGTGGTGACATCAGGTTTTATTCTCTGACTTTATGTGCTGCACAAAGTCGTCACCGTCATCCCTGTTGCACAACAAATGTTGTAAGCTCTGGCCCATTCCGGCTTACGTCTTTCTCGTGCTAAAAACTTTATTTAAGCTTGTTGATTCGTTTTGGACGCAGTTGCATCCATCCCAGCTATTTTTCAATTCCTACTATTAGCTCACATTCTCTCTATATTTATTTATTTATTTATCTTGGTGGAATTTTTAATCGCGTTAATAATATATTTTTAAAGCGCTCAATTGATCTGAAACTTTATGTACATAATTATTTTGGATGACAATACAGTAATTTAATTATAATTAACAAAAAAATAATTGGCTAAAACCGAATACAGCCATGTTGGCATCATTTTTTGGCGACTTAGCGACCCTTTTAGCGACTTGTGTCAAAACTTGAAAATGTTTTTTCTCTCGTTTTAAAGCATTTAGTTGAACTGAAATTTCACATACACTGTTGTTTTGGATGACAATACGATACTTTAATGATAATTAATAAAAATTAATTACCACTTAATGTTGTGATTCTTTCATATGTATATACATATTTATATTAATTGTAACTATTTAATAAAATGTAGCTAAAATAAAAACATTTCTTTGTTGATTTAAGTAGAAACTGATTTATTTTTTTTATATTACTTGTTAAATGAATGCTACTTAAGCAAATGCAGTTATCCCAGATCTGTTTGCGCACGCGTGGGCGTGTTGCATCACTATCGCGTTTCTCCCCACGAAAATACATTGAAAACTGTTCGCATGCATAGCTTCGAATAACTTTCATTTGAACACGCCTAACTGTTTATATAGAGGGTGATTGGCTATCAGACCGACAAACTAGCAGTGTGTGAAGCGAGTACACAGATGACTCGAAATCACATAGGAATGCAGGGGCGCAAGCTATGGGCCAAAGAAGCAGAAAAAACATTAAGCAGCATAACTCTATGTGTGGGTTTTGGAGAACTCTCCTCGTACGCAGACACGTGCGATTCAGTATCGTTTTTCGGTCAATGTTTGGGCCTGCATTCTTGAAGACTATTTTATTGAATCGTATCGTCTGCACTTTACTTTGGACGGTAGGACATTTCTGATATTCTTACAACATGTCCTGCCCGAGATTCTTGGCGCAGCACATGTCCCTGCGTCGTTGCTCCACTCCATGTGGTACCAGCAGGGCGAGGCGCTTCCACATTGCGGAATTCACGTCTGCGAAAAACATATTAAGGTAACCGTTTGTCAGCGGTGGATAGGTCAGGGTGGCTTGGTTCATTAGTCTGTCAGATAAATGGACCTATCATGCTTGGAATTCATCTTCTGTGGTCATATGGAGAGTTTACTGTACGAGACACCATTTTCTTCAAGTGAAGGCTTCATCGCTCTAATATCTGTAGCTGCTGGGATGAAACGTGGTATTCCAGGAATCTTCTAGAATGTAAGGGATTCCACTCAACACCGCTGTTAGACCTTCTAGAGGACTTTTGGCCGTAATTTCGAAAACCTGTTGTAGTACTATCTCTCAATAAAATATTTCCTGTCCCATTAATGTGTTGCTGTTTCTGCTCTTGTTCTTTACTTCTTTGCTCCACAGCTCGTATAACTACGGCATTCGCGAACCTGAAGTCCTATGTGATTCCGAACCGTATCTGTACTCCCTGCTCCCTTTGTAAGTTTGCCGGTCTGGTAGCGAACCACCCTGTATATATACATACAGAGAAAGAATAGAATTTGTTTATGAATTTATTAAACATGTTTCATAAATAGTATTTCAACGCACAACTCCATTGTTTTCTCATAAAACAATACATTTCGAAAATGATTAACCAATCGCACACAGTGTCACTGCTATAATCAAATCTTCAGTAAGTGAACATGCAGAAAACTACTAATGTACTCGAATTTAATTTCGAATAACTCCGACAGTTAATTTTCCTTTAAAAGTACTTTTGATTCTAATTAAAAATAATAAGTTGATACCGTATAAAATCATAACTATAAATCTAATACAAATTTAGAACAGTTCTACGCATGCATCGGCAAATAAAACCGAAATCTGTAAATATTAATTAAATTCAGTTACATCGAAATGTAAACTTATTATGTAACTATTCCTAACATTGAGAAAGATCCACCCCATACCAGAATTTTATTCTGTAAAATTTACAGTTAACTTTGAAATGCTTATAATTAAATTTGCTTTTTCCACCCTCTTCTTTTTAAGAATATGCAAATAAAGCATACTTAATTATACTGGAAATAGTATTCAACAATTCCGATGATAATTCTGTCGTCAAATATTAGGGCCAATAACTCAAATACCTTGCGATATCTTTCAAAAAGCCTCCAGAATCCTTAAGAAACATGCATTCACAGAAAAAGTATCTAAGAAATCCGAATGAAATCAGATTCTCGAAACGGAACCTACCGGTATACAAAACACCTTTGACTGAGTAGTAGAAAGACATTCATCTCTTAAAATAAGGCAAACAGATAGTGCGTAACTGACCTCTAGTTTTGTGACAGTTCGATTATCGAATGTTTCGCTCTTGCTCTCCTGAAATATAGAGATTGCATTCCATTCGCGTACTCTGTATCATCAGAAGATAATAAAATGACAGATGTTTGATTATTCAAAGAGTACACACACGGAAAAAGATTATTTCAGGCCTTCAAATATAGGCTTGTGGATCGAACTTCAACTTTTATTCTCTTTGGCGTATTACGTTTTCTTAAGTTGACTCTTCTTGCATAAAATGTTTAAACAAGAAAAGAAATTCAAAGTGAATTCTTACTAGTTCAACTCACTAACGTAAATAGATATGCTTAGAGAAATGCAGGACTTTTTTATTTAAGTATATAGAAATAATAAATACAGTTATTGTAAATAAGCTTTAATTTATTCTAAAGTATCTGAACACGTTCAGAATACTTTAAAAAAATAGCATACTAAAACAGTATTAATTTTTTTAGGAATCAATACCAATAAAAGTACTAATGTAGAACTATAATTTTATTTATGAAAAATTACCTAAATTTACAAAAATCACAATTGTAATTGAAACTTAAGCAATATTTTTGAAAAATTTAAGGCGATTAGAGAAAACAAGTAATAAACTTATATCAATAAAAGTATTGCTAAAACACATTGGATACATTTATCTGGAGAATGTACTAATATTTTAACGTCTTATCTAAATTTAAAAGTTTTATAGCTGATCGAGTAAATACTGTAAGAAATGTGACCTACTTTATGTGAGACCATTATTGTCTTTTGTTCAAATCTTTTCTTGTGTTTGTTATTCCTCCTCGAAAATCTAATTTAGTGTCCTTGGTGCCAACATCAGAGACTTTACGAGGTGTTTAAATTCAATCCTGACTCCCAAAAAAGAATGGTTTGCTCGGGAAATTCCTTTCTTTTCTCTTCTTTCGGCGAGATTACTCGAAATCAGATTAGGCGTTTGTCGTAAAATTTACGATTGCTTGTGGAGGGTTGACTTCGACATTCCGAACAATTCTAAATTTATTATTCGAGAAAGATCTACAGGAGTGTACACCCTTTTCTTTGTCTTGTGTCCAGGTCAGCATATTTGGCTTTTGATCATGCACACCAAGCAGAAAAACGTGTAAAAATTCTATAATCAAATTTGTCTGTTCTATCTCATATAAAGAAATGTTTCAGTATACTTGATATACAGAATATGTAACAGGTGAATGTTTTTCATTGTAAACTATTGAATATGTATGATATTTACTCCGACGTGCTAAAATCATTTAAAATTTTAATAATATATCTAACCTATCTATATCTATGTATTTACTTGTCATTTAATAACTCTCTGTTTTTGTTTTTAAATAATTGTCATCTAAATAAGTTTATCCTTTATGTGCACTGCAATTTCACTGCTTTAACACAATAAAATTATAGTATAGGTACATTTACATCGGTTTCACACGAGGCAACTTTGTGCCAGTCAACTAGTTTATGGACACCACTCCTCTAGCGTGAAGCTGAAAGAGAATTATTTTCACACGTAGATGCAAAGTTGAATGAAAAAGGAATTCCGCAAGGGAAAGGAGAGTACTGGAACTCTTCGTATTATGACTAAATCTGAAGAAGAAGTAAAATGCTTGCCCCAATTTCAATACACAAGTAGTTCCGTGTGAAAAGCGTAACTTTCACAATATCCTTTTAGTTGACGAAAATGTTGTTTTCGGGAGTACAAAGGAGGGGCACTGCATGGAGTGTCAGTAGATAATTTTAAAAGGAACCCCTACAATTTTTATTCACTACTAACTCTCGACAGTCCTTTAATTCTGTTATTTGTGGTGCAAATTGATTCGTGTGAGAGGGCCCTTGATGGTAAAACAATTAATGTAATAGCATAAGGATAATTTATGGTAAACTAAATGCGAGTTAAAAATAGTTGAAAATTTTTATAAAAAGATAAAAATTGCATTAATTTGTAAGTACTTTTAATTGATAAAATGAAGATAAGTTATACTTTTTTTTATATACTTTGAATTATATATTTTATATGCTTTGGTTATAGTTCTGAATTTAGCATCTGTAAAGATATTTATTATGGTAAACATTCAGGTAGACAACTGTAACAAGTTGGAATATTTTTGCTGTCTTTTAACTGATTTTAAAAGTTACTTTAGGTTCATGATTCCCAGCTAAAAATTTGAATACTGCAAAAATGTGTTTTTAAATACACTTCACAGAGATAAAAAATCGAAGAAGCAATTCAGTTACCCAAAACACCTTTTCAAAACTATAGCATAAGACTTAGAAAAAAGAACATTTTCTTATTCTTCTGTTAGAGAAAAACCAAGCTAAGTACAAAGAATTTATTTTTCACGAATTAGGACAATCTGAATACCCGACGAAGGATTTTGAAACATAAAATAAGACGAAATAAAAATTCTGAGAGTATAGAATGATAATTTAGTTTCTTTTTCCGATAGAGCTCTCATCAAATAAATATAATAAATATGGATGTCAAAGGAAAGAGGCTCAAACAAATAAACGAATAAGAATTAAAATATTCTTGGAAAAAATCACCTCGATAGGAGTGGAATTCATTTTTCTTTCAGTCGTTTGATGTGTGTTATCGTTTGACTTGATTTATGATTCGAGAAATTTAATGTATACACGTTTCAAATAATTTGAATAAGAAAATTTTTTGTTTCGAATTATTGATTCTTTTATCAATTTATGTTGGAAACATTTCCCTGCATAGCATCTAATTATTCTACTAATTCATACACATATACTTTAAACAGGTTTCCAAACAACTTTTCTCGCCCTGCTTTCATTAATAAAATAAATCAAGAGGACACAGACCACACATAATGCTCGGGAAAAAAGCAAAGACGATGAAGCATTAAAGATAAAATTGTTCCATTCTTTTCCGTGAAATTGAAACCACTTCTGCCAACGACAGATACGTTTCTTAACGTGGTACATAATAACATGCTGAGGTCCATTGAAGATTATTATACCCATGCTGCAATCAAAGGAGAAGTATTTGTTTTGTATTTGTGGCTGTACTGTAGGAGGTAATAAAGTTGTTAGAACTCCACTTGTAGAATAAGTTGGGTATCAGATACTTTATCTTTTACATCAGCATGGACTATTTATTAGTCTTTCATTGTCAAAGTCTCCTATTTTTTAAAAATTTTAATTTTATACTTTGTAATAACTCTACTATTCTACATCATTTACGTAATGTCATGTCAGGTAATAAATATTTACAACTTTAACGTATTTATGTTGATTTCTTTAAATGGGAAAACATAAATGGTTTGAAATAATTATTAAAAATTAACCTATAGTGAATGCATTAGAATCCTCAAACAAGAAAGTTTCGGTCTGTCCGAGTAATGGAAACTTTTAAGCATATTAAACAGATTACATTTGAGGTAAAAGTCTTTAAATTTTTACACTAATATATTCTTAAATATACTCATCAGGATAAAAAATTGAGAAATATTTTTCAATTCGTATATTTGGTCATCTTTTATTTTAAATTCTTGAAGTTAAAATAATGTATGATTTTGAAACAATTCCATATTTTATTTATAAATAACTAATAAGACTAACAATTAATAACTCCTAATGCAAAGAATTAATATCTACTACTGCCGTGACCCGTCGGTTCCATGTGTGAGAAGGTTCGAGAAAGAAACAGACATTATCTTACAATCACTACTTTTATATTCAACTTTTAACACTTATGGGAATGCACTTAGATAACTAAACCCGAGGCGCAATAAGATTTATTAATACTAAGTATATTACATATACGGAAGTACTTATCTGGATTATTCTCTTCTATGATCCCGCTTCCAACTTGCTACTCGTTCGGCCGTAAAGTGGATTCCAGTGTTCCCTGAATCCTTCTTCTAGATTAAATATTACGATGTGTGACCACCAGTCGCTCACTTTAAGCTTTGCGCTTACGAGCAACTCTTAACCTTTACCTTGCCTACTCAACGACTGACACTTAAACAGAAGAATGTATTTGCATAAAACTAAGTCCTCTCTACGGAAAGCGATTTTCAAACTAATAAAACAGCTAAAAAATTATTTTCCTCAAGAGAATTTGTAGAAGCCCGAATATAGCCCGTTAATTTCAAACAATTTTTCAAATACTTTTTAAACATATCTTTAAAATAATGTATGATTTTGAACAATTTATTATGTTCTGTATTAAATTCTACATATGTAAAATAATATTACATCTTTCTCACCTTCTATGACAAAACTAACAATTCAAGTCGTAATTTTAATAATCCATCAGAGTTCAATAAACATTGATAGCTTAATAAGCGATTGTTACCTTATTTTCCTTTCGAATAAGTCTTCCTTCTAATAAACTTTTCATTATATGTCCCTATTTAAAATCAACTACTAGATAATTCCTTAATTTACTATCCCAGTGTCTAGAAATCAAATGATTTCCAAGCTTATCATTCAATTGATTTTGAGATATAAGCAAATAAAATGACCAGGTTAATTTTGTACCAAGTAATAACTCGAAAGACAAACATTCCAATACAAGGAATTTGATTTAAATTTTACAAGCGGATGAATCTTTAAAGGATGGTAGGATGAGATGATTAAAATTTGTGATGTTCTTTACATTTGTAGTCCTTTGTATGTTGTGAAATTAATATAATTAGGTAAGAAATGGTTTAACTTGTCTCTTCTAGAGGAATTCAATTTTAAATTTTACATTTTCTTTGATTTAAAAGAAATAAGGAACGAGATGGGCTATGAATAGTTGTTAATTTTCCTTAAGGAGAGAGATCATACAATTTAATTATTAAATAAATCAATAAACTATTTTCTTTACTTTCAATGCGGAAATATGTGCATTTAAATGCATTTCGTTCGATGCATTTTATATTTGTAAGATGTTGACATCTCTCAGTACAGTTCTTTAAAGAGAACATTGAAATTGCTATTTATTTTATATTTCTATTCCCACATTCAAATAAATTTTATAAATATGTGTACAATAAATAATCATACTCAATAATAATCATAATAATATATACTAAGTAGCTATAATAAGGAAAACTAAGGAAAATAAAGAGAACATATATACAGCCATACAGTATAGGTCAGAAATACGTTAGTCACAATAGTTCAAAATCAAACTCTTAGCCTTAGTAATATATACATGTACATATACTTTACAACCTTATACTTAACTTAATATTTTGTATTGTTTAATATTTTCTGTTGAATTGAAACTTTTTCAAATAACTCATCTTTTGTAAGGCAGGAGCCCGTGGGGGTCGCCCTACTTCTACATTATCCTTGCGACCTAGAGATGTGGGAGTGAATGAAGAACCAGACGTTGCCATAATCTTAATATCTCTTTATTAAGATCTTAACTTAAACAATATACAATAATATATTTAATATTCAAACCAAGTGAATCTGGGGTGAGGAGAAACACAATACGTATTACCAAATAGTCGCGTTACTGACCACTATGCCTAACTTTACCGACTAATCCTAATCTCAATAAATACACAGTTAATAGTAGTTTAATTAAATAGTCTTACCACTATAACTTGTGTAAGCAGCAATTTGCTTGAATCCTAATTGACGTGGCGGTTATCTTTGTGTAATGGTATGCACCTTTAACTTGAACACACTAGCATGGATAGGTTAAATCTTGTAAACGGGATTTCCTCTCACTTTAGCTTAACACACTTCTACACATAGACCTCGTATATTCACTTCCCATAGCCACCCTGCGTACGCTAAACTTCTACTATTTATAATATTGCTAATTTGAATATTTCACGCTTCTCTTCTCGAGTTGGTTGGAAAGAATTGACCTTTTGGCTTCAAAGTAACCCAAAAGGAGTTTTAGTGGAAATCGCGATAAGCCCGTCACCCTTTGACTAATTAAATGAGGAGTTAAACTAATATATTCCAAAATACAAGACAATTACAGATAAATATTTGATTAAAAATTCATACCAAAGTCTTATTGATGTTATTAATAGGTCCCAAATAACAATAACAAGTAAATAATAATTTCAAAAAAGAAATGTTCCACACTTAAACTGGACTAATTTTATATCATGTTTATTATTAAATAGAGGAATCATTGTACAAATATTAAATAGTTATCTTGTTTTAGTAGACTCAGAAGTTGATAAACCGCAAAAACTACTTTTGTAAGTTAATATTTTTTTGGTGTTTTGTACTTGCAATGCATTGACATAAACTTCTTTTTATAGAGTTACCTCTATTCAAGTACTTTTTTAATTTCAAAGTTATTTCTCAGAAAATTAATTTAGGTTTGTAGTTTTATGCGTAATATGTCTTAATTTATTGTTTGTTAAAGAGATTTTTCAAAACGCCATAATTCCTAATAATACAAACTTGATACATATTTAAATTAAATCTTTAGGTATCCACGTTTGGAAAATAGATTTTTAAAATAGAGTATTAATGAATATTGTATTTGATACGTAGAGTCCCTTGAAGTAGAATATGTATACTAAATTCTTATAAGAATATTATTACAATAAAAACTTATTTCTAAACAAATGTTTTGTCAAAAAACATAAACAGAACAACATATTTTCAAAACACTCTCATTTAATTAAAGTTTTTACTGTGCTAATAATCATCTTATCTATAATAAATAAATCTTATACATACGTTTTTTCTGTGTAGAGCCGGAATAAAATTTTTGAGAAGTATTAGAAATGAGTTCATTCATATTTAATTACATCGGAGCAGAAAATTTAAAGAGAGAAAATCGGTTAATATTTAGATTGATAATAAATCTAAAAAATAACATGAATTCTTCAAAAAGCCTTCTCCAAGCTCCCCAGGAAAGACTTAGTTATAAATAGGTAAAATATCCTATTATTATTATAGAAACATTTTCTATATAACAGGCAACTGATTTGAAAATATGTCATTAGTTTTTCGTTTTTTGCCAATTTTTTTCAATTTAATTAAATCTAAGAAATTTTTTTATAGTAATAATTTTTCTAAAATATTATATGCATATTTTAACTGAAACATTTGACACTAAATATATAAGAACAATATTTATTTATACGGTTTTGCAAAATCAAGGTTCGTAATGTTGTCAAATACCAATATAAGAGAGAAAAGCAATATCATTATATATATAACTGAAGAAATATTAATGAGACACACATACACATACATATATATATACACACTGCTGGACAATTGCTAAGGACGGATAACACTATCATCCATAGCAACCACAAAATGAAAGGAAGCAAAATATGGAAAATTAGAATAAGTGCGGGATATTAGTAAGAAGAAGTATGAGTATGCAAATTTTTTTTCCACGTCTGTTCATCACGTGATAGCGTTCATAAGAGCTTTAAAGGTTTTGACGCGTGTGGACAGTTGTTGTTTCAAGTCAAAGTTTAACGGGAAAGATTTAATACACGAACTTAAAATTTTTGGCATGTCTTCCCGACATCACATAGATGATTTTATGTGTGGCCGAATTATTGGAAAGATCGAAGAAGGGCGAAAAATTACAGATGTTGCCAGGGAGTTCGACATCGCTCACAGCGTTGTTTCACGGCTGTGGAAGTCATTTAAAACTACTGGAATGTGTAGTAGACGGCACGGGGGAGGTCGTGTTAGAAGTATGACGCCTGCAGAAGACAGATATATCGTCCTATCAGCAAAAAGGAACAGGCGCACCACAGCTCAGCAGGTGGCAAATCAGAGTCTTGCTGCCTCAGGAAAGCAGATCTCTCGAAAAACTGCTGCCAGACGTTTGAAGGGAGGAGGACTATACGCACGCAGACCTGTTGTGTGTGTCCCATTGACCAGAAAGCACCGTACTGTCCGTTTGCAATGGTGTCGTGAGCATTACAATTGGACTGAACAGGACTGTACATGCGTACTATTCTCAGATGAGAGTAGGTTCAGTCTGTCATCGGATTGTAGACGCCAACTGATCTGGCGCGAGAGTGGTACTGCTTATCATCCAGAAAATATCCAGGAAAAGGACCGATATCCGACATGCAGTATCATGGTGTGGGCCGGCATCATGATCAATGGCCGCACTCGCCTACATGTGGTTGCGAATGGGACTATGACGGGCCAACGATACATTGATGAAGTTCTACTTCCTCATGTTCGTCTTTTCTGTGGTGTTGTCGGTGATAAACTTGTTTTTATGGACGACAACGCAACATGTCATCGAACACTCGCTGTTGAGGATTGTTTAGACAGTGAGGGTATTCAACGTCTCGTACGGCCAGCGCGTTCTCGAGATCTAAACCCCATTGAAAATGTGTGGGATGCTTTGGGGAGGCAAGTTGATGGTCGAAACTATCCTCCGATAAACAAGAACACCCTCATCCGTGCACTCACAGAGGAATGGGATTAATTGATTCAACAGCTGCTGGATAATGTTGTGCAAAGTATGGTACGACGTGTGGAATGTTGCATCACACTCCACGGTGGACACATCCCGTACTGATACCTTTCTTTAAGGTGCCTGCTGAATTTTGAATGCATTGTTCCATTTCTCCGTACTCAGATCAAATGAACATTTTTTTTCCTTTCAGATGTTTCACAGCTTTTGTACTTTCCAGAACAATAAATATTCTTTATTCTAATGTCTGAACAGTGTGGCAACTATATTTTATCCTACTAGGCCTCATGTCTCGCTTAATGTTATGCTACATAGCAATTTGTGATCCGTCCTTAGCAATTGTCCAGCAGTGTATATATATATATATATATATATATATATATATATATATATATATATATATATATATATATATATATATGTGTGTGTGTAAGGATAATTAAATTAGATTAAAAATTAAATTCCCTATCTAGCACTTAACTCATCTGTCTCAGTCCCCATCCTCAAGGATCAAACTAATCACCCATTTATTTCTTCCGAACATATGGCCTAGCCAATAAACATGTCTAATTCCAGATCGTTAGATTTAATTGTCAACATATGTCAGCATTAACTTGCAGCTCCCTCTTCAAAGCAGCGATACTTACCATATGTTTTTCAAGTGTTGTCCACTTGAAACCACCTCCATGGCGTGATTTTTACTCCCTGCTCTTATTGTCAGAACAGATGTACAAATGAAGGAATAAAGGTCGTTTTTTTTCACTTTTCTAACTTTAATCTGATTCTGTCTTTAAAATCGAGACATAATTAAAGCCGGCAGGATCTTTGTCTGCGATCTTAATGTAAAAAACTAATCTTTTTTATAAAATAATTTTAATATAAAAACTAAAGCCAGCGACCATAATAATTGATATGGAGAATTTGAAGGAACACCAAATGCAAAATGCTGAAGACGACGGATTTCCGGAATAAAAAATGGTACAGAAAAAAAAAGAAAGAAAGAAAGAAACGCGCTAGTGAGTGAGAGATCCCCGAAAGAACATCGCTCTTAACAACGAGAAGAATGCAGTGTTTACCGCCGAACGATATTCTGTCTTTGCTGAAGAGGTCATCCAGTTACCATAAATGGAGAAACATTCTAATAGAGAAAAAAAAGGGGGAAGCCTGAATCCCCTAAACTCCTTAATGAAATACATCACTCCCTTCCACCAGAGAAATAAAGAAAAGGAAAAAAATCTTCTTCGCCGGAAAGTCTGCACGGTAATATTGTGAATTTGACCACCATATAATAATAGTGGAGTACCAACGTTGAAAGAAAATAAATAAATAAAATTTTACTAGTGAAATAATGTGACAACAGTATCTGGATTACCGTTCACCAAGGCTTTCTGCCACTGCAAATTGGAGGTCAGTTAAATTGTCAATTATATTTCCAATTTTAGTAACATTGAAATAACTGAGTTTTGTTGAACAGAACTTTACGAAAAAGAATAATATATGATATGATATGGTATTTAATTTTTATAATATAGTTGTGTTATAAATGAGATATTTTCTTTATATTTTAATTGAGAAAACAAAGTATATAGGTTTAGTCATACAAAATTTTGAGAAATTTTAATATACTTCTCATAATTTTATCTTAAGATGCCGAATGAGTTAACAGTTATGAGAGAAATTGGTGTTTTAAAGTTGAAAGATATAAATTAAGTTTTTAGAAAAATGACTAATGAGAGAAATAATACTAGAGATATTGATTTTTATAAGAAACAAAAGCAAAGTCAAGTTGTATTCTTTTTTCTCCATTGAATTCAATTGTTTTGTTAATTATTTTATTCAGCAGTAATCTTAGTGCATGTCATTTAATTTTTTTTTCATTTTGAAATTGTGTGTTTTGATATACCGGCCATATATCAGGATTCACTATTTCTTAAAATTTTCCTTATCTAAAATTAAAATTAACTTAATAACTTGAAGTCAAATTTTTGGATATTATACAGTGGATAAGGAAGAATACAATCATTATAATTTTGTATATGTCTCGAAACATTAAGAGGACAAACTTGTTTAGTTTGATATGTACACCTCTCATTGTTTCTTATCAGCATCCCTGAACATCTGTGAGTTGATGGCGCAGATTTCTCAGACAGATGTGTTCAAAATTAAGTAAGATGATACAGTTTTATTAGTGAATGTGTGATGCAAGAGAAAATCAAGAATTTTTGTCTATGAAACGTATTTTTAGAAGGTTACGGAAAGATTCAAAATATTGCATGCGATATTAAGTTACAATGAATACTGTGAAAAGTTTTCAGAAATACTAAAAGTTATTATTGAAGTGAGTCCACTTTTCCGACTCAAAATAATTAAAAAGAGCTCTTATATATATTCTTATATTCTTATACTCTTATATTCTTATATTCTTATATTTTATAACGCATATGAAATAAAACATTGTTTGTTGTGTTGGATAGTGCATAGAAGTTGTGCGTTATACACCGTTTTCATATTATTAATAATTTCATTTTATTAGTGTCTATAATTTTTTTAATCTTTTTAAAAAATGTATTTCATATATGCAAAATATGTGTAACAATATAAGGTATTACTACGATGGTGCCAGAGTAGATGTTTATACAAAATTATTATTTTAACATTTGTATTATATCATGTATTTTTATATTTACTATCTTATTGTTTGATATATTATTTTCCAATATAAATTTTTTTTAAACATTATCTGCTAGCTATAATATAAATCTATTATTATGAAGGAATAGGAGGAAACGCGAGCTCTTTTTCTGGATGTCGAATAGATTTGAACAAGCTAATCTTCAATTATATGTATGGAAATTCATTTTTATCAATTAATTGTCATTACTGTGTTTGCTGTTATAGTTTCATTTATTGTATTGCATTTTGATTTTAGTATTCCTATTGCTTAAATATTTCTACTGTGTGTAATATGTCTTTCTAAATAATGTTATGTATTGTTTTGTGTTTATTGAAAATTGATTAAGTTTGTAAAGAGAGAAAAAAACCACGCCATGACTCCCTTTTAAAATTGGGGGGCAAATGTAAGGATAATTAAATTAGATTAAAAATTAAATTCCCTATCTAGCACTTAACTCATCTGTATCAGTCCCCATCCTCAAGGATCAAACTAATCACCCATTTATTTCTTCCGAACAAATGGCCTAGCCAATAAACATGTATAATTCCAGATCGTTAGATTTAATAGTCAATATATGTCAGCATTAACTTGCAAGCACCCTCTTCAAAGCAGCGATACTTACCATATGTTTTTCAAGTGTTATCCACTTGAAACCACCACCATGGCGTGCTTTTTACTCCCTGCTCTTATTGTCAGAACAGATGTACAAATGAAGGAAATAAGGTCGTTTTTTTCACTTTTCTAACTTTAATCTGATTCTGTCTTTAAATCATACATATATATATATATATATATATATATATATATATATATATATATATATATGTGTAATTTAGATCAAAATTCCTTGTTAAAAGGATTTTAGAAAAAGTATATTGTTAATCTTCAGTATAATTCCCCTGTCTGTAGTGCAGAATCAGGTGAGAGACAACGTCTGGAAAATGTCTTTCAAATATTTTTGGAGTAAATATAAATCTTTCACATGAAATTAAAATAAATATTTAATAATATCTAAAAATATTTAATGTACATTATTTCAATCAGTTTATTTGCCCAAAATGTTCCAAAAAAGGCACATTTTTTTATTGCATATAACTAAGCATAGTACTTAATATGCAATAATTTTATTTTGATTTTTAAAGTTTCAAATTTACTTTATAATTGTGGAACACAAAAACCACTAAATGTTTGCTTTTTCTAAGAACACTCTGCATGCTTTGAAAAATGGGCCACATATCTTAAAAGAATTTCTCATACTAAAAAAACATTTCATACTCGTACCTTTTATTCAAATGGTTGAGGATTTTGTGTGCGTGTGCATATATATACACACACAATTTGAAGCATAGTGTATAACTCAGTCTTACATTGCAATGGGGTTAGAAATAATATAGGCGCTTTTGGATTATATTTCCATTTTAATTTTTTCTCAAGTAACAAATTCCACATTGCCTTGACAATCCCTGTTCTTTACCGAATATTTTCAAGAATCTAGCTTCTTGCTTTCAATGAAAATATCCCACCTTCACCGCGAAAATCCCGGATGAGAAGTATTTCAGTATTACAAACAACATTTCTTGAAAACAGTAGCACAAATAATATCAGCGTAAGATAGAAAGCAGAAAATATCAGTGCCCGTAAAGCGTACGGGTAAACTGGCTGTGGTTAGTTTTCGGTAGCTCGTATGGTGTACGATCAAACCAGCTTAGGGATTAATGAAATCTTTGTATTAGAAAATATGGAAAAACAGTTTGTCAATGATGCTTTTCAAAGATTATATCATAGATAGAACAGCAAAGCAAATGTTGTATGTATAACAATGCCATGGTTTACATATTTTATAAAAATAGTTTAATATATAAAATATAAAAACACTTATTCATTGCAGTACCATAGCACTCAGTACATTTCTTAAGCTTCACCGAGATGTATCGGAAAAGTCAAGACTGAATTGATATCTCTCTCTTCCTCTCTCCAATTCTTCAAAGAGCACCAACCATGTGGCAAGTGATACTTTATCTCATGAAAGATTTAAAGGGGGGAAAAGATATATGTCTCGATAAAAAAATATCGATGAGGTATTCAATTTTCCAAGAAATGATTTATGATGAGGATGGATATTGTACATAATATCAAATGATTAATAATGCACAGTGGAAAAATATATTCAATACATCTTAAAAATTTGATGAGTTTTATTTTATCTATAAGCAGTACAATTAACACATATAAATTAATGAATTGCTGTTCAAACAAATTACTTCAAATATTGGTTAAAATTTTATTTGTTGAAATATTTGTTTTGCCTCTTTTTTTATGCAACAAAGACTTTTGTAAAATTTCTAATTTGTTCTTAAATATATTTTTTATGCGTAATCTGCTATTAATAAGATAAAAATCATTCAAGGAAATTGGTATAGTATTTTTCGGAGGGTTCTGATATCGAGTACATATTTTGGTTTTGTTTATAAAGAGTGAGTGTTCTTTAAAAAGGGAGCTCTAAAGCAACATGAGGGCTATTGGTGACTCACCTTGTTACCATAACTTTTTTGAACACCCCGGTAATGTTTTGTGAACAAAAATTAATAATAAAATCTTATAAAATTTTAAAATATTTCCAAAAACGCATGTGTCGTGAGTGCTA